>JBAIZL010000006.1:90239545-90284545 GCA_036971475.1 Prosapia bicincta | reverse complement strand
ATATCTTTTTGTGTTTTCTCTTTGATTGACAAAGACCACTGTGTGGTTGAAATATTTCATTGGTTTAAGTGCTTTTATGCGTTTCTATTTCAAGACTACAGAGTGGACTCTTACCAAGGTAAGCCTGTTAGTCTCCTAGTCCAAAAAATCTAAATAATCTTTATCAACCAAAACTAACCAATATATATATATATATATATATATATATATATATATATATATATATATATATATATATATATATAGATAGATAGATTTTTTGGACTAGGAGACTGACAGACTTACCTTGGTAAGAGTCCACTCTGTAGTCTTGAAATAGAAACACATAAAAGCACTTAAACAATGATATATTTCAACCACACAGAGTGGAAACAATAGTGTTTCTATTTCAAGACTACAGAGTGGACTCTTACCAAGGTAAGTCTGTCAGTCTCCTAGTCCAAAAAATCTAAATAATCTTTACCAACCAAAACTAACCTAAATATATATATATATATATATATATATATATATATATATATATATATATATATATATATATATATATAATCGAATGCCCAGACTGTAACAAATTATACGTTGGTCAAACTAAAAAAGTTAAAAGACAGATAGCACCTAAAGACATACATTAAACTAAACATTTACAATTCAAACTTAGGCACACACTCCATCGAAAACAACCACACATTCCCCACCTTAGGGAAGCATACATTTTTTAAAAAAATACAAAAAAGCCTTAAAATGACAATCTGTGAACAGCTACAAATTTATAAACACAAAAATAATATAATAAACAAATACAAATACAAATTTTTAAAAAAACTATAAATTATTTAACGTTATTGACAAAATTAACCCCAAGACAAACTAAAACTTTCCCAGAGTGCAGTGAATTCGAAAATAGAACAATACTGGTATACCACGTGACAACAGAAATTCTACACACCTGGCACCTAACCAGAAGAAGCTCTTAGTCTCAGTTGATGCTCGAAAATGAGGACACATAATTAGTTCTTCGAAAGTCAATTGACATAGATACAAGTATATATAACAAGCAAAATTCTTGTTTTAGTACATTATAGTGTGATATATATATTGTATATATAATACAACATTGTATATTATGCACAATTGTTAATTTTTCCACATAATAAATAGGTAGTAAAGTCAACATAGATATATTTTACAAATAAACTCATATAATGTTGTTAGATTAATTTCTCAATATTTATAATTGAAAAATAACATTTTGCTGATTACTTAACATTATTTTCAAGAATGTTAAAAAATAATTACTGACAAACTATTTATAGTCCTATGTATTTAAAATTGTTTATATTAAAAAATTATTACAACAGGAAAACCATTACCATGTTGAAATACCCTTAAGCACAAAAAATAATAACTTATTTTGATATTTCAACATAATTATTTATGGTTAGTTGTGTATCTACATGAAGTTTATAGTTAAACCATCATTTTTGAGTTTTTTTAAGATTACAGACTTTCAGTCCTATATCTGTGTGTGTGCGCGCGCGCATTTGTTTGTGTGTGTGCGCACATTTGTTTGTGTGTGTGCATATAATGTATAATATACCTGTACTACCATTGTTTTCTTCCTGCAGAATACCTCTGGCTAAATTTTAATAAGATATACATGTATATATAATTTTTAGAAATGTTTGGACTTATCGAAAGTTGTCATAATGGGCCATTCCTTTGGTGGAGCTACTTCACTCTTAGCACTGAGCATGGATTCAAGATTCAAGTAGGTTTTGCAAAAATATTTAATTTGTTTTCTCCATAGAAATTAAGTTGTAAAACTGTTTTTGAAATTATTTAGCTTACATTTAGTTGCCCTTATCTAAAACCGTTAAGGTCTTTACGAATTGGTTTCCTTGTTCGTGAGAAAGATACCAAAAGCTATGCTCATATTACAGTATATCTATGTTACATCCATGTCTACTTTCCTTGCGGCTCTACAAAAATAAGCAGTAGACTTATGTTGTCTCTCTGTGTTGTAGAACAGAGCAGGAATTACTAGTAATCGAGAAAGTATAATCTGCTATTGGACTTTGCAAAGAAAACTTCGGATTAAAAGGTAGTGAATGGATCACATAATATATAACATATTGGAAATAAAATTTTGTCAGGTGTAAAATCTCATGTGTACACCTTTAAAACAAAAAATTGTTTGCTGATGGAAGTTTTACTTAAATATACAGTAGAGTCTGAATAATTCGAGGCAGATGGTAAAACAAAACTCGGATTATATGGAAATACATTCCTGTGTATTAGAAAAATAGGTGTTTTAATGAACCCCAATACAGTACTATAATTAAGAATGTACAAAATCAGTTTATAGAACTTTATATGGACATTTATTGAAAGGCCGAATCATTTCCTTTGCATACGATATTAATATAAATATATCTTGGAAGCCTGACTCTTTTCCTTTGCGTACTGTATGGCTATAAACTTTTTTTGGAAACCCGATTCATCATTTCTTTCAAATAGATAAAATAGACTCAAATAGAAATAGGCTCGAATTTAATGGAACTTCGAATTATCTGGACTCGGAATTTTGAGACTCTACTGTAATTGGGTAATGTAACACAGAAAATATCTGAACCAGAAAAATGGTTTACAAACTCTTGAATGGTGATATGTTTTCTTGTATGGTGATATGTTTTCTTGTAATATAGTTAATAAATTAAAAATATTTCAAAAACTATGCTGGTACTATTTTATCGGCGAAAAGCTTTGAATAAATATATTCATTAAAAGTATTCTTGTTTTTGAAATATTTTTAATTTATTAATTATTATATATATATATATATATATATATATATATATATATATATATATATATATATATATATATATATATATATATATATAGATTTTTTGGACTAGGAGACTGACAGACTTACCTTGGTAAGAGTCCACACTGTAGTCTTGAAATAGAAACACATAAAAGCACTTAAACAATGATATATTTCAACCACACAGTGGTCTTTGTCAATCGAAGAGAAAACACAAAAAGAAATATGAGAGAAATAATAAAATAAATATAAGTTGTAATCACAGATTGTGTAGAGTAGACATCAGATGACACAGATGCACAGATTAAAGATATATATATATATATAAATTGTTTCCATGAGCATATGAGTGATTATAGTTTATATAAGTCTGTCAGGGGAAAAGAGATAAGGCTATTGGGGGAAAAAAAAAAAAATAAAAAAAATAAAAAAAAAAAAAAAAAATGGATTTATCTGATGTTGAGGTTAGGGGATTCTCTGGACTTGGTATACCACTGGTATGATAGTTCCCACCTTCTCAGTTCTGAGGGATTGCAATCAGGGGGGAGTGATTTAATTATTTTTGTGGTATAGCAGTCATCAAAAGTTGTGATGTTGTGACTCGCAGCATGTTGAGCTGTTGGTCTATCCATATTCATAATTTTAACATCATGTCTGTGGCCATTCATTCTGATATTCAGACCATCCGTGGTCAGGCCTATGTACTGTGCTGAGCAAAGTTTACATTGTAGCTGGTATATGACATTTTTCGATGTACAATTATGATGACCCTGTATTTTGAAGACCATTTTTGTTGTTTGGCTGTTGAAACTACCATCATGGCTCCTTCCCATGCAATAGACCTAGATGCAAGACATGTCCAATACACCCCTCAGCAAATAGTTTCAACAGCCAAACAACAAAAATGGTCTTCAAAATACAGGGTCATCATAATTGTACATCGAAAAATGTCATATACCAGCTACAATGTAAACTTTGCTCAGCACAGTACATAGGCCTGACCACGGATGGTCTGAATATCAGAATGAATGGCCACAGACATGATGTTAAAATTATGAATATGGATAGACCAACAGCTCAACATGCTGCGAGTCACAACATCACAACTTTTGATGACTGCTATACCACAAAAATAATTAAATCACTCCCCCCTGATTGCAATCCCTCAGAACTGAGAAGGTGGGAACTATCATACCAGTGGTATACCAAGTCCAGAGAATCCCCTAACCTCAACATCAGATAAATCCATTTTTTTTTTTTTTTTTTTCCCCCAATAGCCTTATCTCTTTTCCCCTGACAGACTTATATAAACTATAATCACTCATATGCTCATGGAAACAATTTATATATATATATATATATCTTTAATCTGTGCATCTGTGTCATCTGATGTCTACTCTACACAATCTGTGATTACAACTTATATTTATTTTATTTCATTCTCTCATATTTCTTTTTGTGTTTTCTCTTCGATTGATAAAGACCACTGTGTGGTTGAAATATATCATTGTTTAAGTGCTTTTATGTGTTTCTATTTCAAGACTACAGTGTGGACTCTTACCAAGGTAAGTCTGTCAGTCTCCTAGTCCAAAAAATCTAAATAATCTTTACCAACCAAAACTAACCTAAAAATATATATATATATATATATATATATATATATATATATATATATATATATATTCATAGCAATAAAATTATATACAATTTTGATTTTTGTACAAATTTCTTTTGTTTTAATTTGAACAAAACAAAAAAATAGAATTGTTTATACTCCTTAACCTTAAGACATAGGTAGGAATGTTTTGTATTAAATGTTTAATGATTCACTGAGATAAAAAAGAGTTAACTTTTTAAAACTGATTTAGTAAACTTGAAGAAAATAGAGAATCGATGTTTCTAATTGCTTGCTCAACAAGACTGAGAACAAATAACTTGTCAACATTGTTACAGATTATAGAGTAATATTAAAAGAGTAGGCCAAGTAGTCTACTTAATTGTCATAATAGACAAGACGCAATATAATAGGCAGTAACTTTTTTTCCAGTTGCTTAGAGTGTGATAACAATGTCTGTTATTTGTTCTTTTTTCAATTAGATGCATTGGCATCTATATAAATTAATCGTGACTTTGAAGGTAAATCATACAATTTGAAGGCATAACAAATAAGTTGCACAAAACAATGTATAAAGAAATAATTAAAACTATTGTATGGCAGAATAAATGTTAATAAATAATAATACTAATAAACCTTGGTGAAATAATGACAGAGTAGAGCTGCCTTCCTTGAGGCATATGATATTCTAAGAACGTATTGTGGTGAGTACTATGTTTCAACCATCTAATTTTTACCCTAGATAAATGTTCCTGCATTTAGTAACTATCATACATTTAAACATTGTCTCCGGTATTACTTAAACTAACGCCCAGTATCTCTACACTATTCTATTGTCTGTGTGCAAAAGGCAATGTTTACAAAAACGGATTTGCTATATGTGTACACTCCGTAACTGCGCTTTAAAAATTATTTCTTTATAAATTACTAAATGAAAACTATGTTCACACCCTTATAACTAAAAATTATCCACAATTGTAACTCTAATTAATAAATGCTACAGAAAAACCACTAAGGGGTTTCAATGTACAGAAACTAAAACTGTAAGGTTTTGAATGAGGTACCATACTAGTCACCTCCAAGGGTGATGTTAATCAGCTGAGCTCTGTTCTGTGATTTATGACCAGATAATTGTTTCGGAACTCTTAGTTCCTGAAGTTTCTTAGTTTTTTACATAGCAATCTAATTCTTTATTATTCCTCTTATATATATGTGGTAAGAACTACAAATTAAGCAGTAGTTGACTTTATAAAAAAAAAAAATTTAACATGTTGGATATAGATAAAGGAACATGTAGATTTTAATTTTGAATTTATTTTTAGTATAAATATTAACTCGATAATTTCACATTATTTTATTTTTAATAATATATCCATTTTTGTATAGGTTGGGAATAATTTTGGATGGGTGGATGTTTCCTCTTAAAAATGAAACAAAACTGAATTTACTTCAACCGCTTTTATTTATAAATTCAGCAACATTCCACATTCCAAGCAACCTAACAGCGATAGAAGCTCTTTTGAAAGAACCATCAGACGCCAAAAGAGAAATCTACACCATCAAGTTTGTAGTTAATAAATTTAACTTGCATGTCTTAAAAAATCCAAGTGAAATAATACCAATACCTTGTTAGAGATCTAACAGTGAAGGTTGGCTGTCAATATTTACTATTGAGTTTACTCTTCTATACAAGTTTAATGAAGCTTATTGGACGTATTTTTTGCAAAACTGACAATATTTCTTTTCTATACGTTGAAGAAACGTTTATTTTTGAAACGTTTTCTATATTTTTACTGAGTGTTATGATTATTGAAGTAATTTTTGATTGCATAGTAATTTTATTAAATTGATGGTAGTGTAAAAACCAGTTGGTGCAAAATGTCTAAGTATAAAATGCCAAACCTGAACAAATTTCTGGTAAGCTTTAACATATAGGAATATACACATCTGTGCATGTGATTCGGTCTGTGATTGTGTTATTTTCACTTTATTCTCTAAATTTTTAAAGCCATGGCTTATAAAAGTAGAGTTTATAATATAGTCGGCGCTGCTTATTGTGATCAGGCTTAATGTTATCATTCGGTTATTGTTATCGTTTCATTGAAAAACAAACACGGACGTATATTAATACATTGTAATTAGACCGCTTATTGTAATCATCTGTTCGCTTATTATTTGCCATTCAAAATCATATGCGTCAACGTATACTAGCATAGACCAAGTAAAAATGTCTACAAAGTAGTGTAAACAGCACGTGCAACACACAATGACACCCAATTCATAGAATGTTTATTTTTAGAATGACAGAAATACTTTTATAACGGTTTCAGCACTTACCACAGTTCTCAGAATGTCTCCCTTACTCTTTGTTTACGCAAACACCCTAGCCTCGCTGAGTCGACTTTAGTTGTTTGTTAACATTAGTTGATGTTACTACTGAACCATTTACAGTACAGTCCTACTGTATATTTTAACAGTGAATTTTTATGAACGTTTATTACAGTATTTCAGTGTGATTTTACATAACTTAATTTTTAAAGATCTTTTTCATTTGTTTTGTAGAGTTTAGTGTCACTTGAAGTTTCAAAGGACAGTATAGCAAGATGTCCGAATCTCAAAAGAAAGACGAGATTTAAGTCTTAAACAAAAACTGATATTCTAGATAGGTACAGTAAATTACCAAAAATGAGTCAAAGAAACGCTGCTTCTCAACCTCTCTTATGTAAAATATTGAACAACAAAGAAAAAATCTTGTCATTATCAAAGTGTAATGCAAATATTGACAACAAAAGACATCGTTCTGGGAAGGATCCACAAGTGGAATCAGCTTTGAAATTGTGGTTTAAAAATGTTCGCGAAAAAGATGCTCGAGTTGGCGGCCCACTAATGCGTCTAAAAGCTGAGGATCTTGCCAAAAAAATAGGAAAACAGGATTTTAAAGCCACAGATAGATGGTTCAATTGATGGAAGAAAAGGGAAAACATTGTTTACAAGAAAACGTGTGGTGAAAAAAGAAATGCTGATTTTGTTGGAGCTGAGGACTGGTTACAATACGAATGGCCAAAGATTTTGGCCGAGTATTCTCCTATCTGCATATACGATGCAGATGAAACAGGACTTTATTATCGTGCTTTACCCGAACATACTTACTTATTTAAAAATGAAATTGCTAACCGCTGTAAAATATGTAAACAAAGAATAACTGTTTTGTGTTGTGTTAACATGGTTGGTCATAAAGAAAAACTCTTAATTATCGGTAAATCTAAAAATCCACGTTGTTTTCAAGGTGGATGACATCAAAAATTTTTAATGAATGGCTGACTAATTGGGATACCAGCCTCAAACGCAACATTGTCCTTCTATTAGACAACTGCACTGCACATAATGACATAAGCACTACGCTAAAACACATCAAAGTGATTTACCTTCCGGCCAATATTACATCAATTATTCAGTCATGTGACTAAGGCATAATTCAAAATCTCAAAAGTTTTTATTTACGAGAGATGCGTGCTAGAATTATAGAAAATATGGATGAATTTCAAACCCTTACCTCAAATGAATTGGCTAAAAAAACTTCTTTACTCGATGCTATTCATCTGACAGCAAAATCTTGGAATGAAGTTTCTGAAAAAACTGTGAAAAATTGTTTTAAAAAAGGTGGTTTTTTTGTTGAAGAAAATCAAGAACAAGCTACATCTGAGGAAGACTCTGAAGAGAACTTGAAGCCTTTCGATTTGTCCTTAAAAGAATATACTGAGTGGATGGAAGTTGACGATAGTATTGAAACAGCAGCGGAAAGACGATATTTGTGAGGTAGTTGCTTCAACATCAAAAGTTACTGAAGAAGAAGATAATGACGAAAATGATAAATGTGTACCGCAAAGATCTAAGCAGGAAGTTCACCAAGCTCTTGAGATTCTAAGGCAGTTTGTTCAACAAAAAGCAGAAAATTTCAACAAACATTATGAATATGAACAATTTATAAACAATATTTTACGAGAAGACTACAGACAGTCACATATAGAGGAATTCTTCGAGAAAAAGTAAATGTAAATTTGAAGTGTAAATAAGATTGAAGTGTTTTATAATGAAGTTTTATGTGTTAAAATGTTTTGATCAAGTGTTTTACGTAGTTCTATATACTGTATTTTTTTTCAATTATGCTAGATTCAGTGTTTAAAAAAAATCTACAGTGGAATAAAATAAACTGACATGAAATATGCCCACTAATTTTAACAAGTAGAAAACTAAATTACAGAAATTCTACTACTGTACATAAAACTGTCCGGAATAGCATCAAAATTTGGTAAGTACAGTTTAATTATAGTGTTACAGAATTAGAATTACTTGATGTAATGATAGGTTTACATATCGTTCAGAACAAACAGTTGTGGCAATAATACAGTGAGTTCAATGCAGTACGGCTGTAGACTACATCGTGATTAAGCGTTCGGTTATTGTTATCAAATATGCTTCTGACAAATATGATCACAATAAGCGGCGCCGACTGTATTTCTATATTTCAGTTTTTAAATTTATAGAGATAAAAATTTATCAATTGGCACAGACATTTAGTGTGTAACACAGTAATAATTCCTGGGCCTGTCTTCATAATATAGACTCACAAAAGAAAAAAACATTTAAACACATGACGAAGAACTTAATACCATAAAATACATCGCTCAACAAAACGGCTACCAACACACACTCATAGACAACATACTCAGAAAAATTAAACGGCCACACAGACAAACCACACAACAAATACATATCCCTCACCTACCACAACAAAAACACACAAAATAGCCTCCACATTCAAAAAACTCCATTACCAAATATCCTACAAAACAACAAACACTTTAAGACAGCACATACAACCTTTTCAAAAAGAAACTGACAGATACAAACTCTCAGGTATTTATAAATTAACTTGTAACAATTGTCCCAACTATTACATTGGCCAAACCGGCAGGTCATTCTATACACGCTTCGAAGAACACATTACCCAAAAAAAAAACAAACCCTAAATCCAGCTACGCAAAACACCTAAAAAACACCCAACACACACACACCGACATACACACTAATTTAAATATTCTACACACATTAAAACAAAGTAAAAAACTAACAACATTAGAAAAATATGAAATCTACAAACACTACGCAACAGATAAAGAAAACGTATTAAATGATTACACACATTTGAAGCCAACAGCCTTTTCTATTATATGACACAAAACTCTAACAACCCACCCCATTCCACAGTCATAAATCCATTCCCGTAGAGCCTTTACAAATAACCGATGCTGCCAGTAGAGGGTTAGCTTCGTAAAAGGAATGAACGTTTCGAAACTCATCAGCAAGTAAGCAATTACATATTCACTTAGTTAAGTATTTTTAAAATTAATTTAAACACAGTTATATTTCAAGAGCCTAACATTGTCTATCAGTTAAAAACATGTGGAATGAACAAGCAATTGTGTTTTAAAAACTTGTTTCAGCCTCAAACAGAACGATCCAAATTGCTTCAAAGAAAGTTAAACACTTTTATACCAGAATAAAGAAGATTCAAAAAGAAACCTAATATTTTTATTTAAAAAAAAAATGAAATAGTTATCAGATTTTCTTTATCTGATCCAACATCAGATTTTTTTAACTCTAAAATTTTTTAGCTGAAAATTCTGTAATTGAATGACAATACATGTACCTATAAAATATAATATAAGGTTTTTGTATTTTATTGCAATAATTCATATTTTTACACTTGTTATGTTTCAATATTTTCTAGACACAGCACGCATGAAACACAAACGGACTCTCCATTTGTTCTTGGATATTGGTTGGATTGGTTTAAATACAAAGTAGATCCAAAATTAGGAACAGAAATAAATAATTTTTTGATACAGCGTTTCTTATCAACATATATAGGTATTTTTTATTTAAAATAATTATTTCCACATTATTATTAATCTCTAGTATGTACACAATCAAATTCATACCTTATTTAACACCTTGTGAAGGACAAGAAAGGTTTATCAAAACAATAAAGATTACATAATATCAAAGAAAGGGGAAAACAAGATTTTAAACAAGAGAACATGTACAAAATTAAGAAACATTGTTTGGAAAAGAATTGTTTATGGCTAAAGGCATGATAAAGCTCGGCACGCCTGCAAAGTGCAATCAAATAGTCAGTTATTAGACAAAAAGCAGAAAGCAATCTGGTTTATTGCTATAGATGGTGGACTTAGAAGAACTAACGTGTCTGAAATAGTAAAAAGAAATCCATTTGGATGAAACGAAGACATACATTAAAGTTATAACCGGAAGATAGATAAAATAATTAATAAGGTTCTTAAATGCCCTATTTATATTATAAAACGATTATAAATATTTTCAGGCCAGGTATATAAACTTTGCTCCTAAATCATTTAGTTGTTGACTTAGATGAGCTATTGTTAATATTTAACCAGAAGCTGCATTGTTTATTAACAAAATAGTCACCAGTGATAATGAAAATGAGTAAACAATATTATTCAAATTTTGGATCTTTTTTTCATAAAAGTTAATTGCAGCAGCTCTCTTTTCCATTTTAACATATTAAGTAGAGATTAAGCTTTCAACAATGGAGATTTACAATAAGTTTAATTTATAATTGAATCCATAAAGCTTTGTGGTAGGGAAGAAGTGCTGTCGCCAAGAACCTGTCGCCAAAAATAAAAAACCTTAGAGAAATGTGGACTTTATGTAACATCTTAATTACTGATGCTCCAAAACAGTAAAGTTTATTCTGAAGTATGTTATTAATGAATAAAACAATTTTTTAATGTTCATCAAGTCAAAATAGGCTTATTTATACACAAAATAAGTACAGTAGAGCTCATAGTCATTCATTTTAGAACTTTTATGGGTCAGTCCTCAGAAAAAGGTTACATACAAAAAAGAACCAAAGATTCTCATTTCTTATTTTCTTGTATCAAAGTGAACCCTTATAATGGGTATTTTCTCATATTGTCTGTCTATAAGGTTTTATTTTGATCTACTTTACAATATGGTAAACATAAGCTACTACAGTGTTGAATTATAAGTCTCAGCTAAGGCAATGATCTTATTGCTACTAAAAATTTCTGTCCATTGACAACAGCATTATTTCATAAATATATTTCCCAAAAAGGAGGAAAAAGGTTAATAGTTTCATATATCACAACAGTCTATACTGTACACTGAAACTGACGGCAAATAACTATAGATGCTTCCTAGGCTTTAGTGCACCAAATAGTGTTAGATGAGATAGTTCTTGCTGAATTCACTATACAGACCAATTTTATAATATAATTTTAATTTACAGGCTTAAAAAAGAAAAGAAACAAAAGATTTCATTCTTTGTCCAGAACTGATTTGCTTATTATCTAAAAAGAACAACTAAAATGTTTGTATTCATTTTTGTATAATAGGCCACTTATGGGATGTAAATATCTATCCTTATTTGTGTTGAAGGCTTCGAGACGTGATAATATCCCTTAGACATCACAGACTTCTGAGGAGACATAAAAAATTAAGCTCTCTTGAAGCAGACAAACAATAAAAATCATGACGAAAAATTGACATCTGTATTGTCGTGACGAATATTACTCCTCCACAGAGGACAATTGTAGATGAATATTTTCAAGATTGTATGTACATACTCATACATAGTACTTTGTAAATAATATTAATGGTATTTGGAAAATGTGCTGTAAAATTAATTTCATTTCAATTTGGTTTCAGGGTTACCAGAAGATCTTAAAATAAACTCTGATATCACAGATAATGTTTACGCAAAGTATATTATAGAAGGGGCTATTGTTGGAGCTGATAAACCGAGAAGGCGGTTTTTATCATGATATTTTTTAATGTTATTACTATAGTTTAAGAAATTTTGTGATCATATATGAAATTTGAAAACCTCCCAGTCAAAGGTATATAGAGTTTTCTTCATTTCTGAAATACAAATTCTACTATTATGCATAAAGTAGTCCTGAGACATGAAGGTTTCCTGATAAATGACAACTAATGTTAGTACAAGAAAAGTAATGCACTCAGCATATAAAATGTCAAGCAAACCCTAAACGATTCATTAAACAACTTGATTAATTTTTACACACACAACTGTTTATTGTGTATTCATAGGGGACCAGGTAGACTTGATAGCTCTGTTTTGTATTTAACCCTTTGGTAGGTGTGCTGAGAGTAACACATTCACATGGGTTACCCCTGTAGCTCATTCTGTTTTTGCAAATGAATACATTAATTATTATATTTTTGAGGTTTAATTATACATTTTGGTAACAGTTATAAAATATAGAAAACGCCAGTTCCAGTGACAATGGATAGATTGTTAGTTGCCTCCAGTCATTAAGAAAAGAATTCGCAGTCACTGAATGAAACTGCTGTTACTGGTTGATGTGTCGCTATCACTGGATGAAACTGCTGTCATTGGTTGATTTGTCGCTGTCACTGGCTCTACTCATTCACGCGGTGTTTAAGTGGTCGATTTTTCTCAGGTTTCAAGATAGTGACAGTGTTGTGTACAGTAGACGCTATTACTCTGTAGTTTGTTCTTAATTTTGTATGAGTTTATTTTTAAATAAAATGAACCTTAGAAAAAAAAAGCGAAGTATGGAAACATTTCACCAATGTGGTATGCCTGGCTGTTATTGGTACATACAGAGCAGTCTCAGTATCCCTTGTCTCCGGTACGACGGTCCTAAAGTCACTGGAATGACCATCCTTACTAATGGCCTCCCTTTTGGGAATTGAGTTATATGCAAAACAACACACGCTGAGGTATCGCCTATGTACATCTACCTACTGAAGGATTATTGGGAAGTGGAATAAATCAATGTTATTATATGCTTCTTTAATTAAACAAATAGAAATAGTACTCCATGTTAATTTGGATTAGTGTAAAACAGTAATGTAAAATGGCTTAATTTATTTTCTAATTTGTAATATTTTGTTAATGTTTATAAAGTATATTTTTTTAAAGTTTATTTCAATGTACTGTTATTTAATAGTTGTAAATATATCTGTAGTTTTTTTGTGTGATCTTTTAGAAATCACTTTTTTAAATTTCCAATTACTGTTAAATAACAATAAATACAGTTTTATTTCTTTACGATTTAATAATGTATTTCCCTCATTCTACCTATCTAGATAAGTATACAGTAAATTTTCAAAATCTGGCAGATATGAGGCTGGGATACTGCCGGATTACTATCCGTCAAT
Organism: Prosapia bicincta; assembly: GCA_036971475.1. Taxonomy (NCBI): domain Eukaryota; kingdom Metazoa; phylum Arthropoda; class Insecta; order Hemiptera; family Cercopidae; genus Prosapia; species Prosapia bicincta. Next base: position 90,270,833 of record JBAIZL010000006.1, on the reverse strand, counting down.
TAAAAAGTCAAAGTACATTGAACAATATTTACGTGTATTGCCCAAAAATAAAGAAAACATACAAACATATTCCTGTACTGTACTTAAAATTATAAAATGAGAATGAATGCACTGGTCTATGTACCTTTACAAAAGTTACTTTATCTTTAACAGTAAAACAAAAATTAATATAACAATAAATTGAACTCAAACAATGACCAATGCCGAGTTTAAGTTGAACAATGTCGTTTGAGTTTAATTTATTGTTAAAATTGCATGTCATTAGAAACTAAACCTATTTCAAAATTAATCTATTTACAATGTAATCAGATTGTTTGCTTGCACTTCAGTAACAGTCACTGTACAATACTACCACAACTCACGGCTCGAAATCGTTTGTATAAGACACGCTACACATCTAGAAGGTGTGTAGGGGACTCAGTCACTGTACATAACTACTACAACTTATGGCTCGAAATCATTTGTACATGACAAGCTACACATCTAGAAGGTGTGTAGGGGACTCAGTCACTGTACATAACTACTACAACTTATGGCTCGAAATCATTTGTACATGACAAGCTACACATCTAGAAGGTGTGAAGGGGACTCAGTCACTGTACATAACTACTACAACTTATGGCTCGAAATCATTTGTACATGACAAGCTACACATATAAAAGGTATGAAGGGGACTCAGTCACTGTACATAACTACTACAACTTATGGCTTGAAATCATTTGTACATGACAAGCTACACATCTAGAAGGTGTGTAGGGGACTCAGTCACTGTACATAACTACTACAACTTATGGCTCGAAATCATTTGTACATGACAAGCTACTCATCGAGAAGGTGTGTAGGGGACTCAGTCACTGTACATAACTACTACAACTTATGGCTCGAAATCATTTGTACATGACAAGCTACTCATCTAGAAGGTGTGAAGGGGACTCAGTCACTGTAAATAACTACTACAACATATGGCTCGAAATCATTTGTACACGACAAGCTACACATCTAGAAGGTGTGAAGGGGACTCAGTCACTGTAAATAACTACTACAACATACAGCTCGAAATCATTTGTACATGACAAGCTACACATCTAGAAGGTGTGAAGGGGACTCAGTCACTGTAAATAACTACTACAACATACAGCTCGAAATCATTTGTACATGACAAGCTACACATCTAGAAGGTGTGAAGGGGACTCAGTCACTGTAAATAACTACTACAACATATGGCTCGAAATCATTTGTACATGACAAGCTACACATCTAGAAGGTGTGAAGGGGACTCAGTCACTGTAAATAACTACTACAACATATGGCTCGAAATCATTTGTACATGACAAGCTACACATCTAGAAGGTGTGAAGGGGACTCAGTCACTGTAAATAACTACTACAACATATGGCTCGAAATCATTTGTACATGACAAGCTACACATCTAGAAGGTGTGAAGGGGACTCAGTCACTGTAAATAACTACTACAACATATGGCTCGAAATCATTTGTACACGACAAGCTACACATCTAGAAGGTGTGAAGGGGACTCAGTCACTGTAAATAACTACTACAACATATGGCTCGAAATCATTTGTACATGACAAGCTACACATCTAGAAGGTGTGAAGGGGACTCAGTCACTGTAAATAACTACTACAACATACAGCTCGAAATCATTTGTACATGACAAGCTACACATCTAGAAGGTGTGAAGGGGACTCAGTCACTGTAAATAACTACTACAACTTACGGCTCGAAATCATTTGTACATGACAAGCTACACATCTAAAAGGTGTGAAGAGGACTAAGTCACTGTACATAACTACTACAACATATGGCTCGAAATCATTTGTACATGACAAGCTACTCATCTATAAGGTGTGAAGGGGACTCAGTCACTGTATAACTACTACAACATATGGCTCGATATCGTTTGTACATGACAAGCTACTCATCTATAAGGTGTGAAGGGACTCAGTCACTGTACATAACTACTACAACATATAGCTCGATATCGTTTGTACATGACAAGCTACTCATCTAGAAGGTGTGTAGGGGACTCAGTCACTGTACATAACTACTACAACATATGGCTCGAAATCATTTGCACATGACAAGCTACTCATCTATAAGGTGTGAAGGGGACTCAGTCACTGTATAACTACTACAACATATGGCTCGATATCGTTTGTACATGACAAGCTACTCATCTAGAAGGTGTAAAGGGGGTTCAGTCACTGTACATAACTACTACAACTTACGGCTCGAAATCATTTGTACATGACAAGCTACACATCTAAAAGGTGTGAAGAGGACTCAGTCACTGTACATAACTACTACAACATATGGCTCGAAATCATTTGTACATGACAAGCTACTCATCTATAAGGTGTGAAGGGGACTCAGTCACTGTATAACTACTACAACATATGGCTCGATATCGTTTGTACATGACAAGCTACTCATCTATAAGGTGTGAAGAGACTCAGTCACTGTACATAACTACTACAACATATGGCTCGAAATCATTTGTACATGACAAGCTACACATCTAGAAGGTGTAAAGGGGGTTCAGTCACTGTACATAACTACTACAACCTATGGCTCGAAATCATTTGTACATGACAAGCTACTCATCTAGAAGGTGTGAAGGGTACTCAGTCACTGTACATAACTGCTACAACCTATGGCTCGAAATCATTCGTACATGACAAGCTACTCATCTAGAAGGTGTGAAGGGTACTCAGTCACTGTACATAACTACTACAACCTATGGCTCGAAATCATTTGTACATGACAAGCTACCCATCTAGAAGGTATGAAGGGGACTCAGTCACTGTACATAACTACTACAACATACAGATCGAAATCATTTGTTCATGACAAGCTACTCATCTAGAAGGTGTGAAGGGGACTCAGTCACTGTACATAACTACTACAACATACAGATCGAAATCATTTGTTCATGACAAGCTACTCATCTAGAAGGTGTAAAGGGGGTTCAGTCACTGTACATAACTACTACAACATACAGATCGAAATCATTTGTTCATGACAAGCTACACATCTAGAAGGTGTGAAGGGGACTCAGTCACTGTACATAACTACTACAACATACAGATCGAAATCATTTGTTCATGACAAGCTACTCATCTAGAAGGTGTAAAGGGGGTTCAGTCACTGTACATAACTACTACAACATACAGATCGAAATCATTTGTTCATGACAAGCTACACATCTAAAAGGTGTGAAGGGGACTCAGTCACTGTACATAACTACTACAACATACAGATCGAAATCATTTGTTCATGACAAGCTACACATCTAGAAGGTGTGAAGGGGACTCAGTCACTGTACATAACTACTACAACATACAGATCGAAATCATTTGTTCATGACAAGCTACACATCTAAAAGGTGTGAAGGGGACTCAGTCACTGTACATAACTACTACAACATACAGATCGAAATCATTTGTTCATGACAAGCTACTCATCTAGAAGGTGTAAAGGGGGTTCAGTCACTGTACATAACTACTACAACATACAGATCGAAATCATTTGTTCATGACAAGCTACACATCTAAAAGGTGTGAAGGGCACTCAGTCACTGTACATAACTACTACAACATACAGATCGAAATCATTTGTTCATGACAAGCTACACATCTAGAAGGTGTGAAGGGGACTCAGTCACATTACATAACTACTACAACATACAGATCGAAATCATTTGTTCATGACAAGCTACACATCTAAAAGGTGTAAAGGGGGTTCAGTCACTGTACATAACTACTACAACATACAGATCGAAATCATTTGTTCATGACAAGCTACACATCTAAAAGGTGTGAAGGGGGTTCAGTCACTGTACATAACTACTACAACATACAGATCGAAATCATTTGTTCATGACAAGCTACACATCTAAAAGGTGTGAAGGGGACTCAGTCACTGTACATAACTACTACAACATACAGATCGAAATCATTTGTTCATGACAAGCTACACATCTAGAAGGTGTGAAGGGGACTCAGTCACATTACATAACTACTACAACATACAGATCGAAATCATTTGTTCATGACAAGCTACACATCTAAAAGGTGTAAAGGGGGTTCAGTCACTGTACATAACTACTACAACATACAGATCGAAATCATTTGTTCATGACAAGCTACACATCTAAAAGGTGTGAAGGGGACTCAGTCACTGTACATATCTACTACAACATACAGATCGAAATCATTTGTTCATGACAAGCTACACATCTAGAAGGTGTGAAGGGGACTCAGTCACATTACATAACTACTACAACATACAGATCGAAATCATTTGTTCATGACAAGCTACACATCTAAAAGGTGTGAAGGGGACTCAGTCACTGTACATAACTACTACAACATATGGCTCGAAATCGTTTGTACATGACAAGCTACTCATCTAGAAGGTGTGTAGGGGACTCAGTTATTGACATCGACATGCAGTGAAAATATACATGTTATGTTTTCATCTTCCGTCCTTGATTACTGGAGGGACCAGATTATAGAGAGTTTACTTTAATACCTATTTAAAATATATAAATTAAATCTATATAGTCAGTACTCTCAAGAAATAACAAGTAAGGGCCAACTAACGATTTGGTAAAGCAAAACATTAGCTAATAAAACTGACCTGCACAGGAAACAATGGATGACTTTTGGTTAATAAATAGTAAGATAAATTAAGGGCACATACTTTTCATGCTACAAAATTCTAAATATTTTCAAACTAGAAATCAAAAGATTGCATGTGGCAAATGTAACAAGTCGCTGTTTTAAACCTGAGTCATTTTAGAACATAAATTATTTGTATATGCCACATTCGGGTTGGCAAGAATGGTTAGATGAGATATGCAAATAAGGCATTGTTTTATTCTCATCCCAAGTGAAAATAATGTTTTATTCCATATAAGAAAATACTCAGAATATAGATTCATTAATTAGCTTTAATTAGACTGCAACTGATAAAGATTCAATTCTACTCAATGTAATAATGGTAAAAATAAGATATTACCACTGAATTCCTTGGGATAACATAGATTTTTACCTCTTACCCTCTAGATCAAAAAGGTAAAACCACCCTTTGTGACAGAAAATTTTAACAATGGAGTTTTCAATGTATAAAATAAATAACATTTCATGTTTTGTAATTTATGGTGTATAGCAATATCTCAACTATTATAAAGCACCCCTTATGATAACATTTAAAAAAAATTTAATTACAACATTGGCTTCAATAAAAAATTATCCTAAATAAAAGACGATCCTTATCTTAATGATAAGCCTTTTGGTATTCATTGAACTACATTTTTCTATTTATGTATGTAAAAACTTGCCCAAACTTGCAACATTCTTCTGTTATTTATATTTGCAACTAAACCAAATAGTTTCAATTAAAATTATCCCTCATGTCAATTAAATGTTCTGCTAACTTTACTTTTGTTCTGTGCTGAAACTAATAAATTATTTTAAATGTGTGCTTTTACTGAAAATAAATTTAAGAGCATGTTCTAGAGGATTTGCACAAACAAATTTTGCTTGGTCAATATAGCAACTATAACAAATTGAATTAATTATTTTACTTTAGGTAAATTTGATTTAGAAAAATAGAAAACAAAGAGGAATATTCTAAACAAAATCTAGAAATAACAGCATAACAAAATCAATAGACTAGTTTAAAAAGGAATGGACCAAATAAGATCAACGTTGTTCAGAGAAAAACAAATAATATTTAGTATTTCTATTCAGTCACTCAGATGATTTGTAACAGATTTAAATTATAGTAATATAAATTGTAATCCTTAAATTATACCTATTTTGTATTTAGTTTCAAGTATGAAAATATTTTATTGAATCTTAATTGTGAACTAAATTCATTGATATATTTACAAAGGGAGGTTTCTTTTTCATCTTTTTTTGTGTCAAAAACTACAACTAAAGTTACTTTTGGGTCAAGGCTGCTCAGGCAGTATGTCCTTTGATCCTGAAACATAGATTTGTATACAATTAATATGACATGTAGTACTTCCACATTAAACAGAGGTCACCCATCCACAGGTAAATGTACTATAAATAGGTAAAATTTTATAAGCTGGCACTTGGCTCTTAGGTAGAAATTGTGTATTCGTCATCTAGGAAACATCAGGCACTGTCGTTATCCCTCATCGGGCTTATAAATCACGGTCTAACCGTCCTAACCATCAGACAATCCTATTAGCACGCTTCCGTGAATGCCATATTTAGATTTGTTCTTATTTATACTATGCATTAAAAATTCTTAATAAGTAACAAAATAATGAGTCAGTGGAAGTGTAAGAGCCCGTCCACCCTCCCCTCGTCCTCCCGCAGCCCCCAAGCGCCGCAGCCCCCAAGTGCCACAGCCGCCCAAGTGCTGCAGCCCCCAAGTGCCACAGCCCCCAAGCGCCACAGCCCATAAGCGCCGCAGCCCCCAAGCACCGCTTATACATTTTTACCTATACCTTTAACTTCAAGCTTTTTACATATAATTTTGTGATAATATGATTTTAATTTGAAATATACTTTTTTTTACAATTTTGGAAATTGAGTTCTGTTGTTTTAAAAATGTGAATTAATGTGTTATTTGAAATGTATTATAACAAATACATTTTCAACTCCTGAAAAGAACTTTAGTTTATAATCTAAAACATATAGAAAAAATTTTAAAAAAACCTTCTTTGAAGTTACATTTGAATAAATATATAACAAATTCAAGTGTCCATACTTGTCATGTTGTACCCATAGATTTTGGTATACCACACCGTTTTACCAAAAATAATCTTCATGATAACAACAATGAATTTAGCGAAACCTGTCTTACAACCCTTTTCAAACATTGTATCATTTCTAAATTGTACTTACTTTTAAGCTGTAACAAAATATAATTTTGTCAATTGTGACCAATTCTGCAGACCTTTCTGTTATGGCTTTACCTATGGTGGGTAACTGTTCTGTTAATTTCTGAAATAAAATGAAAGGTTTTAACTCTTCTTAGAGATATCATAAAATTTTGATACAAATTGATAGTTTTATAGCAACTTTCAATACAACAGTTTGAAAGTTGTAAATTGTATTGTAGTTGTTCATAAATAGTATTTGTCTTATTAACTATTCTTACATCATTCATATATATATATATATATATATATATATATATATATATATATATATATATATATATATACACATGGGCACCGACTCCATAAGGCCTGGGTGGGCTAAAGCCCCCCCAAAAAAACATTGGGTACAGCTCCCCCAAAATTTCAAAGGATTAAAGCATCTATGAAGTATCTGGAAAAGGAAAGTGTTTTAAATTACAGTAGAATATTCTTGACATCTTTAATTTATTAAGTAAAATTTTCATAAAACGTGTTTACAATTGATGGTTAGTTAGTAAAAGCATTATAAAAGAAACACCGAAACTCGTAGCTCTATTGTCGCCAATCAGCAAGATAAAAATAGATTGTCTACGTGACTTTTGTCAAGGTCACTGCGTTGAAGGCATGACTACCCGGCTGAACTAGGGGATGAGTTACCGACACCTGTTCCTAGCGCGCTCTGACAACTAACAAACTGACCTATTATCCTTGGTTTTTAGTTTTTACTTCCGCGGCAGTCGGCTCTTCCTCAAGATAAACAAGTCAAAAACAACTAGGTTAATAATCTTTTGGCAAGTGCAAAAGATAGTCTAAAAATGGTTCTAAGAGTTCTTGAAATTTTAAAATTTTCTGGGGCCTCGGATTCCCCAGAATAATTGAGCCCCGAGCCCTCCCAAAGTTTTTTGAAAGTCGGCGCCCATATATATATAGATTTTTTGGACTAGGAGACTGACAGACTTACCTTGGTAAGAGTCCACTCTGTAGTCTTGAAATAGAAACACATAAAAGCATTTAAACAATGATATATTTCAACCACACAGTGGTCTTTGTCAATCAAAGAGAAAACACAAAAAGAAATATGAGAGAATGAAATAAAATAAAATAATTATATATATATATATATATATATATATATATATATGAAGTTAATATATTACTATTTTTGAGTAATTTTATCCACCATTAAGTGCAATAATTTTGTACAAAATTATTGCACTTAATGGTGGATAAAATTACTCAAAAATAGTAATATATTAACTTCATAAAGTCAGTGCAACGGAAAAACAATGGATAATATTAAATATCAAGAATATATATATATATATATATATATATATATATATATATATATATATATATATATATTGAGTACAGAAACATTTTGGTTTTTCTAGCAATGTTATCACCTTTATAGTGTATGTATTCTAGAGCCACTCCTGAAAGATACAAAGCACATCAACTGCAGAGGCAATATCTTCAAAGGGAAAGGCACAGTTTCTCTAATCAACGTATTTCTACTTTTAAACTTTATTTTCTGAATAAAAGTATCAGCGATTTAATTAAACATTCTTTAAATAAAGATAAATAGTTTTATTTGCTTATTAGACCAAAAATAATGTTTCTTTATTTTTAATTTTTTACTTTCAACTTTGTAAGCAACTAAAATATTGTATTATACAATATGAGTAAAACCTTTTTAGATAAAATATTTTATTATACAATATGAGTAAAACCTTTTTAGATAAAATATTGATTAATCATATCTTAAATAGAAAAATGCATTTACTTCCAAACTTACAATAGGAGTGTACAGCATAATATAAAACTTTTCAAGTGGCTCTTGAGGTCTCTCTGGATGCCTATATCCTGGTCCACTCCATTCAGTCAAGCCCGATGCATCAAAGACAATCATTACAGTAGTAGCATCGTACCTTCGTTGCAGTGTTTGCAGTCTACAACAATGTTTGTTTTAGCATAAAGAAAATCATTATCCTTTATATAATAAAATACTAAATGTTTAAAGTTTATTAATCCTCATACTAATTTTATCAAAATTACTTCATTTTGTTAGACAATAAGCATAAAGTAAAATATTTTGAATCTCACTATAGAAAATTTGAAAAATTGTGTCATATATTATATTACCAATTCCCCCGACATTGTTTTTGAAGTAATTATGTTTTCTTATCTATGTAAAACTGTCTTCGTATTTATTGCGTTTTGTGTGATATTAATAAACAACAAAACCACAATTTCCAGTTACCCACATGATACGTTGACTTGCGAGAAAAGTGTTTTGGCGCTAATCACGATGTGAAAACGTGTCACATGTGATTGTTATGTCAATTTATAAATATTGTGTGTATAGAACAAAAGTGTAAATATTCTCTCTCTGATAAGTAATGCTTCAGATCCGATAAATGCTATAAAAGTTTCAAAACAAGTAAAAGTTTTAAAACTTAATAATTTACTTTTTAAGGAATTTACATTGTAATTTATCTCCCAGTAAGGATCAGTTAAAGTGTACCAATGTTTTTACTTAACATCAACCAAGTCCGGTTTTAAAGAATTATTTTACAACTAAATATTTATTCAATATTTCTGACTCTATTTTAGGTTTTGTGAAATTTTGAAAACAATAGTTAAAATCAATATAATACGTTATTAAAAATTATTTATTTTACTATTAGAGTATATAAACATAAACTTCTTTCAATGAACCAATTTTTTTTATTGGAATAATCAACATTCTTCACTAAAATTGTAAACAAATAAGTGTATCAGGAGTAACTCCCAACAACTAGCTCCTAGAATGTTTATAATGCCATGGCCATTTATCTTTCAAACAAAACCCATTGTAATTATATCTGTAAGTAGTGTGAAGATTGTAGTTCAATACAGTGCACTCATTTTCCCCAAAGTAGCAACACCGGTTGATTAGTGCTAATAAACATAAAACGTTACTAGACAACAATGCCGTGCTTAGTGGCCCCATGGCATTCAGTTCAGGCTACTAGGCCATCGAGCCAATTGATCCGACATGGCAGCTAAAGTGTTAAACAACAATAGTTGAGGTTAATAGTTGCAAAAATTGTAACGAAATTTATTAAAGAATTGATTTTTTTCAAATGATAACATTATTAATATTAATCACTTTAATATTAGTTTACAACTATCCGAACTTTAAATTTTGTAAATTTGTAAAAACTTACTGAGACAGATCGTTTTCCAACGCTATGTGGCGATTTTCATCAGTGTCTTCTGCTTGGAGTTGTTGGGTTAAGCGGTGACGGTTTTAAAGGCAGGTTTTCGATAGTATCAAAGAGTATGTGTGATTTATATTGGGTTTGTATTATTAATATCTAATAGTATTATCATTTGGAAAAATCAGCCCTTCTATATTTCGTGTTTTTCAACAATTCCTTACACTTTTCCTACTACAAATCGCTTGGATATATATTTGAAGCGATTCAGAATAATACAAATTAGAGTCTCGATAATTCGAGTCCCAATATTTCGAGCTTCCGTTAAATTTGAGCCTATTTTATCATTTTAAAAGTAACTGATTAATATGGTTTTCAAAAAATGTGTCATCAATATGGTATGCAAAGAAAATGGGCCGGGCTTCCAAGAAATGTTAATATAAAGTTCTATTAACTTATTTAGTGCGTTTTTAATTACCTATATTATAAGGGTTCATTAAACACCTATTTATTCTAATGCACAGGAACGTATTTACGTTTAATCCGAGTGTTAGGTAATCCGAGGGGGTCTACTGTACATACACAAATTTTTATATTGTCACATTATGTTCTAATTTTAAAAGATTTGAATTTATACTTTAAAACATATGTCTAGAGTAATCTTATGTTTTACCTTTTTAAAAAATACATTTTTCCAAAATTATTTATTTTAACTTTTTTCTGGCAAAACCCCAATTTTAGTTTTCATTGCCTATCATTTTCAAAAATTGAAGGTAAAAACTGAAAATGTATTTTTAATTGGGGTATGAGATAAATTTATTGGTTTAAAATTAATTCTTTCTTCAGTGCACAATCAGAAAAATTGTTCACAATTAGTGACAAGTGTAAAAGGGAATATGAGTTTTAGAATAATATAGATAAGATGTAATAAATTTCACTGCACTTCAACCATACATGAGATGTGGCAATCTTACTAATAATGATAAGTAAGTTTGTATAAAGATTAGAGGGAAAATCCTTCAAGAGCGTACTTTTTACTATGAAATGTTTACATATACCTAAAATTTCCAAATTATTATAGATATAATAAACTAAATTTGCCATTAAAGCTATAATATTTAATTCAAAAACTAATAAAGCCCAATCAACTAATGACTGCTTCACTCGAAAGTATATTCTTTCATCAATATTTTATGTATCTGAAAAACAAATTATTACCACCTTACTTATGAAAGTAGTCCATATTATGTTTGCTGCAAATAGCTCTCATTTCCTGGGGTGTAGTTTGTTGCGCAAGTGTATGATGGAAGTACAATGTAAATTTGGCAACTACTGCAGTCTTAAGCTTTCCTAACCATTGCACCAGTGCAGGCAATGGATTTCCTTTGAGAAAAGACGCTCCAAAACCCAATTTCCAAGACTTGTAAAGAATACAGATTTAATGCATGATTTCATAATCATAATTACATTAATATAAAACAAGACAACATTAATTACGATAATTATATGATTTTAATGAAATGTATACATTATATATTCAAATAAGATATTGGGATTGGTATAACTAAGAAGTAAAAAAGTTAATTTCACAGGAATATTTTATTGTATAGAAACTTAAATAATTCTACCAGATTAAAATATTACTTTGTAAACAGAAGTGTGTTAAATAATTGTCACTATTACAAATACTCAACGGAAAAAATTAAAACAGTTAACCCTAAGTCTCACTACACATTAGTTTATTAAAACAGCCAGTCTAGTTTCGATGATGATGTCGCCTATATCAGTGCTTGGCTACTACTGATGAAGGGCAAGTAGTAGCCAAGAACTGATGAAGACAACATCATCATCAAAACTAGTCTGATTGTTTTAATAAACTAGTGTGTTTGTTTTAATAAACTAATGTATAGTGAGATTTAGAGTTAACTACTTTAATTTTTACTCTTGTGAATTGTTTTCGCTAGTTAAGCTCTAATTAACTTAATATTACAAATAAATAAACTCTTCCTAAATAAAAGATAATACAAATAATTCACACAATTGTATTCAGGTTACTGAAGTATATATTTTCATTGCCTTAAGTAGGAACTGTTTTCCTTCTATCTGTTTGTGATTTTCAGCAATGCTCATTTTTATATGACACACTACTATTTTATTCTGTTATCTGGGACTCTTAGTCATGTAAATCGTCATCATACCTTCAGATTAATATTATATCAACAGCAGAGATTCCCTCCAAAATATTATCAACCCATGCTACTCCATGAACAAGTAACGTAAGAAAAAATATTTTAAAGTCAATTCCTACTTAAATCAACAAACCAAAATTTTATTTTAGTTCCTTTTATGTATATACTTATGTCAGAATAACTATTAAGTGGCAAAATAGAAAGCGAATTCCCATGCAATTTTCCATTTTCCTTTCTGTATATGGTGTTGGACTATTATTTTTGTTTGTTGCTATTTATATGCTTTCTTTTTTATGTCGCTTGCATTCTGCTATTATTTATGATATTGTGTGGTAACAATGAAAACAATTTAAAATTGTGCAACAAAGGTTTCAACAACAACCAGATGGGGACAAACGAAAAATTCATATTCATCTTTGAGAAATATATTTCTAGCTATATGGGAATGTTGGCTCAGTGCCAAAGCGTTGGACTTTGAACATGAAGATACTCAGTTCGAATCCTGCCTAGAACCCGGAATTTTTGTAATTTAATTAATGAATATATATTTGAAAAAACTTTGTTTACATCATTGTCATCCACTACATGTTAAAAAAAGTGTATTTGAACGTATTGGATTGAATGAATAAAAACATATTTTATTTACGATTGAAAATTTGTACAAGATAATATCAGGAAAGTGTGAGCTAATAAAAGGAATTTTAAAAAAGGTTTTTCCTCTACACTATTAAATGTTCTCACAAAATTTAATATCTTTAATTGGTTTTAATGACAATACTTCCTAGCCCAATTCTCTCTCCTTGTTGTTTCCCACATACCCATCTAATCAACTCATTTATACTGTAATATCCACCTTATCACTAAGTGGAAGAGCAACACTTCATTTCAAAATTATTCTGGAATTGCCTAATCTTTAAAAGTATATACTGAGACAGACAGAGAAAGTATTCCTGCATAATCATAAGCAAATTATGTAGTATGGAAGAATATCATCAACTCTAGCAATAGCATAAAATATAGAATATAATCAGTAGAACAAGGAGACGTGTAACGCTCACTTCAGTGGCTTACAGCTTGCAGCTACAAATATTACACTTCAGGTCTTTTTAAAAAAATTATGAAAGTAACTAAGTTAACAGTAACCCAATTTCTAAAAATTAGTTACCTTGTAACTGAAAAATGTTGTCAGCTATTGTATTACTATTTTGAGACAATTTATAGGTATAAAATTCAAATAAACAATTATTCACAAATATATAAAATATTTTAAATGAAAACCGCATGTACAAAAAGATACAAGAGACTACTGCGTCCAATTTGTTTTAACATATATACAACAAATATTGGAATATGTAACAAATGTATACAAATTCAAGACCAAATCAGATGTGTTACAAACAGATTAAAAATATTCTTATAATTTCGATGGCCAATGACACCCAAAATTGCAACTCAACATATGTGTTCTGTATTCCATATTACACCTACAAAACACAAGGTAAACATTAGTTCAAGTATCTGAGTAAGCATTAAATAATTTATAATATTGCTTACTCAATTTAATGTTACAAATATTATTAACATTTAAGAATTTAAAACTATGGTAGAGGTAACAAAAATCTCCAGTTAATGTTTTACAATTTATGGTTTAGCTTGAGAAGAGATCAGTTTCATATGTTTTATTCTGTAGGTTTTGCTGTTCATGACAATCAGAGGAACTTCTACTTCTGAACTTAATAAATTAATCTTGACAAACTTATATAATAGAAACATATATCAGTGAATTTTTCAAAAATATACTTGTATTATAATTTTAACAAGTTATTAATTTATTTAATTCAAGTATTTTACTTTATTATTGCAACTGTATTTTGCAAGGAGATACTTTTAAGTATTAAAAGTTATACTAGATCTATGAATAATTTTTAATTATCCAAACTAAAATTACCTTTGTAAATTTACCAATATAAACTTACTACAAGTGATTAGAAACTTACTTCTCTATTCTGCAACGTTTTCTCCCATGTGCTAAGACGAGTGTGAGCTCCATGGAGGTTCATTAAAGAGGGGAAGAAGTGACAGTTCTGAACATCCACTAGAGCCCGAAGTAGATACATTAGGATTTCACACTCTTGGCTGATACAAAGATAATTTAGTATAAATAAAAATTTAAATATATATATTTATTTATTTATTTATAGGTTAGTTTTGGTTGGTAAAGATTATTTAGATTTTTTGGACTAGGAGACTGACAGACTTACCTTGGTAAGAGTCCATTCTGTAGTCTTGAAATAGAAACACATAAAGCACTTAAACAATGATATATTTCAACCACACAGTGGTCTTTGTCAATCAAAGAGAAAACACAAAAAGAAATATCAGAGAATGAAATAAAATAATTATAAATTGTAATCAGAGATTGTGTAGAGTAGAAATCAGATGTCACAGATTAAAGATATATATATATATATCACTTTCACTTATGTACTTAAACAAGAATCTTACTTGGTATTTATGCGAGTACTTTCAGAGACTAGTCTCTGAAAGTACTCGCATAAATACCAAGTAAGATTCTTGTTTAAGTACATAAGTGAAAGTGATAAGTGTATACAAGAAAACAGTGTTGCATAATCTACAAATATATATATATATATATATATATATATATATATATATATATATATATATATATATATATATATATTGTTTCCATGAGCATATGAGTGATTATAGTTTATATAAGTCTGTCAGGGGAAAAGAGATTGGAGACTTCTGAGGCTATTAGGGGAAAAAATAGCCTTTATTTCAAGTATGGTTAGGTTATTTTCGTAATTTGTTATTTCATGTTTATGTGATATTAGGTGTGCTGCAACATTTGATACTTTTGAATTTTTGTTTTTGAATGCTCTATAATGTTCTTCAAATCTTATTTTAAATGATCTGGTTGTTTTCCCTATGTAAAATGTGTTACAGTTGTTACATGTGATTTTGTAAATTCCTGATAGGTTATGTTTTTCTGAATTTGTTTTGTGGTTTGTGTTATTAAGATATTTTATTATTTTGTTGTTTGGATTGTATGTTGGAGTGTAGTATTTTTTGTTGTATATATTTGTTATTTTTTCTATTTTATTATTAGTGTATTTATATTTTAGGTAGATTCTTTTATTTTTATTATTTTTGTGTTCCGGTTGTAGTGTTGTGTCGAGGTTAGGTTTTTTGTGAATTTATTGTATATATTTTTTATAAGGTGTTTTTTGTATCCATTTTCTATTGCTATTTTTGTAATGTTATCTAATTCTTCATTTAATTTTTGTTTGTTATCCTGTGTGTATTTTATTGCTTTATTTATCATGTTACTGTAAGTGTTAATTTTGTGTGTCCAGGGGTGGATAGATTTGTAGTGTATTGTGGTGTTGTTGGAAGTAGGTTTCCTGTATACTGTAGTTTCTATTTTATTATCATTTATATTTAAAGTGATTCGACAATGGTCAAATTCGACCGAAAGGCGCCTCATCACTCAAGGTAAAATCATTGCACTTAATGGCAGATAAAATTACTTACAATAGTAATACATTAACTTCATATATATATAATTTTAAATAAATAAAACCTCTAAACCACAAATAACATTTATTTAAACCTTATGTACATTTCGATTGCCCAACTAACTTAGTTAGTTGTATTTTTTAAATACCTCTGAAGATGATTGCTGGGCAATCGAAATGTACATAAGGTTTAAATAAATGTTATTTGTGGTTTAGAGGTTTTATTTATTTAAAATTAAACATTACGCCACAGTTGCTTCATACAGTTATTTCATATATATATATATATATGTGTGTGTGTGTGTGTGTATATGTATATCATGATATTTCACGTTGTCTATTATCTTTTTGTTGCACTGACTTTATAAAGTTATTATTGTTAATTGTAAACAATTAATTGTTTACAATTAACAATAATAACTTTTTATATATGTGTGTGTGAGTTTGTACACTGTGTGTCATATAAAACGCAACACTTCAATTAGTCATATAGAAAAGCCAACCTTACTAGTTACTGCAGTGGACTCATCCAACATCTAAACATCATGCTATAAAGTAGAACACAACCAATTGAGAAAACAGTGCAATCGTAACGTTAATGTTTAGTGTATTACTAGAAAAAGATGGTGTTTTACAAGACAAACATGTTACAATTGTTGAGTTTTATTTCAGTACAAAATCAGTGGTTATATTGGAAGATTCATTTCACCATAAGCACAAAGATAAACCAACTTAACAGACATTAGTATAAAGGTTAATATTAAAATTTTAAGATACTTGTTATGTTAATAACAAGGAACACAAGAGGTGCCAAGAGATTAGTCATACAAAGAGATCTCAATAAGACTGTGATTGCTACTGTGGAGATCATTTAATGCTCTCCTATCAAGTAGGACTGGACATTGACAAGTCTACAGCTGTCCATCCGCCTTTAGATACTGCTAAATGTGTGGATATTGTGGTTTAGTGAAACAGAATCACCTGGCTCTCACTGTCAATATTTAATTTGCCTGGAATGTCAGGAGACGTCGGAGGCAATATTTCCTCAGATTCCATCACTTCTATGTCAGTGGTGGAAGCTAAGGAAATTATAGACCCATGTGAGGTGGTATGAGCCCCTCCTTGAGTCTTCAGCGTTTTTGCATCTAATTTTATGGGATCATTTTTTTATGAAATGTACGCTGTAATTTTATTTCTCCTATCCTTGGATGGTAAAGATATATTGTTTTTTTTTTAAATCAAATTAACAGTGTTTAAAAGATTATTTGTCTAAAATTAGGGGTTTAAAATTCAGTGGATAGTATTTAACAATGAAGAATATGTGTATTTGTGCGTGTGAGTGTCCATATTTAATAGCATTTTAATGTTTTTGGATTGTAAAAAACCTTAGTAAACAATAAAAATATGTATGTAATTATGCAGTACGTATATATATCATACTGTTTTAAAAGTATACGGTATACTTTTCTTAAGAATTTATTGGTCAAGGGGTGCAGGATTACAGAAATATGTTTATTTCATGATCTAAAGAACAATATTGACTTTGTTTGGAAAAAACATTGGCACGCTAATATGGTTGTGTCAAACAATGTCTTTAAAGGGTAACAAATGTGTTTATCAAATGAAAAAAAAATGTAAATATTTTCAGCATTCAATATGGGTATGATTTTTTATGACATGATAATGAAAATAAGTAAAGGTTGTATTTCAAGATAGAGAAGTTGGCATGGTCCTTCAGAGAACTCCCACTCCAGGAAATTTCACTCTACACAATATAAAGTTTGCTTATACTGTACAAATAAGACCTTAACTTTAAGCAATAAAACTAAAGGGTCAGGATACTTGACACAACTAACCTGCAAGTAGCCTTAACAGATGGTGAGTCTAGCTGAGCAGTAAAGGAAGTATACAAAATTCCTTCAACTTGTGCTAGTACCTCATCACACTTAATAAGTTTGTTACTAGATCCCATTGCATACATCTTTTCATAACTTCTTAAAAGTAAAGGAAAATTGAAAATATATACTATAACTAACTTAAAAAATTATTACAATTAAGAGAATGTGCAAGAGATAGGTGAGAATTCTAGATTGAAGGCTAAAAATTACTATGCATAAACTTATTTAACCAATGTCTACTGCAACTTTGAACTTTATTTTATAAGGCATCCTATCCCTATTGGCAGAATGTAAAGCTCTGCTGAGTTTTAATTTGACAGTTAAATTTCTGCCACCCTTCTTTACTGAAGCATTTCAACATCTGAAAACAATAATGCATCCTTATTTTGTCAGTATGTCCCAATCTACTGCTTCATAATGTTAAACAGACATTATATTTGTAACTCTCTCTTTTGATAGAAAAGTACGTGAACATTGGTTACTAGTTTTCTAATATGCCCTATAACATTACACACGCACGCGCACACACACACACACACACACACAGTATGATATTTTAAGTTTAGGGTAATAGTCATTCACCGAAATACCCTAAACTATAACAATAAATTAAAATACCACTCAAGACTATACCCATTCAAACCATGCGCACCAATATTAACAGGCATACCTAAAATCCACAAACACAACACTCCATTTAGACCACTAATAAATTTCGCAACAGCACCATCTTACATAATCGCAAAAATACTAGACAAAATAATAAGATCTAAAATACATATCAACAACACATACAATATAAAAAATGGATACAAATTAATTAATAAAATAAAAACCATAAAAACAAACAGCAACACAAAAATAATAAGTTATGACATAACTAACATGTACCCTAGCATCCCAATAGAAGAAACCATAGAAATAAATAAAAACAAACTAATACACAATAACAAAAAAATAAACACAATAGATAGTATCATTACGCTAACCAAACACATATGTAACCAAAATTACTTCCAATTTAACAATAAATATTATAAACAAACAACAGTACTCCCCATGGGTTCACCCATATCATCTGTCATGTCAGAAATATATTTACAACACTTTGAACAAATAATAATTAAACCTATAATAAACACACACAATATCTCACTATGGACAAGATATGTAGACGATATACTTGTAATATACCAACCTACCATTCACAACGAACACCTCATAATATTAAACAAACTAAATACATACAACGAAAACATACAATTCACCGTTGAAACAGAAACAAGTAGAACAATCAACTTCCTCGACATTACTTTAAATATAAATGATAATAAAATAGAAACTACAGTATATACAGGAAACCTACTTCCAACAACACCACAATACACTACAACCACCATCTATCCACCCCTGGACACACAAAATTAATACTTACAGTAACATGATAAATAAAGCAATAAAATACACACAGGATAACAAACAAAAATTGAATGAAGAATTAGATAACATTACAAAAATAGCAATAGGAAATGGATACAACAAACACCTTATAAAAAATATATACAATAAATTCACAAAAAAACCTAACCTCAACACAACACTACAACCGGAACACAAAAATAATAAAAATAAAAAAATTTACCTAAAATAAAAATACACAAATAACAAAATAGAAAAAATAACAAATATATACAACAAAGAATACTACACTGCAACATACAAACCAAACAACAAAATAATAAAATATCTTAATAACACAAACCACAAAACAAATTCAGAAAAACATAACCTATCAGGAATTTACAAAATTACATGTAACAACTGTAACGCATTTTACATAGGGAAAACAACCAGATCATTTAAAATAAGATTTGAAGAACATTATAGAGAATTCAAAAACAAAAATTCAAAAGTATCAAATGTTGCAGCACACCTACACATAAACATGAGATAACAAATTACGAAAATAACCTAACCATACTTGAAATAAATAATAACCCAATAGAACTAAACTCACTAGAAAAATACCACATTTATAAAAACATACACAACAATTTAATGAATCTACAAACAACATATACAGAAGACATACTATTCAAAAACATAATACACAAGACTCAAGAGGAAACGTATATGACGTCAACAATTACCAACACGACGGACCGAACATCCGCACCAGAAAAATTAAGAAAAAGTAATCAGTGATTTGACAATGGTCAAGTGACCGAAAGGCACTTCACTCAAGGTAAAATCATTGCACTTAATGGTGGATAAAATTACTTACAATAGTAATATATTAACTTCTTAAAGTCAGTGCAACGGAAAAACAATAGATAACGTAAAATATCAAGAATATATATATATATATAGGTTAGTTTTGGTTGGTAAAGATTATTTAGATTTTGTGGACTAGGAGACTGACAGACTTACCTTAGTAAGAGTCCACACTGTAGTCTTGAAATAGAAACACATAAAAGCACTTAAACAATGATATCATTGTTTAAGTGCTTTTATGTGTTTCTATTTCAAAACTACAGTGTGGACTCTTACCAAGGTAAGTCTGTCAGTCTCCTAGTCCACAAAATCTATCTATCTATATATATATATATATATATATATATATATACACAACTAATTACTTATTCACTAAAACTCTTGTAAATATTTACAAACTTGCCTATAGTAGCACTTACTTAAATTAGTTGAGGACGGTCGTAATTATTTATTATGACTTACAAATTTAAAATTAGTCTCAGGCCAATGATGCTTGCTGTACTTCAATACTTTTATTTATTTTTCATAACAAAATGTTGTCTTTTTGTTTTGTCGCCTGTTTCTCCTTTCTTCTTATTACCTCGCTTCTTAAACCCTTTCTCCAATACTAACTCCTCTTTAACTTTCCTAAAATATTTATTATTAAATAAATAACCTCAATCCAACTTTGCATTTAGGCACTTCACTTTTCCTTTCAATTTACCTTTACAACTTTCATTTCTTAAAATTTTCTCATCCAACTCTTCAACTAAAGTCTCCTAAAGACCTTTCTACTCTTACTTACAACCATATTCGGCCACCTCATCTACTTTCTCCCACTATTTGTCATTACACCACACCTTGTCCTTGGGAAAGTAATGATCTATTTCTCAAAATTCGAACTATGATATGAAACCTATATCCAAATAAATATACCTCTCAGCAGAACCAACTCCTGAATTTATGATAATACCAATTAGCCACCTATAAGGCTTTTATCGGGGTCACAGATTTACTCAGAGACATTTTACTAAAAGAAAAGTAACTGCTAATTGGAAAATAATTATTATTTATTTAGTATCAATTTTAGAACTAATTAATAATTTGATTGAAAGTACAGGTTTTTTATTTACACATAATAATTATTAATTGAATATAGATTTTTGAACGAGTTTCTACAAACAAATATCATTTAATTTATACTTTTATTGGCCTAATCAATCCCTTATTTACTTCATCATTCCTTATTTATTCCCTAACCTATTTGTTGTATATTTTAAAACTGATGAAGGTATCGTGAAGTATTACCATTTTACTGACCTAAACTATTTTGATATCTCTAATTTCATTATTATATAGGTTTATCAGTATTACTTATTTTAAAGTTTATATAAAAAATTATCTTTCAATTTATAATTATGAAAATTATCATGCCTACCGTTAAATATAAATATCAAATTATAGTCAATGTTAAAATAAAATCCTAATTATAAAATTTATGGTTCATTTCAAAATGCAATCATTCAATTTATGTTCCTTGTGAAATTTGCTTTTACCATAATGTCCATATTAAATTTCTGTGTCAAAAGCTAAAATATATAATTATTAAAATTAGTTTTTCTTTTACCAAAGTTATTTTTTTAGGTTATAATCTCTTTTTAAACTTAATATTCATAATAAACCATATTTATCTATAACACAGTTGTTATTCATGATAAACGACAATTATCACAATGATTATTCATGATTTATTTGTTTAAAATTCCAAAGGTGGCACTGGATCTGAGAGATCTAGGCTTCTTCCATTTTACGACTATCCCACCATTCCTTAGTTGGCTAGCTCTTCCCGATTCTCCTTGTATTTTAGCTATCCTCAACTGATCCCCTCCCTTAACTTTATTGGTTACTTTTTATTTAGTTTCTTCTACTTGCTCCAATCGTCTTGATTCCTCTTGGTACTGACCAATTCCCTGTGATTCTTTTTGTAGTCCTTCCACACGTAAAATTCCCCGAAGTTCTGTAACCATCATTCATAAGCCTTGACTAGACTGTATGTGCTACTGCTGCAATTTTCTAGACTAGAAATCATAAACTGTTGAAACTTTCTCCTGCCCCCTGTAAGCTCTTTTAACCCTTGCTTTTTTCTCCTCAGCCAAGTTCATTTTTTTTTTTAAACGCCTAGCCACCATTTGTATTTAAAAAAATATTAAAACAACAGTTTTATTATAGTATCAAAAAAAGAGATTATACAAACAAACCTCTATAAAGCCATTTCTAATTAATTTTAAATTACTTTCAATAAAAGGATACACATCAATTAACTGAGTCCTGATTGTTAAATATTGGCAAATTTTACCAGCCATTAATGAAATTCTAAAATCAGTTGATTCTTCCAATTTGTGCAGATCTTGCCGTAATGTTTCATACATGGATTTTAGAGAATTCTAAAACAAATTCAACAAATGTTCTATTCAAAATTATGACACTTAAAATTATAAGATAAATATACAAGCACGTATACGCACGTGCACACACACATACACCACACTCACATCAAAAGTAAGTAAGTTGATACTGAAAGTGTAATATAAAATAAATAAACATACTGAAACATAAAGCATATTAAATTAATAAATTCACTTACACTTTAAAAAAATGTTTTAACTTGCCTATAGCAGCACTTACTTTGTTTGTTGAGGACGGCCGTTTCGGGAGATGTGTCCCTTTGTCAACTCAGACCGTAACTGATCTCAAGGTTTACGTAGGTTAGGGTGGGGGTGGGATATTTGGTGGTGTGGGTGTATTTTGTGTGTATTAGGAGTTATGATGTCAAAAAGTGCATGTGAGTTGTAATGTAATTGTGTATTGAGTATGTGTGTAGGGTGTAGTTTGAAGTGCCTATATATTTCGTATTGTTCAGTTGTGTAGCGTTGGTTATTTCTGTGTTGTTTATGAAGAATCCCACCCCCACCCTAACCTACGTAAACCTTGAGATCAGTTACGGTCTGAGTTGACAAAGGGACACATCTCCCGAAACGGCCGTCCTCAACAAGCAAAGTAAGTGCTACTATAGGCAAGTTAAAACATTTTTTTAAAGTGTAAGTGATTACTAGTAGCTCACGCGAAGATGGAATCAACAAATGTTAATAAATTCAGTACAAATTACGAACTCTTTTTGACAAATTAAACTTTTCAAACCACTTTTCTTTAAAACTAGGATGCCCAACTCATCAATGCACCAATGATAATTAATTAACATAGTATAAAACAAATTATCATAGCAAGTTTTATTCATGTAATTATGAGTTCATACAAATGATAATAATATTAAGTTTCGACGTAACATTTTGCCATGGAAAAATAAAAACTATAGAAAGTTTCTCTTCATGATGTACTGAACATCAAAAATTTAATTCAAGTTACTGAAAATTTGTATTCGATTCAGAGTCTGTTGTATAAAAATATCAAAACACATCCAATACTATAGTCATACAAATTTTTAAAACCTTTTTTTGTCTCAAGCTTTTAATTACGTTTACAAAAAAAAAAAAAAATTGTTTACAGGTATTATCTAACTTGATTTTATAAACAATCCACTCTCTAATTTAAAAAAAATAATATATATTTTAATATATATATTAATTCTATTTCAAATCATTTGTGCATTGTTTCAATCTTATGCTTAAAATACCAGGATAGTTTATCATACAGTTATTTTTATATTAATTGATTCCATCTTCATTTCAGCTACTAGTTTTAAACTAAAAACTGCTACTATAGATAATTGTAACATATTTACAAGTGTTTTTAGTTATTTTTATTTGAAAAACCAAACATTTAATCAACTTTATAATTTCTGCCTATATTAAAACTACTTATCACATCGTATTAATATAAATCCATTTTTAATCATTCCATAATATAATAAATCGGCTGCTTCAGAAAATAACTATTGCTACACTGTAACTTTGGCATTGCCATGAGGCTGACAAGGAAATGGTATTTTTAGATACAACAAAAGAAATTTGCAAGGTGTGAAAATTAGACTGAATAGGGAAATGGTCAATTTTTCTAGCAAAATTAAACAGTACAAGGCTCTAACAGAATATACTATGTATATGGTTTTTGAAAACATCTTTTCCTCCAATAACATTTGTCTTCACTTAACATGAAAATAGTCACTAAAACACTTGTAAATATTTTACAACTTGCATTTAGTAGCACTTACTTACGTTTGTTGAGAACGGCCATTGTCAACTCAGACCGTAACTGATCTCAAGGTTTTCATAAGTTAGGGTGGGGGTGTGGGTGTATTTAGTGAGGATTAGGAGTTATGATGTAGAAAAGTGTTTGTGAGTTAAAATGTAGTTTGGGTGTTAAGTATGTGTGCGGGGTGTAGTTTTAAATGTTTCTATATTTCGTATTGTTTGGTTGTGTAACTTTGGTTACTTTTGTATTGTTTATGAAGAATTTGTAGGTTGGATGTCTATGTGGTCATGTTTTGTGGATATGAGATGTTTGGCGAAGTTTGATTGGCAGTTATTGTTAGTTAATGCGTTTATATGTTCTTGGTAGCGTGTGTAAAATGACCTCCTTGTCTGACCTATGTGAAAACTGGGGCACATACTTCAAGTTAGTTTGTAAACTCGCAAAAAAATGTGTGTGCGAGTTTTATAATTCTACAAAATTTGTGTGCCAGGTGAAAAGTCATCTTGAAGTTTTTTTTCAAAATTTGTAACTTTTTTGAGTCAAAAGCAAGTTTATTTATAATTTGTAAAGTACTACGTCAAAAAAATAAAGCCAAAATGTTGAATTAGTAATGTTTTAGGCGTGCTGTGGAGAGAGGGGGGGTTGCTATTTTCCAAAATTTTAATTTTTAGTACGTGGCCAGAAGCTTTTGTACTCCTGATGAGTTTCTGATTTTTTTTTGCTAAAATCGATTATGTGGAAACAGAATATAAAGGTATTTATTTCCTGTTCCCACATATTCGATTTTAGTAAAAGAATGTATACTTGACGATGCAGAGTTCATTAGGAATACAAAAAATTATAAAATTCGCTCACGCCCCCAAAAAATTAAAAATTTTCTAAAATATCAGTTTCTCCTCCCCACCACGGCACACCTAAAGTTATACAAATTCAACGTTTTGGCTTTATTTTTTTATGTATGAATTCGCAATATGCCTCAAAATGTAATTAAACTTGCTGATGACTCCCAAAAAATTACAAATTTTGAAAAATTTGATGCGGTATCTATCAACATAGAAAAAACTTTTCGTCCAATATTATTATTTTTCACTTAATGTGAAAATAGTGTTTTTTTTCTGCTACTGTTAAATAAGGTTTAAATCGGGGTAATAAGAGGGTAGTCAGATACATATAGTTAGCCAGAATTGTGTCAATTAAAAAAAAAAACTATATTTTATTAGTTTTAATAATTTCATATATAGTGCAGACTTTAGCGTATTTTCTGCAAAGAATATTTCCCTCTGTTTCAACCACTCAGTTATTATGAGTATTTTAGATAAGGTGTAGGAGCCCGATCATGTTGAGTGTTGCGGTTAGATGATAACAAAATTAGCAAGTAACAGTGGTGTAGATAACAACCCCAGTAGCATAGTGAGAAGCAAAAAATGTGTGTGCGAGTTTTATAATTCACAGTATCCCTGATAACTTTTGTGTCGCCCGGCAATAACTATCACGACGATGTAGGACAGAGTACTGGCCGAGTGTAAAAGGGGTCAGCTGAGAAATATCGATATTTATTTACCGTGGCCACGTGTACGATTTTAGCAAAAATAAATTATACTGGCCGATGAGAAAGTCATCAGGGATACGAAACAAATTATTACGACTCTCGCTCAAGCCCCAAAAATTAATAATTTTGGAAAATTGTAAATCCCCAATGTGTGGTGTTAATAGGGCTGGTAAAAATGCACATTGCCCACCTTCATCACAATGCTTATAAAACGAATTAAAAACTTGTCCTGTATATTGGTGATTATTGTTTGTTATTGCCACGGAAGGTTAGTTTTATAGACCTATGAAGTATCCAGTCAGGATAGATTTGGTTAAATTTTAAACGTTTAACCAAATGTCACACGTAAAGCTAGAATAGAGATCACATGACGTCACCTGGCAAAAAGTATTACTCCGGGGAAGTAGACATCTTATTATATAATGTATAAAATTACAACCAAATTCTATCCCGACTGGACACTTTACAGGTATATAGTAATGTATAAAATTACAACCAGATCTATCCTAACTGGAGACTTTATAGCTATATATAAATATATGTATATGTTGTATGGTGCGCTGTTGATACACAAACATAGTACTTCTGACTACTCTGCACTGAATTTTTTACCAAACTTTAATCTGATAAAATGGTAGTTATATCCCTGAGCAAAAGTTTTTATTTTTTTCGTATCCCTGATAAGTCTTCTGTGTTGGCCTGTGTAATTATTTTCGCTAAAATCGTACACGTGGGCACGGTGAATAAATACCAAAATATCAATAATTAGTGGTTTTTCCTAAGTGAATAAATAAATACTCTGAAACCCTCAAGTAGACACAATAACTGCATGTATAAATTAGAGATTAAGGATAATTTGGTAAAAATATAGCCTTAATGACTGAAAAACTACTGGTAGAAATAACACAAATTATTAATATATGTCATACGTACATCTTTCCTTAAAAATATTTTGTTTTTAGCAGAAACAAATCCTAGTTCGATGTAAGACTTTTCTACTACTATTAAATTTGGAAGTTGTGTCAACAGCACTCTATAAGGGCCACCAGGAGCAGCATCCCTTTCTTTTTCCTATAATAATCCAAAAAATGTTTTTATATTGTTCAAATAGTTAACCTAGAAATTAATTCTACTCCAGGTAAAGGTTATGTTTGATACACAATACAAACTTACCACTAATTCTCTGGCCTTATCGAAACATAGTAAAGAGATTTGTGAAAATAGTAAGGACAAAATATCTTCCATGTTTTCAGAATTACCTGGCAATTTAAACATTTTGGAAAGTATAAAAAAATTAAAATATTATTTAAAGATGAGTAAACGTTGATTTTTAAAGTTTTTGGGTTAAATATTATTTACACTTCAGAATTAAATTATTCATTTACATAAATTCGAATTTTCTTCCAATACATTTTTATATTCAAAACACGCACGCAAAGTACATTACTCTTAATCTTAATAGTGTACTTCTTTCTAAGAGAACTGATTTTCTAGATTAAGACCTAGTATACATTTTTCCAAGATGACAAGTTTATAAGCCGTTAAAAAAATATTTAGCACAATTGTGAATATTTTGAATTTTCTTAATACAAAACAAACTCTTCTTCAATTTAAAGTTTTCATTATTGTTTTCTAATAAAGAATATTAGTGAAATATAGTGTTCACTAATTTTTTTAAACCAGATTAATTTTTAAGCACCATTTTGACCTCAGAGGTACTATCATCACTGCATCGGAATGTGGCACTTCAAGATGGCGGCCTTTGGCTTGCCAACTTAGAGTTCATCGAGTTTTCTTTGTGTTGTGCTTCTAATTAATTTACCTCTCTATGATTTCTCTGAATTATTAGTTTTCGATTGTGGATGTGTAGTATTTTTCAAGTTTTTCTTCTTGTAAGAGTGTTGTCAGTGTGTTTTTGGTGTTTATTCCCAATCCGTTTTTGCAGACACCTAGACCTATGTTTCTATAGAAGATTAATCTGCCTAAGGGATTGTAGGTTGTTGCTCAATCTCCATTTATTGGATTTACCACATATTAGTAAGTTCATTTTATAAATCAACCCAGATATTAATATGCCAGAATAAATTCAAAGAATAGTTGCACTCTTATACCATAGTTGAAAATAGCTATCCTAATTGGATTATACTTAGTATATGTGAGGTAGGATTTGGCCTTATTTTAAAAAGATTCTTTTAAATAAAAATATTTTTCTATAAATTACCCCAATATAGGATACTATGAGAATAATAAAGGGAGAGGGGTGTAGTTCAATTTCAGTTCACTAAATATCCTATGTAGACAATACAGTTCATGTAAGATTATTTAATACATATGTAGCCACAATAAACAGTTTAAGAGGATTTCTCTTGAGGGATTCCTCTTACTACAGTTAGTAATTTCACGTAAATTCATATCTCAAGTCAACATTGTAAACCCACATCTGTTGTACAGTAATTGGGACAAGTTTGATTTATAACCAAAGAAAATTACCCTTTTTTACTACTAGTAAGTCAGTATTAGTAGTAAGTCTGATTAAAGACGTTTCTGTATTTATTTGTTATTTCACATAAATGATAATTCAATTCAAATTTTATGTAAAAATCAGTGTTGTATAGAAATATAACAACACAAAACTATAGCTTAACTATAGCCGATGGCCCGATGTCCACGATATATATATGATGCTATGGCCCACAGGAAGCTGTGTTAAAATAAATAGGTAATTATATTGACGTGCGACTACCTACTATTTTTGTGAAGTTTTTTACTTTTCTTATGTATTTCTACGTCCTAGACACAAATCCAACATTATTTTTTGTCGCTGGTGCCGTTTTTTTAAAAATATACTTTGAAAAACGGTAAAAATATAGTCTTAATGACGTTGGTTCTAAAAAAATTTTTTGTTGTTTTTAAATTACTCGTTTTAATGTGTAAAACACGATTATCAACTTTTTCTCCTTTTTTCCCGGAAAATACGGAAAGTCCCTTTTTTCACATTTTAAATGCTAGGTTGTAATGGCATGTAGGCTTATAGCGTGAACCGGGCACGCAGTAGCTACAGCGCACTGCTGTACATCTAGATTTGTAATTTTATACAACATTAATATATACTGTACCTACATTAAAATATACCAATTTTTAAAGTATATTTTAAAAAAACGGCACCAGCGACAAAAAATTATGTTGGATTCGTGTCTAGGTTGTAAAAATACACAAGAAAAATTAACAAATTTCACGAAAATAGCGGTAGTTGCATGTCAATATAATTACCAATAAGTACTATATAGCTATAGGAATGTTTACTTTTTTCAAACATTGAATGTCATTTTAGATCCATACTCTAAAATTTGTGTACAATTTTATGGCTCTTCTTGATTCTATAGTGTTCTGGTATTAATTATAATTATGTTAAATATTATAATCTAGAAGTATTCCTAAAAACTAACACTTCCTATATTTATAAGATCAAAGAAATAGATCCATTTGGCATTTGCCATCTACAAATAATTGAACAATAACACATATAAAGTGAACTTTTTTACCTTTATTACAAGTGATAACATGATATAAAGCTTTGTACTAAATCAAAACTTGAGATAGTGTAAAATATTTTAATTTTTCTGTCAGAAAAATTTTGGAATGTTAAATAGAAAAAATAAAATTTAATTATTGGAGAAATTATTATAGATTTTAATAAGAAAATCTTGAAGATTTGATTCTACAGTGTATTCACTGCTTTTTTTACCTTATCCTACATAAATTTGTTTATGTATGTAAGAACTGTAATGGACCCTAGTTGTTTCGCTTTGCTACTGGTTTATTTTACATTGATGTAACATTGCAACTTTTTTTATCATGAATTCTGATCAGATACTCTGTATCTATATTGTAATATACATATTTAATGTTGTAGAATAACATAGTATCATTATTACTAAAGATATATGTTTCATGAAAAAGTATATTTGTAAGGTGAGGTTATGTTTTGAAGATGATAAAGTTTTTACCCAGTATTTTTAGTTTCCAACCCTAAACCGACTGGAGTATGTACTTTTGTACAGAATATAAGTCTCAGTTTTATTTTTATTGGTTTACAGTTTATCACTTGCTGATTACATAATTACTAATAGAATTCATTAAATTGGAGCTATGGAAAACAATATGACTCCTATACCACATTTATTTTTACCCATTAAGACTAAATAAATTTAGCAGTTTTATGTATGGATTCTTGAAGGATAAAGCCATAATTTCCTTATGTAGTACTTGATATAAAATTTATTAAGTTTTAAATTGTTAAACGAGTTATTAGTTAACATTGAGCGAGCATTGGCTACAGTTAAAGTAAGCTATTAACATTAATTTGTAACTTGTGTAATACCAGAGTTCGGATTTGCCACAAGATGTAGAAGTTTAAGATAATTGAGTTGATTGAATTGTCAATAAAATATGTAGTTAGACTATAGAATAGTTCATTGCATAGTAATTGTAACACCAGTTTTTTTGTTGCAGGTAATTAAGGCATTTAATATTCTCCATGTTCAAAAGTGAAACTACAGAAGTGACTTAATTGTGTATCGTGAAGTAGTGTTGTTTGTGTTAGAAAATTATAGTGACGGGATGTAAGTGTTTGAAGTGTTGTGAATGTGGGTGCGGGTGTATGAAGGCCTAGTATGGGCCAACAGCCCGGCACAACTATGAACCCCGCTACTTCGGGCAAGTCTTCAACCCGCTCCTCGGGCTACCATCAAAAAGCCCTTGCGGAGATTCGAAATTCACTTTTACCTTTTGCAAATATAGGTGGTGAAAATAACGGCGTAGGATCAAGTGCTGCAAGTACCATCTCAACATTATCAACTACAAGTGGAGTCAGTTCTGCTTCTGGCCTTAGTTCAGCTTCAAACGGACTAGAAAAAGAAATTGTTCGCCAGGTTGTTGCCATGGGTTACAGTGAGGTAAGTTCAAATATTAATTTTTTAAAATTAATTTTTGTAATTTATGGTATTATATGCTCTCCATATATACCTTAGTTTTAATCATTACTTTTTCAGGTGGCATATAATATTTCATGATTTATATAGTTATCAAATAAATTAAAAAAGTTATTGATCCAATAATTCAGTTTTTGTATTACCTAAATATATAACGAAAACATTTGGTGTGTTCAAGTTGGAAAGTGCAGTGTCAGCATTATAAAACATTTTTTTCTAGTAGTCTTGAGTCAGCAATCATTAGCACTCTAAAATCTTAACAACTGAGGATTGTAGTCCATCAGTTTTTCCCTCATTTCCCAAAACAAACAAAAAACTATCTGAACAATCTACATTGTAGTGTGTTTGTGTGCGCGTACGTGTGTGAGAGTGTGCTTATATATATGTATGTGTGTATGGTAATCATTTCCTGTTCCCACAGTTTGATTTTAGTAAATAAAATTTTACTGGTTGATGCAGAAAATCATTAGGACACGGGAAAAATTATGAAAATAAAAAATTACAAATAAAAAAAATCAACTTAAGC
>JBAIZL010000006.1:90199545-90234545 GCA_036971475.1 Prosapia bicincta | reverse complement strand
TAGTAACAAAAACCACATAACAAATTCAGAAAATCATAACCTATCAGGAATCTACAAAATCACTTGCAACAACTGTAACGCCTTTTACATAGGAAAAACATCCAGAACGTTTAAAATAAGATTTGAAGAACATTATAGAGCATTCAAAAATAAAAATTCTAAAGTATCAAATGTTGCAGCACACCTAATTTCCCATAAACACGAAATTACAAATTACGAAAATAACCTAACCATACTGGAAATAAATAACAACCCAATAGAACTAAACTCACTAGAAAAATACCACATTTATAAAAACATACACAACAACTTAATGAATTTACAAACAACATATACAGAAGACATACTATACAGAAACCTCATACACACAGATCAAGAAATAGTGCGCGTAACTTCTACAAACACCGGCTTCACGGACATAGCATCCACAGCAGAGAACAATCAGTGATTCGACAATGGTCAAAGACCGAAAGGTGCCTCATCACTCAAGGTAAAATTATTGCACTTAATGGTGGATAAAATTACTCAAAATTGGTAATTTATTAACTTCATATATATATATATATATATATATATATATATATATATATATATAGATGATGATGATGATGATGATGAATAATAGTTATTATCTGGAGTACATCCGTTCAATCTGCAGTGCATAAAATCGCAGTTCCGATGTTTCGCTAGAATCTCATCTAGCATTGACGAGGTAAACCCAACAGCAGTTGACGAGAGTCTCTCGCTCTTCAACTGTTGTTAGGGTCACCTCTTCAATGCTAGATGAGATTCTAGCAAAACGTCAGAACTGCAATTTTATGCACTGTAGATTGAACGGATGTACTCCAGGTAATAACTATTCATCATATTTCTCCATCCGTGAAGGAATACGTATCAGCATATATATATATATGCTTTTACTCTTCTCTATGTTAGCTTTTCAGTAAATTGGTACCTGTACATAATTGATTAATTCTTACACAAAAAGTTCAATAGAAAGACAGGGAAATTATCCCTTGTTATTCACGAGGGTTATGTTGTAACAATATTAATATTATTTTATTGACTAAAATAATGTTACAACTTTCCTGAATTTACTGCGAATACTGAAACCAACTGTATATGGAATGGCGAGGGTTACATTCCACATCAAAAATGTTAAAATAATTACAGCTATACTGTACACTTAAAATACAGTATGGTATATTTATTACTACATAATTACATTTATGTAATTTGACTTTCAATCAAATCTCACGTTTTGGTGAGATTGCATAACAGCACCATAAGAGGAGCCAAGAAAGACACTCTGTGTTGGCTTTTGGGTCTAACCTTACCACCCACTAAACCCCTACCTCTCTGACTGTAGAGCCTATCCCCCATGAAACAGCCTTTATGCATGACTTCGTGAAGAGGGGTTAGCTGGACAGCTCTTCCTTACTCTTCCAGCATCGTCTCAACCCCGACACCTTTGTTCCTCTACATCAGATCTGTGCTTGACCTAATATCCTAGGTCACATCACTCTGCATCAGTCTAGAGAGCGGCTTTATAGCCTGGCGCCTTGTGCTGTCTACCTAGCTTTTGTTTACTTTTTACCCTTAATTATTTTATGGCTTCTGTGGCAAAGTTAGCATTTGTAGATTTACAGCATCTCCATTCCTATGATGATACATTTTTTGTACTTGGGGAATAAAACTGTTATTTCCATCTTCCTTTTCCAGATTGACCCCACTGTTCTGGTCAGCATTGAAAAATTGTCTGCCTTTTCCTTTACTCAACTTATGCACCCTCCTTTGTTGGTGTACTGTTCTCTCTTCTGCAAGAATTTTGATTGTCAACCTTCCTGATAGAACATATGTGGCATCTCGAAGACGAACCAAAATGCACTTGAAATTCTTAACACCATTGTCAAGAATGGGTTTACCCTTTGTGCTTTCTGCTAGTTTAACTCTTCTGCCCAAATGGTAATGTCAAGTATTTAAGTAGCTACTGATGCCAACAGTGCTTCTTTTTCTAGGCTTTGGTCCTCCCAAATTTGGCATAAAGCATGATAACACACCTCCTACTAATGCTACCTATATACAAACCAGCTCTACTGGCTGCCTAAAGTTGCCTGTTCGAGAGGTGATCGTTGGTGATCTTTTCCATTTATACATGATATGCTCTAGAAAATTACCAGCCATGTCAAGCATACAGAGTAGATGGTAAGGGATGTGGATTTGTCAGGGGGTTTTCTCCTAAGAAGGAGACCAGCCCTGCAACTTCTCCCAGTAAGAAAAGTACCTTACCGTTATCTGTAGTGCATCTGCATGTGTACAAACATCTCTGGTGCCAATTTTATGGCCACCATGATTTCAGTGTTTGAGATACCATCTGGCACAGGGGCTATGCTGTGGGGGGGGGGGGGGTAAAAAGGGTTGAACGGTTCATACCATTTTCCCTTACTCAGTGATTGAACTCAGGAATTCCTTTCACATATTTTTATCAATCTCTTACACTCCCTATATACCCTAGATAGACAAAACACTTTTTCCTTATGTACATGTCATTATATCCTATTCCCATTTGATGTTTTATCTTTTACTTTGGTATCTTATAAGCTTTGCTTTCCTCTTTCAGCAATCCAACTGTTCTGCCATTATTTTGTTGGATTTTGTTTTTTTTTTTTTGTTATAGGCCTAATCCATCCCTATCTCTTTGTGGCATTGTTTTATGGAATATTCTTTTTTTTGTTTATTATTTATTCGTCTATTTTATAGAACAAACTCCAGTTCCATAATACCGGATGGCATATGCATAACCCAGCCTATTTTTTAATGCCCAAAAGTTCTTATCCTCTTTAAATGTTCTCATCTAGTTAAGGTTATGTTACAATTAGTTAATTATAGTGAAGGGTTGTTGTGTCTATTCCTAGTATTGTAGCATAATAAATGATCTGCAATGTTTGCCAGATAAGATACTGATAACATTGAAGTGGCATTAAAATACCACATCTTTTTGATAACAGACATAAATTTCAGTGGTAAATGTGCTGAACAACTGGTTTCAAGTTTATTTTATTTAAACTAAATCTATGTTTAAATATGCATTTTTTCTTTGTGTTATTAGCTTGTACATCATTGTGAAATAAACTAGCAGGATTATAAATTTTCAGTTGCTCCAAATTATAATCACACAGAATTGAATGGCCTTTGATATTAAAAAATTGTTTAGTGTTCTTGATGTGTCATACCTATGTAGTTTTATTAGTTAATTACATTTTAATTGAATTTGGTATTCTATTTTTAGTAGCCAATAATCTTGCTTCTCTAATCTTCATTGATGCAAGTGAGAAAGGATGAAACAGTTTCCTTTCTAAACTTGGAAATGATTAATCTCAAAGTTGATTATTTTGTTGTATTACCTTTGCATAGTAATATGAAAAGAAATGCAGTTTTGTGTTTCAATATTTCATTATTCAAGGCCATTTGCATAAAATATTCACATATAATTTAATGTAGATAATCAGGCTTTATTTAAACCCTCAACTATTTTTAGCCCCTTCACATTACAACCATTTCAATAAAGTAGTTAGTATGTTCTTTTATTTTAAAACATTATTTTATCTTTTAGGTACTTTTTTGCGACTTTTATGGATTAATATGAAATAAAATTTTGTACTGTCATACACGCCATTGATGTGTATTACAAATCGGCCATAAATAAACAATAAATAATATCAGTTTTCATATTCTCTGTTTAAAGGATTTTGAGTTGTGTTATAATGTTATTTTTACTAAGATCATTTGTACTACACCTTGGTAGTCGTTCTATTTAAACCCTATGTAATACAATGCACAAGCAGGTAAAGTGCATAATTGTTCTATGGTGTACTACAATTATAATTATTACCTTTCTAAATCTAATTTATTTGGCAATAGAAAAGTCCTGAAGGGAGTGGGAAAAACAAACAAACAGTGTAAAATCAAATCTACCCCAACGTTATATATATATATATATATATATATGCTAACGTACGCTGTAACAGTTGAAAGCACTAGATGCCACCTTCTTCTTCCGAATGGAGGCCAATTCATTTGTCAATAAGATTTTGGTTTATCATACTTAATATGTGTTTCTTATGGCCATATTTTAACTAACTAGACAACTATACTTATATTCTAATTTATAGCATAGTGTTCTGTTTTATATAAAAAACCATGATTTTATTTGGTCAAAGAACATTGATGTGATTCAACACTTATTTTGGTTTAACCGGAAAATATAAAATATTAATTGACTTTCAGTACATTAAAAACTAATTTCAAGTTGGAGAAAGAGCATTTTCAGATTATTCTCTTATATTATATGGCTCTCCATTCTGTTGTTATTGGCAAAAAGTGACGCAGATGTAATAGCTCCTATCTTCAACAAACTACCTACTATTATGGGTTATAACACAAATGAGTAATTGTACCTAAGGTAGATCAGCTATATTGAAGAAAATCTAGAAAGTGGCTTCTTAGTATATTTTTGTTTCAAGAGCTTGACATAGGTTTCAATTCTTTCATGTGTTCTTAGTTCTATAAAATATCGCCTATCCTTTCTTATTCTTCTATCAAGGGTGTGTGTAGGGTAATCCCTTAACCCTTATGAGAGCAAGTCAGGTGTGCGAGTCTGCATAAACTAATCCTCCCCTGCAAGGGAGTTTTATGACCCCCCCCCCTCCTAAAACCCGTTCACAATCCCTTTCAATCCTTTGTAGGCGGCAATACCCATGTCAGCTGATCGTCTTAAATCTAGAAAATATAAGACCAATATTTTAATTTTATTCAATTTAAAAAATCATAACTCCTGTTCGTCATCTTATCTGTATAATAATACATTCCTACAATACGTTTTTTGTAATTAATTTGTTTGCATATATATGAAAAAACATTTAAAAATTATCATTTCGTTTTTATTTTTAGTATTATTATTACCAGTAATTTATTTTCACCCAACTAATGGCCTGAAAACATAACAGTGTACAAAAAAGTGTAAAATGAGTAGTCAGTTAACAGTCCAATAGTTAGAATAGTTACTTTTTTATGTTCTGTCCAGACACCATTTTACACTCACAAACATTACTTAATTTTATGTAGGTTGACTAGGGGTGAAAATACATTTTAATCAAGAAGAAAGACGTTTTAAATTACTCAAGCCATAAATAGAGGTTAGAAATTCAAACTATATTCACAAACAACCTCATTGTACAGATACACATGAAACTGAATGAAATGTTTGCTTTAAAACAGAATCCTATCAGATAGTGTTAGTTATAAAGAGTATCTTCAATAAAGCTAACCTCAAATGCACCATATTGTTAGGATATGTTACAAACAGTTTTTAAATAACCAAACCAGTTACTTTGTTAGTATTGGAATATGTATAAGTAAAAAAAATATTTCATGATAACATACAATACACGAGCAGAACAAAAATCCACAACTCACTTCGTAATATACAATGTAATCATGAAGCTTCTCCTTGGTGTTTGCTTTAACAGATGAGTCAATGAGAGTGAGAATATAAAAATTATTTTTCCAAACCATTAAATAAAAGTTTCTAATTCATTGTTGAATAAGAGCTCTTGTTGAAATGGTACTTAACAGATGGTATTTGCAAGTGTGTGGAACTAAGGAATCCTAAACAGTATAGTAACAGGAAAAAATCCGTTAATGTAAAGCATAATTTCAGTAACACTAGACCTTTGCCCTGGTATGTGCATACAGTTTAAGAGATATTTCCAATTGTTGGCCTTGTGACATGACTCATCTGTCTATACTGCTGTAATTGTAAGAAGGACATGTTTAGAATGTTCAAAATAGCTCATTGACAATAATCTACAAGTTTGCATTGAACTATTGTCTTACACTAATATAAATCACGCCTGAATAAATTTTAGTTAATTTCTTAGTATTTAATAGCTAGCCAGTTGTAAATGCAAAAAACTAAAAAATTTTAAAATTTTAGGAAAATTCTCCCTTTTTACAGTTTAGACTCCTAGTTATTTTTGATGAAGTAATGAATTTAAATTATTTCTTTCTAATTATTACGTTGTTCGTATATTTATCTTCAAATCTGTTATGAAGTAAAAGAAGGAAATATTGTCCTTTGTGCTCTTGTAAAATCATTAAAAAAAAGCAATGAAAGTTATACACCTAGCTAGCGAAATTTCTCACTTGTCAAATCCCGTTTGATGTGTAGGTGTTCGGGTTATAACTGCCTGCTGGAAGCTTGAACTAGCTCATGGGAAAAATCACTGTCACGTTATAATGAAATAGGGCAGTAAGACACATGAACATAATTTGCCATCGGGGTATAAGGATTATGCGCTCCATTTGTTCATTGCAATTCTGCTGTATCCCCGTATCCTGAAGGAAGCCAATTGGTCTGGTATCACTGGACATGGATTATCTGGCTTCCATGTTATGCTTAATACGTTCACTACAGCATTTTGTATTGCACTTTCCGAGAGCCTCATCTCCCTTAACAGAAGGACTCTGCGATATCCCCGTTTCCTGAAGGAAGCCAATTGGGAAAGTTCTTCTAAAAGCTCTGGTATCACTGGACATGGATTATCTAGCTTCCATGTTATGCGTAATACGTTCACTACAGCATTTTATATTGCACTTTCCGAGAGCCTCATCTCCCTTAACAGAAGGACTCTGCGATATCCCCGTTTCCTGAAGGAAGGTAATTTCTAAAAGGTCTGTTATCACTTTACATGGATTATCTAGCTTCCATGTTATGCGTAATACCTCAACTACAGCATTTTATAATGCACTTTCCGAGAGCCTCATCTCCCTTAACAGAAGGACTCTGCGATATCCCCGTTTCCTGAAGGAAGCCAATTGGGAAAGTTCTTCTAAAAGGTGTGGTATCACTGGACATGGATTATCTAGCTTCCATGTTATGCGTAATACCTCAACTACAGCATTTTATATTGCACTTTCCGACAGCCTCATCTCCCTTAACAGAAGGACTATGCGATATCCCCGTTTCCTGAAGGAAGCCAATTGGGAAAGTTCTTCTAAAAGCTCTGGTATCACTGGACATGGATTATCTAGCTTCCATGTTATGCGTAATACCTCCACTACAGCATTTTATATTGCACTTTCCGAGAGCCTCATCTCCCTTAACAGAAGGACTCTGCGATATCCCCGTTTCCTGAAGGAAGGTAATTTCTAAAAGGTCTGTTATCACTTGACATGGATTATCTAGCTTCCATGTTATGCATAATACCTCAACTACAGCATTTTATAATGCACTTTCCGAGAGCCTCATCTCCCTTAACAGAAGGACTCTGCGATATCCCCGTTTCCTGAAGGAAGCCAATTGGGAAAGTTCTTCTAAAAGGTCTGGTATCACTGGACATGGATTATCTAGCTTCCATGTTATGCCTAATACCTCCACTACAGCATTTTATATTGCACTTTCCGAGAGCCTCATCTCCCTTAACAGAAGGACTCTGCGATATCCCCGTTTCCTGAAGGAAGGTAATTTCTAAAAGGTCTGTTATCACTTGACATGGATTATCTAGCTTCCATGTTATGCGTAATACCTCAACTACAGCATTTTATATTGCACTTTCCGAGAGCCTCATCTCCCTTAACGAAAGACTCCGCGATAACCCCGTATCCTGAAGGAAGGTAATTTCTAAAAGGTCTGTTATCACTTGAAATGGATTATCTAGCTTCCATGTTATGTGTAATACCTCCACTGCAGCATTTTATATTGCACTTTCCGAGAGCCTCAGCTCCCTTAACGGAAAGACTCCGCGATATCCCCGTATCCTGAAGGAAGGTATTTTCTAAAAGGTCTGTTATCACTTGACATGGATTATCTAGCTTCCATGTTATGTGTAATACCTCCACTGCAGCATTTTATATTGCACTTTCCGAGAGCCTCAGCTCCCTTAACAGAAGGACTCTGCGATATCCCCGTTTCCTGAAGGAAGGTAATTTCTAAAAGGTCTGTTATCACTTGACATGGATTATCTAGCTTCCATGTTATGCGTAATACCTCCACTACAGCATTTTATATTGCACTTTCCGAGAGCCTCATCTCCCTTAACAGAAGGACTCTGCGATATCCCCGTTTCCTGAAGGAAGCCAATTGGGAAAGTTCTTCTAAAAGGTCTGGTATCACTGGACATGGATTATCTAGCTTCCATGTTATGCGTAATACCTCCACTACAGCATTTTATATTGCACTTTCCGAGAGCCTCATCTCCCTTAACAGAAGGACTCTGCGATATCCCCGTTTCCTGAAGGAAGGTAATTTCTAAAAGGTCTGTTATCACTTGACATGGATTATCTAGCTTCCATGTTATGTGTAATACCTCCACTGCAGCATTTTATATTGCACTTTCCGAGAGCCTCAGCTCCCTTAACGGAAAGACTCCGCGATATCCCCGTATCCTGAAGGAAGGTATTTTCTAAAAGGTCTGTTATCACTTGACATGGATTATCTAGCTTCCATGTTATGTGTAATACCTCCACTGCAGCATTTTATATTGCACTTTCCGATAGCCTCAGCTCCCTTAACGGAAAGACTCCGCGATATCCCCGTATCCTGAAGGAAGGTATTTTCTAAAAGGTCTGTTATCACTTGACATGGATTATCTAGCTTCCATGTTATGCGTAATACGTTCACTACAGCATTTTATATTGCACTTTCCGAGAGCCTCAGCTCCCTTAACGGAAGGACTCCGCGATATCCCCGCATCCTGAAGGAAGCCAATTGGGAAAGTTCTAAAAGGTCTGGTATCACTGGACATGGATTATCTGGCTTCCTTGTTATGCGTAATACGTTCACTACAGCATTTTATATTGCACTTTCCGAGAGCCTCAGCTCCCTTAACGGAAAGACTCCGCAATATCCCCGCATCCTGAAGGAAGCCAATTGGGAAAGTTCTTCTAAAAGGTCTGGTATCACTGGACATGGATTATCTGGCTTCCATGGTATGCGTAATACGTTCACTACAGCATTTTATATTGCTCTTTCCGAGAGCCTCAGCTCCCTTAACGGAAAGACTCCGCGATATCCCCGCATCCTGAAGGAAGCCAATTGGGAAAGTTCTAAAAGGTCTGGTATCACTGGACATGGATTATCTGGCTTCCTTGTTATGCGCAATACGTTCACTACAGCATTTTATATTGCACTTTCCGAGAGCCTCAGCTCCCTTAACGGAAAGACTCCGCGATATCCCCGCATCCTGAAGGAAGCCAATTGGGAAAGTTCTAAAAGGTCTGGTATCACTGGACATGGATTATCTGGCTTCCTTGTTATGCGCAATACGTTCACTACAGCATTTTATATTGCACTTTCCGAGAGCCTCAGCTCCCTTAACGGAAAGACTCCACGATATCCCCGCATCCTGAAGGAAGCCAATTGGGAAAGTTCTAAAAGGTCTGGTATCACTGGATATTGATTATCTGGCTTCCTTGTTATGCGTAATATGTTCACTACAGCATTTTATATTGCACTTTCCGAGAGCCTCAGCTCCCTTAACGGAAAGACTCCGCGATATCCCCGCATCCTGAAGGAAGCCAATTGGGAAAGTTCTAAAAGGTCTGGTATCACTGGACATGGATTATCTAGCTTCCATGTTATGCGTAATACCTCCACTGCAGCATTTTATATTGCACTTTCCGAGAGCCTCAGCTCCCTTAACGGAAAGACTCCGCGATATCCCCGCATCCTGAAGGAAGCCAATTGGGAAAGTTCTAAAAGGTCTGGTATCACTGGATATGGATTATCTGGCTTCCTTGTTATGCGTAATACGTTCACTACAGCATTTTATATTGCACTTTCCGAGAGCCTCATCTCCCTTAACAGAAGGACTCTGCGATATCCCCGTATCCTGAAGGAAGGTATTTTCTAAAAGCTCTGTTATCACTTGACATGGATTATCTAGCTTCCATGTTATGCGTAATACCTCCACTGCAGCATTTTATATTGCACTTTCCGATAGCCTCAGCTCCCTTAACGGAAGGATTCTGCGATATCCCCGCATCCTGAAGGAAGCCAATTGGGAAAGTTCTTCTAAAAGGTCTGGTATCACTGGACATGGATTATCTGGCTTCCATGTTATGCTTAATACGTTCACTACAACATTTTATATTGCACTTTCCGAGAGCCTCATCTCCTTTTAACGGAAAGAGTCCGCGATATCCCCGTATCCTGAAGGAAGGTATTTTCTAAAAGGTCTGTTATCACTTGACATGGATTATCTAGCTTCCATGTTATGCGTAATACCTCCACTGCAGCATTTTATATTGCACTTTCCGAGAGCCTCAGCTCCCTTAACGGAAAGACTCCGCGATATCCCCGCATCCTGAAGGAAGCCAATTGGGAAAGTTCTAAAAGGTCTGGTATCACTGGATATGGATTATCTGGCTTCCTTGTTATGCGTAATATGTTCACTACATCATTTTATATTGCACTTTCCGAGAGCCTCAGCTCCCTTAACGGAAAGACTCCGCGATATCCCCGCATCCTGAAGGAAGCCAATTGGGAAAGTTCTAAAAGGTCTGGTATCACTGGATATGGATTATCTGGCTTCCTTGTTATGCGTAATACGTTCACTACAGCATTTTATATTGCACTTTCCGAGAGCCTCAGCTCTCTTAACGGAAAGACTCCGCGATATCCCCGCATCCTGAAGGAAGCCAATTGGGAAAGTTCTAAAAGGTCTGGTATCACTGGATATGGATTATCTGGCTTCCTTGTTATGCGTAATATGTTCACTACATCATTTTATATTGCAGTTTCCGAGAGCCTCATCTCCCTTAACGGAAAGACTCCGCGATATCCCCGTATCCTGAAGGAAGGTATTTTCTAAAAGGTCTGTTATCACTTGACATGGATTATCTAGCTTCCATGTTATGCGTAATACCTCCACTGCAGCATTTTATATTGCACTTTCCGAAAGCCTCAGCTCCCTTAACGGAAGGATTCTGCGATATCCCCGCATCCTGAAGGAAGCCAATTGGGAAAGTTCTTCTAAAAGGTCTGGTATCACTGGACATGGATTATCTAGCTTCCATGTTATGCGTAATACCTCAACTACAGCATTTTATATTGCACTTTCCGAGAGCCTCATCTCCCTTAACAGAAGGACTCTGCGATATCCCCGTATCCTGAAGGAAGGTATTTTCTAAAAGCTCTGTTATCACTTGACATGGATTATCTAGCTTCCATGTTATGCGTAATACCTCCACTGCAGCATTTTATATTGCACTTTCCGATAGCCTCAGCTCCCTTAACGGAAGGATTCTGCGATATCCCCGCATCCTGAAGGAAGCCAATTGGGAAAGTTCTTCTAAAAGGTCTGGTATCACTGGACATGGATTATCTAGCTTCCTTGTTATGCGTAATACGTTCACTACAGCATTTTATATTGCACTTTCCGAGAGCCTCAGCTCCCTTAACGGAAAGACTCCGCAATGTTCCCGTATCCTGAAGGAAGCCAATTGTGGGAAAATTCTTCTAAAAGGTCTGGCATCACTGGACATGGATTATCTGGCTTCCTTGTTATGCGTAATACGTTCACTACAGCATTTTATATTGCACTTTCCGAGAGCCTCAGCTCCCTTAACGGAAAGACTCCGCAATGTCCCCGTATCCTGAAGGAAGCCAATTGGGAACATTCTTCTAAAAGGTCTGGCATCACTGGACATGGATTATCTGGCTTCCATGTTATGCTTAATACGTTCACTACAACATTTTATATTGCACTTTCCGAGAGCCTCATCTCCTTTTAACGGAAAGAGTCCGCGATATCCCCGTATCCTGAAGGAAGGTATTTTCTAAAAGGTCTGTTATCACTTGACATGGATTATCTAGCTTCCATGTTATGCGTAATACCTCCACTGCAGCATTTTATATTGCACTTTCCGAGAGCCTCAGCTCCCTTAACGGAAAGACTCCGCGATATCCCCGCATCCTGAAGGAAGCCAATTGGGAAAGTTCTAAAAGGTCTGGTATCACTGGATATGGATTATCTGGCTTCCTTGTTATGCGTAATATGTTCACTACATCATTTTATATTGCACTTTCCGAGAGCCTCAGCTCCCTTAACGGAAAGACTCCGCGATATCCCCGCATCCTGAAGGAAGCCAATTGGGAAAGTTCTAAAAGGTCTGGTATCACTGGATATGGATTATCTGGCTTCCTTGTTATGCGTAATACGTTCACTACAGCATTTTATATTGCACTTTCCGAGAGCCTCAGCTCTCTTAACGGAAAGACTCCGCGATATCCCCGCATCCTGAAGGAAGCCAATTGGGAAAGTTCTAAAAGGTCTGGTATCACTGGATATGGATTATCTGGCTTCCTTGTTATGCGTAATATGTTCACT
This sequence comes from Prosapia bicincta, assembly GCA_036971475.1. Lineage (NCBI taxonomy): Eukaryota > Metazoa > Arthropoda > Insecta > Hemiptera > Cercopidae > Prosapia > Prosapia bicincta. The sequence continues at coordinate 90,222,156 of JBAIZL010000006.1, read as the reverse complement.
ACATCATTTTATATTGCAGTTTCCGAGAGCCTCATCTCCCTTAACGGAAAGACTCCGCGATATCCCCGTATCCTGAAGGAAGGTATTTTCTAAAAGGTCTGTTATCACGTGACATGGATTATCTAGCTTCCATGTTATGCGTAATACCTCCACTGCAGCATTTTATATTGCACTTTCCGAGAGCCTCAGCTCCCTTAACGGAAGGATTCTGCGATATCCCCGCATCCTGAAGGAAGCCAATTGGGAAAGTTCTTCTAAAAGGTCTGGTATCACTGGACATGGATTATCTAGCTTCCATGTTATGCGTAATACCTCAACTACAGCATTTTATATTGCACTTTCCGAGAGCCTCATCTCCCTTAACAGAAGGACTCTGCGATATCCCCGTATCCTGAAGGAAGGTATTTTCTAAAAGCTCTGTTATCACTTGACATGGATTATCTAGCTTCCATGTTATGCGTAATACCTCCACTGCAGCATTTTATATTGCACTTTCCGATAGCCTCAGCTCCCTTAACGGAAGGATTCTGCGATATCCCCGCATCCTGAAGGAAGCCAATTGGGAAAGTTCTTCTAAAAGGTCTGGTATCACTGGACATGGATTATCTAGCTTCCTTGTTATGCGTAATACGTTCACTACAGCATTTTATATTGCACTTTCCGAGAGCCTCAGCTCCCTTAACGGAAAGACTCCGCAATGTTCCCGTATCCTGAAGGAAGCCAATTGTGGGAAAATTCTTCTAAAAGGTCTGGCATCACTGGACATGGATTATCTGGCTTCCTTGTTATGCGTAATACGTTCACTACAGCATTTTATATTGCACTTTCCGAGAGCCTCAGCTCCCTTAACGGAAAGACTCCGCAATGTCCCCGTATCCTGAAGGAAGCCAATTGGGAACATTCTTCTAAAAGGTCTGGCATCACTGGACATGGATTATCTGGCTTCCATGTTATGCTTAATACGTTCACTACAACATTTTATATTGCACTTTCCGAGAGCCTCATCTCCTTTTAACGGAAAGAGTCCGCGATATCCCCGTATCCTGAAGGAAGGTATTTTCTAAAAGGTCTGTTATCACTTGACATGGATTATCTAGCTTCCATGTTATGCGTAATACCTCCACTGCAGCATTTTATATTGCACTTTCCGAGAGCCTCAGCTCCCTTAACGGAAAGACTCCGCGATATCCCCGCATCCTGAAGGAAGCCAATTGGGAAAGTTCTAAAAGGTCTGGTATCACTGGATATGGATTATCTGGCTTCCTTGTTATGCGTAATATGTTCACTACATCATTTTATATTGCACTTTCCGAGAGCCTCAGCTCCCTTAACGGAAAGACTCCGCGATATCCCCGCATCCTGAAGGAAGCCAATTGGGAAAGTTCTAAAAGGTCTGGTATCACTGGATATGGATTATCTGGCTTCCTTGTTATGCGTAATACGTTCACTACAGCATTTTATATTGCACTTTCCGAGAGCCTCAGCTCTCTTAACGGAAAGACTCCGCGATATCCCCGCATCCTGAAGGAAGCCAATTGGGAAAGTTCTAAAAGGTCTGGTATCACTGGATATGGATTATCTGGCTTCCTTGTTATGCGTAATATGTTCACTACATCATTTTATATTGCAGTTTCCGAGAGCCTCATCTCCCTTAACGGAAAGACTCCGCGATATCCCCGTATCCTGAAGGAAGGTATTTTCTAAAAGGTCTGTTATCACGTGACATGGATTATCTAGCTTCCATGTTATGCGTAATACCTCCACTGCAGCATTTTATATTGCACTTTCCGAGAGCCTCAGCTCCCTTAACGGAAGGATTCTGCGATATCCCCGCATCCTGAAGGAAGCCAATTGGGAAAGTTCTTCTAAAAGGTCTGGTATCACTGGACATGGATTATCTAGCTTCCATGTTATGCGTAATACCTCAACTACAGCATTTTATATTGCACTTTCCGAGAGCCTCATCTCCCTTAACAGAAGGACTCTGCGATATCCCCGTATCCTGAAGGAAGGTATTTTCTAAAAGCTCTGTTATCACTTGACATGGATTATCTAGCTTCCATGTTATGCGTAATACCTCCACTGCAGCATTTTATATTGCACTTTCCGATAGCCTCAGCTCCCTTAACGGAAGGATTCTGCGATATCCCCGCATCCTGAAGGAAGCCAATTGGGAAAGTTCTTCTAAAAGGTCTGGTATCACTGGACATGGATTATCTGGCTTCCTTGTTATGCGTAATACGTTCACTACAGCATTTTATATTGCACTTTCCGAGAGCCTCAGCTCCCTTAACGGAAAGACTCCGCAATGTTCCCGTATCCTGAAGGAAGCCAATTGTGGGAAAATTCTTCTAAAAGGTCTGGCATCACTGGACATGGATTATCTGGCTTCCTTGTTATGCGTAATACGTTCACTACAGCATTTTTTATTGCACTTTCCGAGAGCCTCAGCTCCCTTAACGGAAAGACTCCGCAATGTCCCCGTATCCTGAAGGAAGCCAATTGGGAACATTCTTCTAAAAGGTCTGGCATCACTGGACATGGATTATCTGGCTTCCATGTTATGCTTAATACGTTCACTACAACATTTTATATTGCACTTTCCGAGAGCCTCATCTCCTTTTAACGGAAAGACTCCGCGATATCCCCGTATCCTGAAGGAAGGTATTTTCTAAAAGGTCTGTTATCACTTGACATGGATTATCTAGCTTCCATGTTATGCGTAATACGTTCACTACAGCATTTTATATTGCACTTTCCGAGAGCCTCATCTCCTTTTAACGGAAAGACTCCGTATTCCTAAAAACTTTTTTTACGATGAATGTTATCCAGACAATCGTCAATTGAAAACATTAACGAATAGAAAATTATTCGTATTGTGTGTGTGTTTTGGCTATAACTTTCCGGCGAAAATAATGTTACAAAAGATTATTTTCCATCCTTTATTTTCGAAATGTCTATAATTATCAACAGTTGAAAAGTGGTGGACACGAAATGGGCGATATTTTAGTTTTCCATCCTCTCTTCAACAACAAGTAACTTTTGTCTTAAAGTAATTGTATTTCATTTAAGCAATAATATTTCAAATGTGCTGCTGCAATGGCATTGCATTTTTCTTATTTCTCATGTATACAAATACATTTCTTTATTGACGGAAATGTTTACGAGTGCCGCTGCCTCCATGTCCCCCCCTACCTCATCATACACCTGGCCTTGTAACACATGGGTTCAACACCTGCGTTTTTAAAGCGCCTACCAATGTCAAAGCCTCTATTGTTTACCGCTTGCAGTATGCAGTATACCGAATAATTCCGCCATTCTCTTTGCATCTGCTAAATTGTATGATTGTCTAAAAACATCTTCAATGGAATACATATGTTGATAGGCTTCAATCGATAGGATTAAATATGTAGGTACATAAAAGTTTTTTGAAATTCTGTAATGGGACTAAAGGTACGGAGCCAAAGTAATAAGTAAACACTCTATGTTCGGATATTCTCTCGTACATTACGAAGCTACAGATGAATATTCCTGTTTGTATCCCCGGTCTGATAGATTGCAGGATGGCGGCACTGAAACGAACTAGCTACACCTACTAAGAGGATCTTGAATCCCCTCTCGGTTTGCTAGTCAAACTTAACCTGGACAAACTCTGATCTGTAGTGTCCTGCTATGCACTTGTTTGTATCACCGGTCTGATAGTATGCAGGATGGCGGCACTGAAACGAACTAGCTACACCTACTAAGAGGATCTTGAATCCCCTCTCGGTTTGCTAGTCAAACTTAACCTGGACAAACTCTGATCTGTAGTGTCCTGCTAGCACTTGTTTGTATCACCGATGTGATAGATTGCAGGATGGCGGCACTGAAACGAACTAGCTACACCTACTAAGAGGATCTTGAATCTCCTCTCGGTTTGCTAGTCAAACTTAACCTGGACAAACTCTGATCTGTAGTGTCCTGCTATGCACTTGTTTGTATCACCTGTCTGATAGATTGCAGGATGGCGGCGCTGAAACGAACTAGCTACACCTACTAAGAGGATCTTGAATCCCCTCTCGGTTTGCTAGTCAAACTTAACCTGGACAAACTCTGATCTGTAGTGTCCTGCTATGCACTTGTTTGTATCACCTGTCTGATAGATTGCAGGATGGCGGCGCTGAAACGAACTAGTTACACCTACTAAGAGGATCTTGAATCCCCTCTCGGTTTGCTAGTCAAACTTAACCTGGACAAACTCTGATCTGTAGTGTCCTGCTACGCACTTGTTTGTATCACCGGTCTGATAGATTGCAGGATGGCGGCACTGAAACGAACTAGCTACACCTACTAAGAGGATCTTGAATCCCCTCTCGGTTTGCTAGTCAAACTTAACCTGGACAAACTCTGATCTGTAGTGTCCTGCTACGCACTTGTTTGTATCACCGGTCTGATAGATTGCAGGATGGCGGCACGGAAACGAACTAGCTACACCTACTAAGAGGATCTTGAATCCCCTCTCGGTTTGCTAGTCAAACTTAACCTGGACAAACTCTGATCTGTAGTGTCCTGCTACGCACTTGTTTGTATCACCTGTCTGATAGATTGCAGGATGGCGGCACTGAAACGAACTAGCTACACCTACTAAGAGGATCTTGAATCCCCTCTCGGTTTGCTAGTCAATCTTAACCTGGACAAACTCTGATCTGTAGTGTCCTGCTACGCACTTGTTTGTATCACCTGTCTGATAGATTGCAGGATGGCGGCACTGAAACGAACTAGCTACTAAGAGGATCTTGAATCCCCTCTCGGTTTGCTAGTCAAACTTAACCTGGACAAACTCTGATCTGTAGTGTCCTGCTACGCACTTGTTTGTATCACCTGTCTGATAGATTGCAGGATGGCGGCACTGAAACGAACTGGCTACACCTACTAAGAGGATCTTGAATCCCCTCTCGGTTTGCTAGTCAATCTTAACCTGGACAAACTCTGATCTGTAGTGTCCTGCTACGCACTTGTTTGTATCACCTGTCTGATAGATTGCAGGATGGCGGCACTGAAACGAACTAGCTACACCTACTAAGAGGATCTTGAATCCCCTCTCGGTTTGCTAGTCAAACTTAACCTGGACAAACTCTGATCTGCAGTGTCCTGCTATGCACTTGTTTGTATCACCGGTCTGATAGATTGCAGGATGGCGGCACTGAAACGAACTAGCTACACCTACTAAGAGGATCTTGAATCCCCTCTCGGTTTGCTAGTCAAACTTAACCTGGACAAACTCTGATCTGCAGTGTCCTGCTATGCACTTGTTTGTATCACCGGTCTGATAGATTGCAGGATGGCGGGACTGAAACGAACTAGCTACACCTACTAAGAGGATCTTGAATCCCCTCTCGGTTTACTAGTCAAACTTAACCTGGACAAACTCTGATCTGTAGTGTCCTGCTACGCACTTGTTTGTATCCCCGGTCTGATAGATTGCAGGATGGCGGCACTGAAACGAACTAGCTACACCTACTAAGAGGATCTTGAATCCCCTCTCGGTTTACTAGTCAAACTTAACCTGGACAAACTCTGATCTGTAGTGTCCTGCTACGCACTTGTTTGTATCCCCGGTCTGATAGATTGCAGGATGGCGGCGCTGAAACGAACTAGCTACACCTACTAAGAGGATCTTGAATCCCCTCTCGGTTTACTAGTCAAACTTAACCTGGACAAACTCTGATCTGTAGTGTCCTGCTACGCACTTGTTTGTATCACCTGTCTGATAGATTGCAGGATGGCGGCACTGAAATGAACTAGCTACACCTACTAAGAGGATCTTGAATCCCCTCTCGGTTTACTAGTCAAACTTAACCTGGACAAACTCTGATCTGTAGTGTCCTGCTACGCACTTGTTTGTATCACCGGTCTGATGGATTGCAGGATGGCGGCACTGAAACGAACTAGCTACACCTACTAAGAGGATCTTGAATCCCCTCTCGGTTTACTAGTCAAACTTAACCTGGACAAACTCTGATCTGTAGTGTCCTGCTACGCACTTGTTTGTATCACCGGTCTGATAGATTGCAGGATGGCGGCACTGAAACGAACTAGCTACACCTACTAAGAGGATCTTGAATCCCCTCTCGGTTTGCTAGTCAAACTTAACCTGGACAAACTCTGATCTGTAGTGTCCTGCTACGCACTTGTTTGTATCACCTGTCTGATAGATTGCAGGATGGCGGCACTGAAACGAACTGGCTACACCTACTAAGAGGATCTTGAATCCCCTCTCGGTTTGCTAGTCAATCTTAACCTGGACAAACTCTGATCTGTAGTGTCCTGCTACGCACTTGTTTGTATCACCTGTCTGATAGATTGCAGGATGGCGGCACTGAAACGAACTAGCTACACCTACTAAGAGGATCTTGAATCCCCTCTCGGTTTGCTAGTCAAACTTAACCTGGACAAACTCTGATCTGCAGTGTCCTGCTATGCACTTGTTTGTATCACCGGTCTGATAGATTGCAGGATGGCGGCACTGAAACGAACTAGCTACACCTACTAAGAGGATCTTGAATCCCCTCTCGGTTTGCTAGTCAAACTTAACCTGGACAAACTCTGATCTGCAGTGTCCTGCTATGCACTTGTTTGTATCACCGGTCTGATAGATTGCAGGATGGCGGGACTGAAACGAACTAGCTACACCTACTAAGAGGATCTTGAATCCCCTCTCGGTTTACTAGTCAAACTTAACCTGGACAAACTCTGATCTGTAGTGTCCTGCTACGCACTTGTTTGTATCCCCGGTCTGATAGATTGCAGGATGGCGGCACTGAAACGAACTAGCTACACCTACTAAGAGGATCTTGAATCCCCTCTCGGTTTACTAGTCAAACTTAACCTGGACAAACTCTGATCTGTAGTGTCCTGCTACGCACTTGTTTGTATCCCCGGTCTGATAGATTGCAGGATGGCGGCGCTGAAACGAACTAGCTACACCTACTAAGAGGATCTTGAATCCCCTCTCGGTTTACTAGTCAAACTTAACCTGGACAAACTCTGATCTGTAGTGTCCTGCTACGCACTTGTTTGTATCACCTGTCTGATAGATTGCAGGATGGCGGCACTGAAATGAACTAGCTACACCTACTAAGAGGATCTTGAATCCCCTCTCGGTTTACTAGTCAAACTTAACCTGGACAAACTCTGATCTGTAGTGTCCTGCTACGCACTTGTTTGTATCACCGGTCTGATAGATTGCAGGATGGCGGCACTGAAACGAACTAGCTACACCTACTAAGAGGATCTTGAATCCCCTCTCGGTTTACTAGTCAAACTTAACCTGGACAAACTCTGATCTGTAGTGTCCTGCTACGCACTTGTTTGTATCACCGGTCTGATAGATTGCAGGATGGCGGCACTGAAACGAACTAGCTACACCTACTAAGAGGATCTTGAATCCCCTCTCGGTTTACTAGTCAAACTTAACCTGGACAAACTCTGATCTGTAGTGTCCTGCTACGCACTTGTTTGTATCACCTGTCTGATAGATTGCAGGATGGCGGCACTGAAACGAACTAGCTACACCTACTAAGAGGATCTTGAATCCCCTCTCGGTTTACTAGTCAAACTTAACCTGGACAAACTCTGATCTGTAGTGTCCTGCTACGCACTTGTTTGTATCACCGGTCTGATAGATTGCAGGATGGCGGCACTGAAACGAACTAGCTACACCTACTAAGAGGATCTTGAATCCCCTCTCGGTTTACTAGTCAAACTTAACCTGGACAAACTCTGATCTGTAGTGTCCTGCTACGCACTTGTTTGTATCACCGGTCTGATAGATTGCAGGATGGCGGCACTGAAACGAACTAGCTACACCTACTAAGAGGATCTTGAATCCCCTCTCGGTTTACTAGTCAAACTTAACCTGGACAAACTCTGATCTGTAGTGTCCTGCTACGCACTTGTTTGTATCACCTGTCTGATAGATTGCAGGATGGCGACGCTGAAACGAACTAGCTACACCTACTAAGAGGATCTTGAATCCTCTCTCGGTTTACTAGTCAAACTTAACCTGGACAAACTCTGATCTGTAGTGTCCTGCTACGCACTTGTTTGTATCACCGGTCTGATAGATTGCAGGATGGCGGCACTGAAACGAACTAGCTACACCTACTAAGAGGATCTTGAATCCCCTCTCGGTTTACTAGTCAAACTTAACCTGGACAAACTCTGATCTGTAGTGTCCTGCTACGCACTTGTTTGTATCACCGGTCTGATAGATTGCAGGATGGCGGCACTGAAACGAACTAGCTACACCTACTAAGAGGATCTTGAATCCCCTCTCGGTTTACTAGTCAAACTTAACCTGGACAAACTCTGATCTGTAGTGTCCTGCTACGCACTTGTTTGTATCACCTGTCTGATAGATTGCAGGATGGCGGCACTGAAACGAACTAGCTACACCTACTAAGAGGATCTTGAATCCCCTCTCGGTTTACTAGTCAAACTTAACCTGGACAAACTCTGATCTGTAGTGTCCTGCTACGCACTTGTTTGTATCACCGGTCTGATAGATTGCAGGATGGCGGCACTGAAACGAACTAGCTACACCTACTAAGAGGATCTTGAATCCCCTCTCGGTTTACTAGTCAAACTTAACCTGGACAAACTCTGATCTGTAGTGTCCTGCTACGCACTTGTTTGTATCACCGGTCTGATAGATTGCAGGATGGCGGCACTGAAACGAACTAGCTACACCTACTAAGAGGATCTTGAATCCCCTCTCGGTTTACTAGTCAAACTTAACCTGGACAAACTCTGATCTGTAGTGTCCTGCTACGCACTTGTTTGTATCACCTGTCTGATAGATTGCAGGATGGCGGCGCTGAAACGAACTAGCTACACCTACTAAGAGGATCTTGAATCCCCTCTCGGTTTACTAGTCAAACTTAACCTGGACAAACTCTGATCTGTAGTGTCCTGCTACGCACTTGTTTGTATCACCGGTCTGATAGATTGCAGGATGGCGGCATTGAAACGAACTAGCTACACCTACTAAGAGGATCTTGAATCCCCTCTCGGTTTACTAGTCAAACTTAACCTGGACAAACTCTGATCTGTAGTGTCCTGCTACGCACTTGTTTGTATCACCGGTCTGATAGATTGCAGGATGGCGGCACTGAAACGAACTAGCTACACCTACTAAGAGGATCTTGAATCCCCTCTCGGATTGCTAGTCAAACTTAACCTGGACAAACTCTGATCTCTAGTGTCCTGCTACGCACTTGTTTGTATCACCGGTCTGATAGATTGCAGGATGGCGGCACTGAAACGAACTAGCTACACCTACTAAGAGGATCTTGAATCCCCTCTCGGTTTGCTAGTCAAACTTAACCTGGACAAACTCTGATCTGCAGTGTCCTGCTATGCACTTGTTTGTATCACCGGTCTGATAGATTGCAGGATGGCGGCACTGAAACGAACTAGCTACACCTACTAAGAGGATCTTGAATCCCCTCTCGGTTTGCTAGTCAAACTTAACCTGGACAAACTCTGATCTGTAGTGTCCTGCTACGCACTTGTTTGTATCACCGGTCTGATAGATTGCAGGATGGCGGCACTGAAACGAACTAGCTACACCTACTAAGAGGATCTTGAATCCCCTCTCGGTTTGCTAGTCAAACTTAACCTGGACAAACTCTGATCTGTAGTGTCCTGCTATGCACTTGTTTGTATCACCGGTCTGATAGATTGCAGGATGGCGGCACTGAAACTAACTAGCTACACCTACTAAGAGGATCTTGAATCCCCTCTCGGTTTGCTAGTCAAACTTAACCTGGACAAACTCTGATCTGTAGTGTCCTGCTACGCACTTGTTTGTATCACCGGTCTGATAGATTGCAGGATGGCGGCACTGAAACGAACTAGCTACACCTACTAAGAGGATCTTGAATCCCCTCTCGGTTTGCTAGTCAAACTTAACCTGGACAAACTCTGATCTGTAGTGTCCTGCTACGCACTTGTTTGTATCACCGGTCTGATAGATTGCAGGATGGCGGCATTGAAACGAACTAGCTACACCTACTAAGAGGATCTTGAATCCCCTCTCGGTTTGCTAGTCAAACTTAACCTGGACAAACTCTGGTCTGTAGTGTCCTGCTACGCACTTGCTTGCCGAGGACGTAATATTACCCCGCCAACCCTTAGTCAGGGAGTGTCTGCTGGGCATAACCTTGACAAACTCTGATCTGTGGTGTCCTGCTACGCACTTGCTTGCCGAGGACGTAACATTACCCCTCCAACCCTTAGTCAGGGATTGTCTGCTGGGCATAACCTTGACAAACTCTGATCTGCGGTGTCCTGCTACACACTTGCTTGCCGAAGGCGTAACATTACCCCGCCAACCCTTAGTCAGGGAGTGTCTGCTGGGCATAACCTTGACAAATTCTGATCTGTGGTGTCCTGCTACGCACTTGCTTGCCGAGGACGTAACATTACCCCGCCAACTCTTAGTCAGGGAGTGTCTGCTGGGCATAACCTTGACAAATTCTGATCTGTGGTGTCCCGCTACACACTTGCTTGCCGAAGGCGTAACATTACCCCGCCGACCCTTGGTCAGGGAGTGTCCATCCAAGTCGAGCTAAGGGTAAAACTACAAACACAAGAACTGCGGGTGTTTGGAAATAATCGAAAGTGATTTTGCACCCGTTTCCATGGTCCCGTTAGTAACACTTTATACGATGGTTGAGTTACATTATCTTACTGATAGAACATCACACGCCACACTTTGTCTCATTAATGAGGTTTCACCGGAGGAGCTTGATGCTAATGTAATGGTTGCGATATTTTTGTTTTTTTCCCATTGTATAGACGTTTTCTTTATTTCAAATGTACAGAAGACTAAAAATCTATCTAGTCCATCGCCTTTTATAATCTACAGCGCTATTCCTGAAAGTTACCGACTCCACTTGTATTGGTGGATATTATATTTATTTATTTGTTGTAGTGTGTAGTCGGTCAGCCAATTATTGATACGACGAGTGGAAAACTATTGTGAGTAGGTAGGGTTAATATAGGGATAAATGCCCCTCTAGTATAGGTTGGAGGAGGAGGCATTGTGTCTCATTAGCAGGGTCGCATATTCCTCTACCCCTTACTCCTCATTGTAAGAAATAAGAAAGGGGAGGGAGATAGAAATAGGGAATGGGTATGATTTCCTGGTATTGAGGATAGGGAACAATATAGCATCTCGAAGGGATGTTCGCTACCTGAAGTAGTCTGGGAGGAAGAGAAGTAGCTATCCGATACTATTTCAACACTCAATACTTTCCTGCACTCTCGCGATCATCTTGTGGTGGATAATAGATCAAATCTCGATTTATGGAGGCTGAATAGTGTCCGACTTATTTATCATCAGCTCCGACGGACTATCGATCTTTCATTATGCAGTCATAATTTGGCAACTCCATCAAAGATTAATTGTTCGACTGCTCCATTTTGTTGCTGTAGCATAACCTTAAGGTGTTTTGTACTTTGATGGCGTCCAGTGAGAGAGAGAGAGAGAGAGAGAGTGTGTGTGTGTGTGTGGGTGGGTGCGTGTGTGTGTGTGTGTGTGTGTGTGTGTGTGTGTGTGTGTTGATTAATCTGGGACAAAAGATCCTGGTTCCTGTTGTAGAGGGTATATTGTGGCACTACGAGTACTCTCCACTGGAGACATAGAGATGCGCCTACAATTACACGTGTGTGTAAGGAATTTGGCAAGACTAATGCGTGGCACAGCGAATAGTCCTCCCCGAGACTGAGGGTAGGATACAATGATTCTGCTTACTGGGGATAGGGGAAAATTACGCTGTCGTGTGTGAAGCGTTGATTGTCTGAAGTAGCGGTGGTCTCAACTGGGATGAAAATGTTATCTACTCGCTACCCGATGTAACGTATAAGTCGGGAGGGAGCAAGAGGCTTCTCTAGCAAAAAACGAAGTGGCCTACTTTACTTGACATTCAGAGTGGTGGAAAAATCAGCGCTGTTGAACGTATTGGTCAGCCATAATAACGGTATATAGATGTTAGAGAGGGGTGGACATCTGGCTTACCTTGCCCTCCACTACCCCTGCACATCTCAAGTCTCTCGCTATAGCTCGTGCATTATAAGTAATCACACTATGGAATTTCTGTTGAGATAGCGAATCGCATAAGCAGTCGGTATGACATGTGCAAGCAGAATTTGTTAATGTTTATATCATTTGAAATTCTATACAAGACTTGTGTCCATCCTAAAACAAAGTATCTTGTATTATTAAATTGTTTTTTTTTTTTGTACAAAATAAATGCATGAAAAAATAAATACAGTGAGTCCCGTTATTCCGAACCCCGCTATTCAGCACAGGGGAAGTACGGAAAGGAGGGGGTGATGAATCTATTTTTAACCATCCGCGTCCCAGTTGCGCTATGCAGCATCAAAGGTCACTGCTCTTTCCCTCTGACTGCCACTCTATCTGTCCAAAAATCTATCAATACTGTATTTAGATAACACTAGCAAATGCCCCTCCCTTAATTTACACCTTAACATATCAATATGTTGATTAATTGTTTAAAATCCTCCTACTCCGAATTTCCGCTAATCCGAACAAGGTTCGGTCCCAATTAGTTCGGAAAAGCGGGACTCTACTGTAGCAATAATAAAAACATTAAGTTAAAAATATTATAGATTTTAATTGATATAATAGGGATACAGCTTATCTTACTACTAGAAATGAATGGGTTTTAAGTTGGTGAAAGAGCTAATAGGTTTACGGCATTTCTCTATTTCGTTAAATAATACAAAAAAACCACCAAACAATGGTCAGTCGCTAAAGCGATCAGAATACATGAAGAATCTAATCGAAGTGAACTTTCTCATTTGACTTTGTAATGATGCTTTGTGTTTTGTAATGTTTTTATATTAGTCATGAAAGCTTTAGACACCTTCACTCGGGTCTAGGAGAGCCTAAAGTTCATAGAGGTATAAACATGTTCACTCGGGTCTTCCATGACTAGGATAGCCTAAAGTTCATAGAGCTATAGACATGTTCACTCGGGTCTTCCATGACTAGATCCTAATGTTCATAGAGGTATAGACATGTTCATTCGGGTCTTCCATGACTAGGAGAGTCTGAAGTTCATAGAGCTATAGACATGTTCACTCGGGTCTTCCATGACTAGGAGAGTCTGAAGTTCATAGAGGAATAGACATGTTCACTCTGGCCTTCCATGACTAGGAGAGCCAAAAGTTCATAGAGCTATAGACATGTTCACTCGGGTCTTCCATGACTAGGAGAGCCTAAAGTTCATAGAGCTATAGACATGTTCACTCGGGTCTTCCATGACTAGGAGAGCCTAAAGTTCATAGAAATATAGACATGTTCACTCGGGTCTTCCATGACTAGGAGAGTCTGAAGTTCATAGAGCTATAGACATGTTCACTCGGGTCTTCCATGACTAGGAGAGCCTAAAGTTCATAGAGCTATAGACATGTTCACTCGGGTCTTCCATGACTAGGAGAACCTAAAGTTCATAGAGGTATATACATGTTCACTCGGGTCTTCCATGACTAGGAGAACCTAAAGTTCATAGAGGTATATACATGTTCACTCGGGGTCTTCCATGACTAGGAGAACCTAAAGTTCATAGAGGTATATACATGTTCACTCGGGTCTTCCATGACTAGGAGAACCTAAAGTTCATAGAGGTATATACATGTTCACTCAGGTCTTCCATGACTAGGAGATCCTAAAGTTCATAAAGGTATATACGTGTTCACTCGGGTCTTCCATGACTAGGAGAGCCTAAAGTTCATAAAGGTATATACATGTTCACTCGGGTCTTCCATGACTAGGAGAGCCTAAAGTTCATAGAGCTATAGACAAGTTCACTCGGGTCTTCCATGACTAGGAGAACCTAAAGTTCATAGAGGTATATACATGTTCACTCAGGTCTTCCATGACTAGGATATCCTAAAGTTCATAAAGGTATATACATGTTCACTCGGGTCTTCCATGACTAGGAGATCCTAAAGTTCATAAAGGTATATACATGTTCACTCAGGTCTTCCATGACTAGGAGATCCTAAAGTTCATAAAGGTATATACATGTTCACTCAGGTCTTCCATGACTAGGAGATCCTAAAGTTCATAAAGGTATATACATGTTCACTCAGGTCTTCCATGACTAGGAGATCCTAAAGTTCATAAAGGTATATTCATGTTCAAACGGGTCTTCTATGACTAGGAGAGCCTAAAGTTCATAGAGGTATATACATGTTCACTCGGGTCTTCCATGACTAGGAGTGCCTAAAGTTCATAAAGGTATATACATGTTCACTCGGGTCTTCCATGACTAGGAGATCCTAAAGTTCATAAAGGTATATACATGTTCACTCAGGTCTTCCATGACTAGGAGATCCTAAAGTCCATAGAGGTATATACATGTTCACTCGGGTCTTCCATGACTAGGAGTGCCTAAAGTTCATAAAGGTATATACATGTTCACTCGGGTCTTCCATGACTAGGAGATCCTAAAGTTCATAGAGGTATATACATGTTCACTCGGGTCTTCCATGACTAGGAGTGCCTAAAGTTCATAAAGGTATATACATGTTCACTCAGGTCTTCCATGACTAGGAGATCCTAAAGTTCATAAAGGTATATACATGTTCACTCAGGTCTTCCATGACTAGGAGATCCTAAAGTTCATAAAGGTATATACATGTTCACTCAGGTCTTCCATGACTAGGAGATCCTAAAGTTCATAGAGGTATATACATGTTCACTCAGGTCTTCCATGACTAGGAGATCCTAAAGTTCATAAAGGTATATACATGTTCACTCGGGTCTTCCATGACTAGGAGAGCCTAAAGTTCATAAAGGTATATACATGTTCACTCGGGTCTTCCATGACTAGGAGATCCTAAAGTTCATAGAGGTATATACATGTTCACTCGGGTCTTCCATGACTAGGAGAACCTAAAGTTCATAGAGGTATATACATGTTCACTCAGGTCTTCCATGACTAGGAGATCCTAAAGTTCATAAAGGTATATACATGTTCACTCGGGTCTTCCATGACTAGGAGAGCCTAAAGTTCATAAAGGTATATACATGTTCACTCGGGTCTTCCATGACTAGGAGATCCTAAAGTTCATAAAGGTATATACATGTTCAAACGGGTCTTCCATGACTAGGAGAGCCTAAAGTTCATAGAGGTATATACATGTTCACTCGGGTCTTCCATGACTAGGAGAGCCTAAAGTTCATAGAGCTATAGACATGTTCACTCGAGTCTTCCATGACTAGGAGAGTCTGAAGTTCATAGAGCTATAGACATGTTCACTCGGGTCTTCCATGACTAGGAGAGTCTGAAGTTCATAGAGGGATAGACATGTTCACTCTGGTCTTCCACGACTAGGAGATCCTAAAGTTCATAGAGGTATAGACATGTTCACTCGGGTCTTCCATGACTAGGAGAGCCTAAAGTTCATAGATGTGTAGACATGTTCACTCGGGTCTTCCATGACTAGGAGAGTCTGAAGTTCATACAGGGATAGACATGTTCACTAGGGTCTTCCATGACTAGGAGAGCCTAAAGTCCATACAGGGATAGACACCTTGACTAGGGTCTTCCATGACTAGGAGAGTCTGAAGTTCATAGATGTGTAGACATGTTCACTCGGGTCTTCCATGACTAGGAGAGTCTGAAGTTCATACAGGGATAGACATGTTCACTAGGGTCTTCCATGACTAGGAGAGTCTGAAGTTCATACAGGGATAGACATGTTCACTAGGGTCTTCCATGACTAGGAGAGCCTAAAGTTCATACAGGGATAGACACCTTGACTAGGGTCTTCCATGACTAGGAGAGTCTGAAGTTCATACAGGGATAGACATGTTCACTAGGGTCTTCCATGACTAGGAGAGTCTGAAGTTCATACAGGGATAGACATGTTCACTCGGGTCTTCCATGACTAGGAGAGCCTAAAGTCCATACAGGGATAGATACCTTGACTAGAGTCTTCCATGACTAGGAGAGCCTAAAGTCCATACAGGGATAGACACCTTGACTAGGGTCTTCCATGACTAGGAGAACCTAAAGTTCATACAGGAGTAGACATGTTCACTCTGGTCTTCCATGACTAGGAGAGCCTGAAGTTCATAGAGAGATAGACATGTTCACTCTGGTCTTCCATGACTAGGAGAGCCTAATGTTCATACAAAGATAGACTCCTTCACTCGGGTCTTCCATGACTAGGAGATCCTAAAGTTCATAGAGGTATAGACACCTTCACTCGGGTCTTCCATGACTAGGAGATCCTAAAGTTCATAGAGGTATAGACACCATCACTCGGGTCTTCCATGACTAGGAGAGCCTAAAGTTCATAGAGCTATAGACATGTTCACTCTGGTCTTCCATGACTAGGAGAGTTTGAAGTTCATAGAGGTATAGACACCTTCACTCGGGTCTTTCATGACTAGAAGATCCTAAAGTTCATAGCGGTATAGACATGTTCACTCGGGTCTTCCATGATTAGGAGATCCTAAAGTTCATAGAGGTATAGACACCTTCACTCGGGTCTTCCATGACTAGGAGATCCTAAAGTTCATAGAGCTATAGGCATGTTCACTCGGGTCTTCCATGAGTAGGAGAGTCTGAAGTTCATAGAGCTATAGACATGTTCTCTCGGGTCTTCCATGACTAAGAGAGTCTGAAGTTCATAGAGGGATAGACATGTTCTCTCTGGTCTTCCATGACTAGGATAGCCTAAAGTTCATAGAGCTATAGACATGTTCACTCGGGTCTTCCATGACTAGGATAGCCTAAAGTTCATAGAGCTATAGACATGTTCACTCGGGTCTTCCATGACTAGATCCTAATGTTCGTAGAGGTATAGACATGTTCATTCGGGTCTTCCATGACTAGGAGAGTCTGAAGTTCATAGAGCTATAGACATGTTCACTCGGGTCTTCCATGACTAGGAGAGCCTAAAGTTCATAGAGCTATAGTCATGTTCACTCGGGTCTTCCATGACTAGGAGAGCCTATAGTTCATAGACCTATAGACATGTTCACTCGGGTCTTCCATGACTAGGAGAGTCTGAAGTTCATAGAGCTATAGACATGTTCACTCGGGTCTTCCATGACTAGGAGAGTCTGAAGTTCATAGAGGGATAGACATGTTCACTCTGGTCTTCCATGACTAGGAGATCCTAAAGTTCATAGATGTGTAGACATGTTCACTCGGGTCTACCATGACTAGGAGAGTCTGAAGTTCATAGAGGGATAGACATGTTCACTCGGGTCTTCCATGACTAGGAGAGCCTAAAGTTCATAGACCTATAGACATGTTCACTCGGGTCTTCCATGACTAGGATAGCCTAAAGTTCATAGAGGTATAGACATGTTCACTCGGGTCTTCCATGACTAGGAGATCCTAAAGTTCATAGATGTGTAGACATGTTCACTCGGGTCTTGCATGACTAGGAGAGTCTGAAGTTCATAGAGGGATAGACATGTTCACTCGGGTCTTCCATGACTAGGAGAGCCTAAAGTTCATAGACCTATAGACATGTTCGCTCGGGTCTTCCAAGACTAGGATAGCCTAAAGTTCATAGAGCTATAGACATGTTCACTCTGGTCTTCCATGACTAGGATAGCCTAAAGTTCATAGAGCTATAGACATGTTCATTCGGGTCTTCCATGACTAGGAGAGTCTGAAGTTCATAGAGGGATAGACATGTTCACTCTGGTCTTCCATGACTAGGAGAGCCTAAAGTTCATAGAGGTATAGACATGTTCACTCGGGTCTTCCATGACTAGATCCTAATGTTCGTAGAGGTATAGACATGTTCATTCGGGTCTTCCATGACTAGGAGAGTCTGAAGTTCATAGAGCTATAGACATGTTCACTCGGGTCTTCCATGACTAGGAGAGCCTAAAGTTCATAGAGCTATAGTCATGTTCACTCGGGTCTTCCATGACTAGGAGAGCCTATAGTTCATAGACCTATAGACATGTTCACTCGGGTCTTCCATGACTAGGAGAGTCTGAAGTTCATAGAGCTATAGACATGTTCACTCGGGTCTTCCATGACTAGGAGAGTCTGAAGTTCATAGAGGGATAGACATGTTCACTCGGGTCTTCCATGACTAGGAGAGCCTAAAGTTCATAGACCTATAGACATGTTCGCTCGGGTCTTCCAAGACTAGGATAGCCTAAAGTTCATAGAGCTATAGACATGTTCACTCTGGTCTTCCATGACTAGGATAGCCTAAAGTTCATAGAGCTATAGACATGTTCATTCGGGTCTTCCATGACTAGGAGAGTCTGAAGTTCATAGAGGGATAGACATGTTCACTCGGGTCTTCCATGACTAGGAGAGTCTGAAGTTCATAGAGGGATAGACATGTTCACTCGGGTCTTCCATGACTAGGAGAGCCTAAAGTTCATAGACCTATAGACATGTTCACTCGGGTCTTCCATGACTAGGATAGCCTAAAGTTCATAGAGGTATAGACATGTTCACTCGGGTCTTCCATGACTAGGAGATCCTAAAGTTCATAGATGTGTAGACATGTTCACTCGGGTCTTGCATGACTAGGAGAGTCTGAAGTTCATAGAGGGATAGACATGTTCACTCGGGTCTTCCATGACTAGGAGAGCCTAAAGTTCATAGACCTATAGACATGTTCGCTCGGGTCTTCCAAGACTAGGATAGCCTAAAGTTCATAGAGCTATAGACATGTTCACTCTGGTCTTCCATGACTAGGATAGCCTAAAGTTCATAGAGCTATAGACATGTTCATTCGGGTCTTCCATGACTAGGAGAGTCTGAAGTTCATAGAGGGATAGACATGTTCACTCTGGTCTTCCATGACTAGGAGAGCCTAAAGTTCATACAGGGATAGACACTGTTACAGCAAAGAGTTGCGACTCGTGAAGAATCGTCACAGCAAAGAGATTAGAATATCTTTTTGTTTTAGGAAACTATTATTTTACTTTGTGAAGACATTTTATTTAATTTGTAAAACTCATTTTAAAACTTCATGTAAAATACAGTAGTTAAAGCACTTTAAGGAGATACTTGGTAAATATTGTTATGTTTGGTTTACAATTGTCCTATTAAGTATGTTGTTGTTGATCATAATGCCGTATACTTATTAAGTAATAGACAACGCCTATGTTGAACACCGCATGCATGTTTACTCTTTGATATCATGCTGAAACATTGTGTGCAAAACGTTCTTACTTATCAAAGGACATTTATCTAGTCTCTGTGTTTCGTAACATTGCTCCACATTTCCATTTAATCAACAATGTACGTTCCTAAAACGTTTTTCTACTAATAGGCTGAAATAAAAACGCATCGAAAGAAGCGTCACAACTTTTGTACGTCAAGGCTTTACTACCAAAACTGCAGCATCCTTTTCTGTAGGCTTAACATCCCCAACCATGTTTGGTGAACTTTGACAAAGCGAAGAATGCTTTAATCGGACGTTACGTAATGACAATAGTGTGGCCCATTTGATTTTAGGAATATTCTCGAGTTAGACGTAATTTCAAAACTAATATCTTGTGATAATGAAATAAATAATTGATTCGTAAATAAACACCAACAGTTTTATTGCGTAAAAAATATATAAACTGTTTTGTATGGTTTGTATCGGCGGCTGATACTCCCAGCTGTGCTTAGTTGCGTCCCACAGTTTTGTGTTTATATATAAATTAACCTGTTTACAAATTATGTTATATCTGATTAAATTCACTATCGAACTTTTTAAGAAGAATCTGTGTAGGGTTATGATTCTGTATGAATGTAGGGAAAATTATTTTATACTTCTTATTCCGTTTTAAAAACGTATTTCTTAATTAAATTTTTTATTGAAATAATTGTTTCGCATTTAACTGTTATCGTCAGTCTCCAAATATTGTGCAACATTAGAGAAGACGCTGATGAAGGTCGCCACGGAGCGATTGAAAACGTTCTGTCTCAGTAATTCTTTATAAATTTACAAAATTTAAATAGTTTGGATAGTCAAAAACTAATTTAAAAGTGATTAATAAGTTTCACCGAAAGTAATTGACTACAAAATTCCAGAATTTATATTATTGTTGCACTTAAAACTCCAAAGATCATAAAGCTTAAAATATTGTTAATTACACAATAGATATACATGTAGCTGGTAGCGTGTTTGATACCATTGCTGCATTCATATTGTGACACTGTTTTTTTACACAAATCATTCGGTTGTTTTGAATAAATATTACAAGTAGGTTAGTTAAGTTCAGTTGTCCGCAAGTAGCTTACTGTTTCTAACAATTTGCCACCTCCTGAGCTCTTCCCAAGAATGCGGGAAATGTGTAGGCTATACGAATATCGACTTGACTTGAGACTGGTTAGGTTTGTGTATTTCGTTTACTCCATTGCGTTTTCTGGAAAGTATCCAAGATTCTTTAACGGGACGTACATTCAAATCCAAATAACATTCGACTTGTTTAAGAGAACGTGCAAGAGTTGTACTACATTATAGGTCAAAGCAATATTTTCTAATCTGAGATCCCCCACAGTGTATTCTCAAATGATCTTTATTTAATATTTTTCTAAAATTTTTTGCTTCAGAATACAATGTTTTTATTATATAAATGATTTCTGTGCACACTCGGGGGTTCCCAAATATTTTGGGCCCACGCCCCCTCTGAAAAATTCATTATGAGCATATGGAAAAGAATCAATTATTATATATATATTGAAAACAATTTATTTATTTATACATAGGCCTAATTTCACAAGAAACATTATATAACATTTCTAGTTTTAATTTCCTAGGTAAATTTTAACTGATAATAGAAAAATCGGTTAATGAGCTTGCATTTTTTACACCAGCATGCCCATTTGAAGATGTATTCTAGTAAGGGCACAATCGAAGTAATTAGCAACATCAGGTTTGTTCTTAAAATATTAAATATATTTAACTTATTTTATTATTTTCCATATGGTCTCGCGCCCCCCTGACTTGCCTTCTTACCCTTAAAGAACTACTACTGATGCATTGCGTGAAGTATATAACGCGAGTAAAAGGCTATTGCTTACGTCAAGTATAAGTCGCGAGATATAGCAAAGGACTTCAGAGGGGAGTCCCCTCGCCAACTAACACTCTAAATGTTGAACAGGCAGCTATTTAAACACAACTCTCAAGTACCCTGTAGACAGTAGGACCTTTAGGCAGTTTTAAGAACTTAGTTTCTTTCTATCTTATTATTCACAATCATTTCATTAATATGCGAAATTTAAAACAATTGTATATAATTTTTCAATAATCATATCCTTGACAGCAATAAAACACTTTTACTACAATTCATATATTAGTAAGTAAATATTAGCAAATGAATATAGTTTGAACTAATTTTCCCTTCTGCAATGGCCTTCCATTACCATTAGTATAATGCGATTACATTGCCATGCGGACCTTCGCAGCTGTTTTTTCTGTACTTGTCTCCTAAAGTTGAATATTCTCCTCATCAAGGATGGTCTACGGAACTTTAAAAATGTAAATATCGCGTCAAATAAATAAAATGTTCAAATGTAAGATTAGTCTGCAAGCGTTTAACTGTAAGAAAATAATGTGGACTAGAATTAGATATTAAAATTATTACACACACACAGCGCTCACACACTCTCTCTCTCTCACACACACACACACACACACACAGCGCTCACACACACACACACACACACACACACACACACACACACACACACACACACAGCTCTCTCACACATACATACACACACACACACACACACACACACACACACACAGCGCTCACACTGTCTCACACACACACACACACACACACACACAGCGCTCACATACACTCTCTCTCACACACACACACACACACAGCGCTCACACACACTCACACATGCGCGCGCGCGCGCGCGCGCACACACACACACACACACACACACACACACACACACACACACACAGGCACATACATACACAAACACATACACACACACACACAGCGCTCACACACACACACACACACACACACACACACAGCGCTCATACACACACACACACAATCCCACAACACACACACACACACACACACACACACACACACACACACACACACACACACACACACACACTCTGCAGCGGCCAGAATGTCCGATGCAAAGAATCAGGGTAATTGTACAGAATACTAGAATCAAACCTAACCTGGTTAAATAATTGGCTAAATTTATATGTAAAAATTTTAAAGCAATATAATAATAATATTATTATTAAAACTAGGGTAAATAATAGTAAAATGAAGAAAATTAGAAATAACTTTAGACTTAAAAAACATAAATTATAATCAATAAGAAAAATTATCACTTCAAAGTGGATAGCCTAAATTATGTACACAAAAAAGACGGTAATTGTGTAGTATAACAAACTCGGCCTAGATGCCGGCTATTAAAATAATTGTAATTAAATATAATCAGGAATAAAGAATGTAAATTTATAAGATGTGAGGAAAGTAAATTAGGCCTAGCTAGGGAAAATAGTAATTATGTAAAAGTAAAGATTAAATGTTAAAATGTAATAGCCTAGAAATTA
>JBAIZL010000006.1:90044545-90194545 GCA_036971475.1 Prosapia bicincta | reverse complement strand
ATAATTCTTCTCATGTTTTCCTCTTCATTCTGACTTTTATTTACATTATTATTTTTATAATTTTAAATATATAAAATAATCTTGTTTTAACTTTTATTGTTTCTTTGTGTTACTGAAAACCCTTTTTTTGTTTTGTGCTAGAAAATTAACAATTTTTATGCATTACAGTAATCGAATTTTACCAAAGAGTATAGGTTTTTATTTTCGTTTATGTTGTTAGTTTCAAATAATCTCTCGTTACCCCATAAAAACTCATTTCAAAAACGTGTATTGCTAATTTTGTTTTAAACACATTTAAATTATTGCATAACATTTTCCGTCACTTAATTGATACTACTAATACAAACACCCAAACCTCAATGAAGTTTAAAATAATATTAAATTTTAAGTAATAGTACTTGAAAACTAACACCAACGTTGACTAGTTATATTTCTTGCAAGTTATAC
Source organism: Prosapia bicincta (assembly GCA_036971475.1). Classification (NCBI taxonomy): domain Eukaryota; kingdom Metazoa; phylum Arthropoda; class Insecta; order Hemiptera; family Cercopidae; genus Prosapia; species Prosapia bicincta. The sequence continues at coordinate 90,194,098 of JBAIZL010000006.1, read as the reverse complement.
TGAATGTAGACAAGACTAACACCGACGTTGACTAGTTATATTTCTTGCAAGTTATACTGAATGTAGACAAGATGTATATTCTCCTCGGCTTGTTTAACCTTATACACTATATATATATATATATATATTTGCAATAAGAAAAGCAAATCAAAGATCTAAATAATTGTATTTCATTTACTGCAATGCTAGAGAATAGACAATGTTTTTCTTCATTTCATTAGGCGTATAAATATACAAATTTTAGATGTCCCAACACGTGAGCACGTAACATGTAATTGTCCGTGGTAAAATCTCGAGTCTTCCAAATTTAATCCAGCCATGGTCAATGCAATCATTGTGCGATCCTTGTGCCTTGTCTGTGTTTATTGCGAATGCAAGAAACAAAGTAAATTGTAGTCGTTTGAAATCAATAGGTAGATCTGATGAAATGATCGGTATTCGTGGAATTAAGACCATCTTTCCTATGAACTTGCCAACTCTGATTTCTGCCCGGATCAAGTTGGGTGTCAGTTTTTTTGTGGTTTTGTGGTTCCGTTGCACGGCTTTGGTTGATTCAAATTTCGCAAGAATTTTATCCGTGTTCCTACTTTTAATATCAATAAGTGTGATATCAATAATTGTAGATAGAATTTAGCAATTTGTAACAGTTTAAAATAATTAGCCTAATAATGTATTTTTATTTTTACATGTTTATAATTTTTTTAAATTCATTTATGTTACGCTAGTATGGATATACATTTTAACATTAGACTTATGGAAGACTATACACTGAATCATCCTAACACTCTGAGGCGGAGCCCTGTGTATGGATCTAAACCAAACTTTACACGCACCATCCTTAGAGTATGTTAAACAAACCCTCCAAATTTCATCAACTTCTGTTCAGCGGTTTAGGTATCTATAACGTACATACGAAATTCTTGTCACACCAAGCCCTCTACACAAGTGCGCATGCAGAGTTTCGCAATTCTGAACGCAGTGGCGATGTGTGAATTTTAAGGAACCTGTGAACTATGAGTAAATTTGACCTCGTTGTATGGCAACAAGTCCAGTAAGGTTGAAAATAACACGATGGGATTAGTGCAGATCAAGAAATGTATTAAATATTCAAACGGCACCTAAACAGCATATAAAACTGTATGATAGACATATAGAAACGCACTTAGCTGATCGTGGGCTTGTCAATCTCTTGGCACCTTGCCATCAACAATTTGCAAAAACTGTTTGTCTCGCCTTCATGCACATTCCTCGCTCCGATGCATAATGTTGGCCGCCATTTTCAAACGCAACTTGGAAAGAATTTTAAATAGTTTTTGCCAAATACGGAGTTGACTTATAAAAGAAAAAACTAGGAACAGATTAAAGGCCACAGAGTATTATAAAAGTATGTATGGGTGAGCGTAGGTTTTTACCGCACGCCTTATTACGGTCATGTTGGCTGGAGTTGTTCTAACTCATTCAGAAAACGTGTTTTTCAAATATCTCTACTACTTTATTTCTTTGAGTTCTGCCTGCCTTGTGTTGGGAATTTTAATTATAATAATGTTTGTAGTTTGATAAGTTTGCTAACAGAGCAAATTACAAACATATTATATCTTGTCTCTTGAAGCTGTATTTCTTGTTAATCCAAAACTACTTTTACAAAGTTTTGGATTTATGTAAACATCTTTGTAAATCAATTATACAATTATTGAATGTTTGAGTACAGAATGCTGTGTCCAGTTTAGTAGTTTGATCAGGACATCGTGGTTATGTACAGAATGACAAGTTTATGTTTCTTCAGATGTCTCGTTCTTGTATAAGGATGACACCAATAGTCACATCTCCGGACGTTTAAAAACTTCTAGACCTGTAGAGATGAAAATTTATTGAGATCTCTGCCCTAAAACTAGATACTAATAAAATGTCCCTAGCACAGAGCACTTAATGTCTTGTATTAGGTACTCTGACGTATTTGCTATAGAGCTTCACAGTGCACTGACTTTTATGGCCCTTTCTTAGCATAAAAAGTAATTTTTCCCCGTTAGTAAGTTTGTTTACCACAAACTATGGGAGCTTTCCTGGAGGAGAACGACAGCAAATCAAGAACCTAATCATAAAAGTCTGGAGATAATCAGTAACCACTGACACTCGACAAACATTTAAAATAAAATTTGCTGAAAATTCTCACAAGAACTAATTTTTGTATACTGTTTCATCGACTACTTTTCCATCTTCGATAATGTATTATCTGACTGTATGTAACTTTTTACCTAATACATTATTAAGGATTGCAACCTAGTCGTGGATACGCATTTATATATAAACATTTTTTTTTAATAATACTTGGAAAACAATGGTGTTTAATAACATTAATGCTTACGAGAATAGAAGCCTTGCGTAGCGTGTCCATGTGTAATACATTCCACGGAACAGAATAGATACTGTTCGGCAGGCAAAATGTGTGGGAACGTGCCGCGTACATCGCCCATGACCCAACTTCTCACGACACTTCAATCTTCTATCGGGTAACAGATCTGCGCCTCAGTTCTGGAACTGTATTTAAACTACTTCTTATAGCCTACAGTCGTATATTTGCTGTGAAAGTTCCAGGATGCGAATGTTTTGCGTCTAACATAATCCTTAGGATTGCTCTAGTAACTTGCTTGAACATATGTATTTTCCTGGATGCGAATGTTTTGCGACTAACATAATCCTTAGGATTGCTCTAGTAACTTGCTTGAACATATGTATTTTCCTGGATGCGAATGTTTTGCGTCTAACATAATCCTTAGGATTGCTCTAGTAACTTGCTTGAACATATGTATTTTCCTGGATGCGAATGTTTTGCGTCTAACATAATCCTTAGGATTGCTCTAGTAACTTGTTTGAACATATGTATTTTCCTGGATGCGAATGTTTTGCGACCAACATAATCCTTAGGATTGCTCTAGTAACTTGCGTGAACATATGTATTTTCCTGGATGCGAATGTTTTGCGACCAACATAATCCTTAGGATTGCTCTAGTAACTTGCGTGAACATATGTATTTTCCTGGATGCGAATGTTTTGCGACCAACATAATCCTTAGGATTGCTCTAGTAACTTGCGTGAACATATGTATTTTCCTGGATGCGAATGTTTTGCGACCAACATAATCCTTAGGATTGCTCTAGTAACTTGCGTGAACATATGTATTTTCCTGGATGCGAATGTTTTGCGTCTAACATAATCCTTAGGATTGCTCTAGTAACTTGCTTGAACATATGTATTTTCCTGGATGCGAATGTTTTGCGTCTAACATAATCCTTAGGATTGCTCTAGTAACTTGTTTGAACATATGTATTTTCCTGGATGCGAATGTTTTGCGACTAACATAATCCTTAGGATTGCTCTAGTAACTTGTTTGAACATATGTATTTTCCTGGATGCGAATGTTTTGCGTCTAACATAATCCTTAGGATTGCTCTAGTAACTTGTTTGAACATATGTATTTTCCTGGATGCGAATGTTTTGCGTCTAACATAATCCTTAGGATTGCTCTAGTAACTTGCTTGAACATATGTATTTTCCTGGATGCGAATGTTTTGCGACTAACATAATCCTTAGGATTGCTCTAGTAACTTGTTTGAACATATGTATTTTCCTGGATGCGAATGTTTTGCGACCAACATAATCCTTAGGATTGCTCTAGTAACTTGCGTGAACATATGTATTTTCCTGGATACGAATGTTTTGCGACCAACATAATCCTTAGGATTGCTCTAGTAACTTGCTTGAACATATGTATTTTCCTGGATGCGAATGTTTTGCGACCAACATAATCCTTAGGATTGCTCTAGTAACTTGCTTGAACATATGTATTTTCCTGGATACGAATGTTTTGCGACCAACATAATCCTTAGGATTGCTCTAGTAACTTGTTTGAACATATGTATTTTCCTGGATGCGAATGTTTTGCGTCTAACATAATCCTTAGGATTGCTCTAGTAACTTGCGTGAACATATGTATTTTCCTGGATACGAATGTTTTGCGACCAACATAATCCTTAGGATTGCTCTAGTAACTTGCTTGAACATATGTATTTTCCTGGATGCGAATGTTTTGCGACCAACATAATCCTTAGGATTGCTCTAGTAACTTGCTTGAACGTATGTCCACCATGAACTAAGGCGTCTTATCTAATCTTATGAAACTTAAAAAACTTGAAGCGGATAATTGACTGGCTAGTGACGTCACGACATTCTTTTGACCACAATGCCACTTCTCCTTAAATATTGTTTTTTTTTAAAAAAAAAAAAGATGTCTTCAAAATCATTTTTGATTCTCCTACTTTATGATTTTTTAATCTGCTGTAATTGAATAAATTCCACAAGTGTTTTAATAAACGTAATTGTATTTGACCAAATAATACGAATGTATTTGACCACTATTTTTTATGTTTTGAAAATATTGACGTAACCACAAATAGTTTACAATTAAATAATGTATATTAATTTAAAAGCAATAATGGCGAGCCGTTTTCTAAACTGGTTTCGGGGTAACTTCGGCCAATTTCATCAGAATCCGTTGAGTTACTGTGTTAATTTTCCCAAAGTAAACATAGGAACATGTGAGTTTTGCTCGTTTAAGCGCTAAGAATGGTAAAAGTTAATGAAACTTTTATGAACACAATGGTAAATAATGTAGCAGTGACAGACTTGCCAGTTTCAAGGTCCGCTCTTAACAGTTGCGCTGACGGAATCAACACGCCCACGCGGCTATCACATGCCCAACAATTGAATCATTAATATCACTTTATTTTTATTGTAAAGGCAATTTTTAAATTCGTATAGTTGCAATTAGGGATATATTGACGTAATTGCTTGACTGAAGCCAGTGCCATATCTAAGTAGCCTGTCTTAACGATTGATTACATTGACTTCAGCCGCGAATATCCAGAAAAAACAACCCTGTGTCCATAAGAAACAGCGGCGAATATTCAGAGGAAGCAAACCTTTTCCATGTATATAAACCTGTTGGCATGTGTCAACCCTGTTTCCATAAGAAACGTCAGCGAGTATCCAGACAAAGCAACCCTTTTCCATGTATATAAATCTGTTGGCATGTGTCAACCCTGTTTCCATAAGAAACGTCAGCGAGTATCCAGACAAAGCAACCCTTTTCCATGTATATAAACCTGTTGGCATGTGTCAACCCTGTTTCCATAAGAAACGTCAGCGAGTATCCAGACAAAGCAACCCTTTTCCATGTATATAAACCTGTTGGCATGTGTCAACCCTGTTTCCATAAGAAACGTCAGCGAGTATCCAGACAAAGCAACCCTTTTCCATGTATATAAACCTGTTGGCATGTGTCAACCCTGTTTCCATAAGAAACGTCAGCGAATATCCAGACAAAGCGACCCTTTTCCATGTATATAAACCTGTTGGCATGTGTCAACGCTGTCCCAGAAAAGGAAACCCTTTTCCATGTATATTAACCTGTTGGATTTTGTCAACCCTGTTTCCATAAGAAACAGCAGCGAATATCCAGAGAAAGCAACCCTTTTCCATCTATATAAACCTGTTGGCATGTGTCAACTGTTTCCATAAATAACAGCCGCGAATATCCAGAGAAAGCAACCCATTTCCATCTATATAAACCGGTTAGCATGTGTCAACTGTTACCATAAATAACAGCCGCGAATATCCAGAGAAAGCAACCCTTTTCCATCTATATAAACCTGCTGGCATGTGTCACCTGTTTCCATAAATAACAGCCGCGAATATCCAGAGAAAGCAACCCTTTTCCATCTATATAAACCTGTTGGCATGTGTCAACTGTTTCCATAAATAACAGCCGCGAATATCCAGAGAAAGCAACCCATTTCCATCTATATAAACCGGTTAGCATGTGTCAACTGTTTCCATAAATAACAGCCGCGAATATCCAGAGAAAGCAACCCTTTTCCATCTATATAAACCTGCTGGCATGTGTCACCTGTTTCCATAAATAACAGCCGCGAATATCCAGAGAAAGCAACCCTTTTCCATCTATATAAACCTGTTGGCATGTGTCAACTGTTACCATAAATAACAGCCGCGAATATCCAGAGAAAGCAACCCTTTTCCATCTATATAAACCTGTTGGCATGTGTCACCTGTTTCCATAAATAACAGCCGCGAATATCCAGAGAAAGCAACCCTTTTCCATCTATATAAACCTGTTGGCATGTGTCACCTGTTTCCATAAATAACAGCCGCGAATATCCAGAGAAAGCAACCCTTTTCCATCTATATAAACCTGTTGGCATGTGTCACCTGTTTCCATAAATAACAGCCGCGAATATCCAGAGAAAGCAACCCTTTTCCATCTATATAAACCTGCTGGCATGTGTCACCTGTTTCCATAAATAACAGCCGCGAATATCCAGAGAAAGCAACCCTTTTCCATCTATATAAACCTGCTGGCATGTGTCACCTGTTTCCATAAATAACAGCCGCGAATATCCAGAGAAAGCAACCCTTTTCCATCTATATAAACCTGCTGGCATGTGTCACCTGTTTCCATAAATAACAGCCGCGAATATCCAGAGAAAGCAACCCTTTTCCATCTATATAAACCTGCTGGCATGTGTCACCTGTTTCCATAAATAACAGCCGCGAATATCCAGAGAAAGCAACCCTTTTCCATCTATATAAACCTGCTGGCATGTGTCACCTGTTTCCATAAATAACAGCCGCGAATATCCAGAGAAAGCAACCCTTTTCCATCTATATAAACCTGCTGGCATGTGTCACCTGTTTCCATAAATAACAGCCGCGAATATCCAGAGAAAGCAACCCTTTTCCATCTATATAAACCTGCTGGCATGTGTCACCTGTTTCCATAAATAACAGCCGCGAATATCCAGAGAAAGCAACCCTTTTCCATCTATATAAACCTGCTGGCATGTGTCACCTGTTTCCATAAATAACAGCCGCGAATATCCAGAGAAAGCAACCCTTTTCCATCTATATAAACCTGCTGGCATGTGTCACCTGTTTCCATAAATAACAGCCGCGAATATCCAGAGAAAGCAACCCTTTTCCATCTATATAAACCTGCTGGCATGTGTCACCTGTTTCCATAAATAACAGCCGCGAATATCCAGAGAAAGCAACCCTTTTCCATCTATATAAACCTGCTGGCATGTGTCACCTGTTTCCATAAATAACAGCCGCGAATATCCAGAGAAAGCAACCCTTTTCCATCTATATAAACCTGCTGGCATGTGTCACCTGTTTCCATAAATAACAGCCGCGAATATCCAGAGAAAGCAACCCTTTTCCATCTATATAAACCTGCTGGCATGTGTCACCTGTTTCCATAAATAACAGCCGCGAATATCCAGAGAAAGCAACCCTTTTCCATCTATATAAACCTGCTGGCATGTGTCACCTGTTTCCATAAATAACAGCCGCGAATATCCAGAGAAAGCAACCCTTTTCCATCTATATAAACCTGCTGGCATGTGTCACCTGTTTCCATAAATAACAGCCGCGAATATCCAGAGAAAGCAACCCTTTTCCATCTATATAAACCTGTTGGCATGTGTCACCTGTTTCCATAAATAACAGCCGCGAATATCCAGAGAAAGCAACCCTTTTCCATCTATATAAACCTGCTGGCATGTGTCACCTGTTTCCATAAATAACAGCCGCGAATATCCAGAGAAAGCAACCCTTTTCCATCTATATAAACCTGCTGGCATGTGTCACCTGTTTCCATAAATAACAGCCGCGAATATCCAGAGAAAGCAACCCTTTTCCATCTATATAAACCTGCTGGCATGTGTCACCTGTTTCCATAAATAACAGCCGCGAATATCCAGAGAAAGCAACCCTTTTCCATCTATATAAACCTGTTGGCATGTGTCAACTGTTTCCATAAATAACAGCCGCGAATATCCAGAGAAAGCAACCCTTTTCCATCTATATAAACCGGTTGGCATGTGTCAACTGTTTCCATAAATAACAGCCGCGAATATCCAGAGAAAGCAACCCTTTTCCATCTATATAAACCGGTTGGCATGTGTCAACTGTTTCCATAAATAACAGCCGCGAATATCCAGAGAAAGCAACCCTTTTCCATGAATATAAAACTGTTGGCATGTGTCACCTGTTTCCATAAATAACAGCCGCGAATATCCAGAGAAAGCAACCCTTTTCCATCTATATAAACCTGTTGGCATGTGTCACCTGTTTCCATAAATAACAGCCGCGAATATCCAGAGAAAGCAACCCTTTTCCATCTATATAAACCTGCTGGCATGTGTCACCTGTTTCCATAAATAACAGCCGCGAATATCCAGAGAAAGCAACCCTTTTCCATCTATATAAACCTGCTGGCATGTGTCACCTGTTTCCATAAATAACAGCCGCGAATATCCAGAGAAAGCAACCCTTTTCCATCTATATAAACCTGCTGGCATGTGTCACCTGTTTCCATAAATAACAGCCGCGAATATCCAGAGAAAGCAACCCTTTTCCATCTATATAAACCTGTTGGCATGTGTCAACTGTTTCCATAAATAACAGCCGCGAATATCCAGAGAAAGCAACCCTTTTCCATCTATATAAACCGGTTGGCATGTGTCAACTGTTTCCATAAATAACAGCCGCGAATATCCAGAGAAAGCAACCCTTTTCCATCTATATAAACCGGTTGGCATGTGTCAACTGTTTCCATAAATAACAGCCGCGAATATCCAGAGAAAGCAACCCTTTTCCATGAATATAAAACTGTTGGCATGTGTCACCTGTTTCCATAAATAACAGCCGCGAATATCCAGAGAAAGCAACCCTTTTCCATCTATATAAATCGGTTGGCATGTGTCAACTGTTTCCATAAATAACAGCCGCGAATATCCAGAGAAAGCAACCCTTTTCCATCTATATAAACCGGTTGGCATGTGTCAACTGTTTCCATAAATAACAGCCGCGAATATCCAGAGAAAGCAACCCTTTTCCATGAATATAAAACTGTTGGCATGTGTCCACCCTCGCAGTCATGAAAATGACCTCACTTAGTTGAAACTCAGTATGTAAATTTTGTCATCATTTCAAGCAATAATAATTTCCATTTGGTTTTCACCATGTGCAATGAATAACAAAGATTATTTATAAAAATTCATATGAATATTTGTATATGTTAGGGCTACATGAAAAGAATTCGCCAAGAATGCTTACTGTTTGCCCACCGCTAAACCCGGCAGTGTGCAAATTTGCAAATGAATGAAACCTTCCCGGTAACAGATAGAATAAAATTCAGGTTTCGAATATTCTAAACAGAGCTTAAATTTACAGGAATTTACTATAACTAAGACTTGACAGAAAGCGGCTTTGTCATGACAACATTTGTTTACATCCGTTTTAAATCAGTTAATTTTAGCAGCTGAAAAAGACGTTTAGAAGCCATAAATTCAGAAAACAATAAATTTAACTTATAAAATAGATCGTCATATTCCTAAACCTAAATAATGTAACCGTTAAAGAAAACCTCTTAGATAATAAATAATGTTTCATAATTGTTCGATTTTTATTTAATTCGTTCGTTTTTTGTATAAATCCCTCACGTACGCTTTACCAATTTTCCCCGCTATTTTGACAAAACTGATACTATTTTTCTAAATTTACTATAAAACATTTTTATTAAGATATATCAATAAATTTCTAACAGAACGTGGTTCTAACATCCTTCAGGAATGGGAATAATTTCATTACAAAGAAGTTACTTTCAATATAAGTAAAAGAAGAGTTTGAAACTCTAAAGATACAACCACAAGTTTATAACGCTAATTTTACAGTTATTTTAAATTACATTACACATACAAGTGTATTTTTGTGGTTGGGTAGCGGATAGAAGCTCTAGACAGAGATGGGGAGAACTTGGGTTGTTTTGTCCCATTTTATTTAGAGTTGCATAACGTCAGAACGTAGGCCTACCAGCATTACTGACTTCCTCAAGGAAGCTTGCAAACATCGTTGAAGGGATGTATCCGCAGTACTTGATCGCCCATCTCCTTAGGTTTAACATTCTCTTCGTACATACGTAGCTTGTTTAGTTTTTTTCTTGCAATTACTTTTATTTGGTTGTTCAGTTAAACCACTATGTGTTATCATTTTGTTCGTTAGCATTATTATTTTGATTATCTTCCAATTATTTTAATTTTTCATAATTTGTTAATTTTGTTTAAAATGTTTTAATCCAATAATAACTTGTATTAGGTTTTTCAAAAAAAGATAAATTTTAAGAATGGCCACAGATCCAAAACCTCTTTACAGAATTTAATCTGTAAATAATAAAATCCTCGTCGCAATTCGAATCCGTTCTATAATTAATAAATAATTTATGTTGAGTTGTAATACTCTTGAAAAAATTTGTTTCTTCAGTCTAATGGCACAAATATAATGATGTACTACATTGTGTTCTCTGGATAATCGTGCGTCGGGACAGGTAGGTTGGATGCTTCAGTTTTTGGTTATTGTAGCTTATACGGGTTTACGCAACTCTCTACGCATACTTGCGTGACAAGACCTCTTGCCTACTACGTCATAGGCTGGGAATGCTGTTGGAATGTTAATGGATTCACGCTCTTTGCACATGCGCTGTTGCTGTTTAGTCAACAATGAATATTCATATTACTGTCAACTGATACATCAAAACAACATTAAACTTTAAACGCCATATGTCAATCATCGCCTGCGTGTACAGTATGTTTCTTCTCGGAATCCAGTGCACATGTTACAGAAGAATAGTGTTAAATTACTAGCATCGTTGATAACTTTAACGTAGATATATATATACACTTTCTAATATATCTGTGTGTCTGTATAGAGTAGGATATTCCTCCGGTATTTTATGTATGACTAATATGTCAAGACCAAGCCTGCGGCCAAGAAAACGAAATTCCACCTGCAGTTTCCAAAGCAGATACAAATTTATAAACTTCTAACATTTTTTTTAAAAACAATGATAGTTTTAAAAAATGTCCATTTTGCAATCATACACTCATAATTTTGTGCACGTTAGCTTCTTTGTACATCAAAATTTTACTGTCATTTTTTTCGCCTTCCATTTTTTCAGCACGAGGTCTTTTTTTTAATTAACAAATACTTTTGGAATCCAATCAAAAAGGAAATGTGGAACTTATGATTTGTGCGGAAATGTGTGGTGTATGTAATTTATAATCTAGGGGTAGATTAAATCTTGTGAAGTCCTAGCGACTAGAAAAAGACATACTTTGGCGCTTGTAACTGTTAGCTTACATCTTGTCTATTTTTACTTTAATTTAATTTTAATCATATTTTTAAAAAATACCATGCCTAGATGACTTGGTTTTCATTACTACTTAGTACAGAAGGAAAATGCGTATTTAATTAATCTGATATTTTCGCAAAAAATTGTGTTTGGGAAAAATAAGATGAGTTTCAACACAGTCGCTCATATCCCTTAGGTAGAGATAGATGAAGATTTCTGGGAAGGCGGAAAGCTTAGCTGAAGGGGATCTGCTAAACTCGGGGAGGGTGGGAGAGCGGAAGGCGCGACGGATAGTGATGTTGGAGAGCGGACTACTAAAAGATTCAACCAAGAGACGTGCTAGAGCAAAGAAGCCACCAGACAGAAGAGGCATTGAAGATAACGGGTTGAAGGAGGATAAGGTATACGAGGTATCTGACTTGAGTGAGATGAGGCTATAACTGCACCCAAGAGACGTGCTAGAGCAAAGAAGCCACCAGACAGAAGAGGCATTGAAGATAACGGGTTGAAGGAGGATAAGGTATACGAGGTATCTGACTTGAGTGAGATGAGGCTATAACTGCACCCAAGAGACGTGCTAGAGCAAAGAAGCCACCAGACAGAAGAGGCATTGAAGATAACGGGTTGAAGGAGGATAAGGTATACGAGGTATCTGACTTGAGTGAGATGAGGCTATAACTGCACCCAAGAGACGTGCTAGAGCAATGAAGCCACCAGACAGAAGCGGCATTGAAGATAACGGGTTGAAGGAGGATAAGGTATACGAGGTATCTGGCTTCAGTGAGATGAGGCTATAACTGCACCCAAGAGACGTGCTAGAGCAATGAAGCCACCAGACAGAAGCGGCATTGAAGATAACGGGTTGAAGGAGGATAAGGTATACGAGGTATCTGGCTTCAGTGAGATGAGGCTATAACTGCACCCAAGAGACGTGCTAGAGCAATGAAGCCACCAGACAGAAGCGGCATTGAAGATAACGGGTTGAAGGAGGATAAGGTATACGAGGTATCTGCCTTCAGTGAGATGAGGCTATAACTGCACCCAAGAGACGTGCTAGAGCAATGAAGCCACCAGACAGAAGCGGCATTGAAGATAACGGGTTGAAGGAGGATAAGGTATACGAGGTATCTGGCTTCAGTGAGATGAGGCTATAACTGCACCCAAGAGACGTGCTAGAGCAATGAAGCCACCAGACAGAAGCGGCATTGAAGATAACGGGTTGAAGGAGGATAAGGTATACGAGGTATCTGGCTTCAGTGAGATGAGGCTATAACTGCACCCAAGAGACGTGCTAGAGCAATGAAGCCACCAGACAGAAGCGGCATTGAAGATAACGGGTTGAAGGAGGATAAGGTATACGAGGTATCTGGCTTCAGTGAGATGAGGCTATAACTGCACCCAAGAGACGTGCTAGAGCAAAGAAGCCACCAGACAGAAGCGGCATTGAAGATAACGGGTTGAAGGAGGATAAGGTATACGAGGTAAATGGCTTGAGTGAGATGAGGCTATAGAACATAGAAGATGGTAGGGTTTAGCGAAGATGGCTCGACCTTTGTTGAAGACGAAGGTGGAGGAAAAGTACAAGACCCTTATAAGCATGACGCCAAGATGCTGGAAAAAATTCCAAACCCACTAATTGAAGGAATTTATTTAGACCTATAGTGTGCGGAGAATTGTTTGCAGAAGCATTGGCGTCTATATTATTAAACGACAAATCGGCACGTATGCTCAACTTTTTTCGAAACTGCTGTAAGAATGTTCTAAAATTGCGTTAAAATATCGTGTTAAGCTTGTTTGTGATTGAAAGATAAACTAATAGTCTAGCTAGCTTTTATTTGGGGAAGGGGGTGAATTATTGCATGTATAAATACGGTTGCATTCCGGTATTTCTAGAAGAAGAAATAACTAATAAAAGATTAAATATAATTCTAAGGAAGACGAGGTATTTTTTCAGTGCCTCACTTCGACACGAGATTAGATTACTAAATTTGTATCATTTCGGCAGGAACCCTTTGACACTTGTCCGTCGCTGCCCTCCGTCTCCTCACCTTAAGCTATTTTTCAGTTTCTTTTATTAACTGATATAGCTATATGTATCGTACACATTTTTAACCGTTACTTAAGTATACGTTTTATTCATCTAATTAAGTTCAAATACATTTTATTTAACTTATAGTGGATGGCACTTAATGTTAATACATTTTATTTAACCTATAGTGGATGGCACTTAATGTTAATACATTTTATTTAACCTATAGTGGATGGCACTTAATGTTAATACATTTTATTTAACCTATAGTGGATGGCACTTAATGTTAATACATTTTATTTAACCTATAGTGGATGGCACTTAATGTTAATACAGTTTATTTAACCTATAGTGGATGGCACTTAATGTTAATACATTTTATTTAACCTATAGTGGATGGCACTTAATGTTAATACATTCTATTTAACCTATAGTGGATGGCACTTAATGTTAATACATTTTATTTAATCTATAGTGGATGGCACTTAATGTTAATACATTTTATTTAACCTATAGTGGATGGTACTTAATGTTAATACATTTTATTTAACCTATAGTGGATGGCACTTAATGTTAATACATTTTATTTAACCTATAGTGGATGGCACTTAATGTTAATACATTTTATTTAACCTATAGTGGATGGCACTTAATGTTAATACATTTTATTTAACCTATAGTGGATGGCACTTAATGTTAATACATTTTATTTAACCTATAGTGGATGGCACTTAATGTTAATACATTTTATTTAACCTATAGTGGATGGCACTTAATGTTAATACATTTTATTTAACCTATAGTGGATGGCACTTAATGTTAATACATTTTATTTAACCTATAGTGGATGGCACTTAATGTTAATACATTTTATTTAACCTATAGTGGATGGCACTTAATGTTAATACATTTTATTTAACCTATAGTGGATGGCACTTAATGTTAATACATTTTATTTAACCTATAGTGGATGGCACTTAATGTTAATACATTTTATTTAACCTATAGTGGATGGCACTTAATGTTAATACATTTTATTTAACCTATAGTGGATGGCACTTAATGTTAATACATTTTATTTAACCTATAGTGGATGGCACTTAATGTTAATACATTTTATTTAACCTATAGTGGATGGCACTTAATGTTAATACATTCTATTTAACCTATAGTGGATGGCACTTAATGTTTAATACATTTTATTTAACCTATAGTGGATGACACTTAATGTTAATACAGTTTTTTAACCTATAGTGGATGACACTTAATGTTAATACAGTTTTTTAACCTATAGTGGATGACACTTGATGTTAATACAGTTTTTTCAATTATTTATTCAATAATTAAATTATAAAAATTTATGGGGTAAAGGTCGGATTCGAACTGAGTATCTTCATGTTCGAAGTCTAGCGCTTTGGCACTGAGACAACTTTCCATAGGTAGAAATGATTTCTCAACGATGTATATGAATTTTTGTATTCCCATCTGGTTGTCATCGAAACCTCCATTGCACAACCTTAAGCTGTTGCCATGATTACCAACACAATATCATAAATAATACTCTCTTATTAAAAATGAATGAATAAAATAAAATAAACAAACTGGAACTACAACACAATGCAAGCGACGGAAGAAAAGAAAGGTTATAAATATTAACTAACAAAAATAGGTCCAACACCACACACAGAAAGGAAAATTGCAAGGAAATTCTCTTTCTCTTTTGCCCCTTAATATTGTTATTCTGACATATGTATAGGCCTATATAGTATTACTTGTACAGATCAGCCAATGTCCTTGCGCTATGCCACCATTGCTTTTGTAAGTAATTATTACAGTTAATATCTATACTTGTTGTAAAGTAAATATAAAGACTAGGTTATTATACGGAAGGTTCTTAGAGGAGCCTACAGTCTAGCATTGTTACATTTCCGTTACCGCTTTGCAATCACTACGCATAGTTTAGCTTATGACTTAACACCTTCTAACATGGCAGGCTGTCAGTGTGTGGACGGAAGGATAGGCGCTTTCTAAATGATAGTCGATAATTAAAACAGTTAGGCTTAGATGAGGTGCAGCAACTTTCACCAACACAAAGAAAGAATTTATTGGGTTTAGTCGATAATCTACTTTCCAAATATTTGTCTTCATTAAAAAGTGTCAGCAGTTGTAAAATTATACAATTCTTGCTTGTAAGTTCCAGCAGTTGTAAAATTATACAATTCTTGTCTGTAAGTTCCAGCAGTTGTAAAATTATACAATTTTTGTCTGCAAGTTCCAGCAGTTGTAAAATTATACAATTCTTGCTTGTAAGTTCCAGCAGTTGTAAAATTATACAATTCTTGTCTGTAAGTTCCAGCAGTTGTAAAATTATACAATTTTTGTCTGCAAGTTCCAGCAGTTGTAAAATTATACAATTCTTGCCTGTAAGTTCCAGCAGTTGTAAAATTATACAATTTTTGTCTGCAAGTTCCAGCAGTTGTAAAATTATACAATTCTTGCTTGTAAGTTCCAGCAGTTGTAAAATTATACAATTTTTGTCTGCAAGTTCCAGCAGTTGTAAAATTATACAATTCTTGTCTGCAAGTTCCAGCAGTTGTAAAATTATACAATTCTTGCTTGTAAGTTCCAGCAGTTGTAAAATTATACAATTCTTGCTTGTAAGTTCCAGCAGTTGTAAAATTATACAATTCTTGCTTGTAAGTTCCAGCAGTTGTAAAATTATACAATTTTTGTCTGCAAGTTCCAGCAGTTGTAAAATTATACAATTCTTGCTTGTAAGTTCCAGCAGTTGTAAAATTATACAATTTTTGTCTGCAAGTTCCAGCAGTTGTAAAATTATACAATTCTTGTCTGCAAGTTCCAGCAGTTGTAAAATTATACAATTTTTGTCTGCAAGTTCCAGCAGTTGTAAAATTATACAATTCTTGCTTGTAAGTTCCAGCAGTTGTAAAATTATACAATTTTTGTCTGCAAGTTCCAGCAGTTGTAAAATTATACAATTCTTGTCTGCAAGTTCCAGCAGTTGTAAAATTATACAATTCTTGCTTGTAAGTTCCAGCAGTTGTAAAATTATACAATTCTTGTCTGCAAGTTCCAGCAGTTGTAAAATTATACAATTCTTGTCTGCAAGTTCCAGCAGTTGTAAAATTATACAATTCTTGCTTGTAAGTTCCAGCAGTTGTAAAATTATACAATTCTTGCTTGTAAGTTCCAGCAGTTGTAAAATTATACAATTCTTGCTTGTAAGTTCCAGCAGTTGTAAAATTATACAATTCTTGCTTGTAAGTTCCAGCAGTTGTAAAATTATACAATTCTTGCTTGTAAGTTCCAGCAGTTGTAAAATTATACAATTTTTGTCTGCAAGTTCCAGCAGTTGTAAAATTATACAATTCTTGCTTGTAAGTTCCAGCAGTTGTAAAATTATACAATTTTTGTCTGCAAGTTCCAGCAGTTGTAAAATTATACAATTCTTGTCTGTAAGTTCCAGCAGTTGTAAAATTATACAATTCTTGCCTGTAAGTTCCAGCAGTTGTAAAATTATACAATTTTTGTCTGCAAGTTCCAGCAGTTGTAAAATTATACAATTCTTGTCTGTAAGTTCCAGCAGTTGTAAAATTATACAATTCTTGCCTGTAAGTTCTAGCAGTTGTTAAATTATACAATTTTTGTCTGCAAGTGCCAGCAGTTGTAAAATTATACAATTTTTGTCTGTAAGTTCCAGCAGTTGTAAAATTATACAATTTTTGTCTGCAAGTTCCAGCAGTTGTAAAATTATACAATTCTTGTCTGTAAGTTCCAGCAGTTGTAAAATTATACAATTCTTGCCTGTAAGTTCTAGCAGTTGTTAAATTATACAATTTTTGTCTGCAAGTGCCAGCAGTTGTAAAATTATACAATTTTTGTCTGTAAGTTCCAGCAGTTGTAAAATTATACAATTTTTGTCTGCAAGTGCCAGCAGTTGTAAAATTATACAATTTTTGTCTGCAAGTGCCAGCAGTTGTAAAATTATACAATTCTTGTCTGTAAGTTCCAGCAGTTGTAAAATTATACAATTTTTGTCTGCAAGTGCCAGCAGTTGTAAAATTATACAATTCTTGTCTGTAAGTTCCAGCAGTTGTAAAATTATACAATTCTTGCCTGTAAGTTCTAGCAGTTGTTAAATTATACAATTCTTACCTGTAAACTCCAGCAGTTTCCCTGGCGACTGTATTAGCTGCTATTACTCCGGGGGAAACACGTTTGCATCCCTAATTTTGTCTAATTCAACTGAATGACCACACCCTACTCTCAGGGGCGTAGACAGGACGATGTATTGGGGAGCAGGACCAGAGGGTTATGGAGGTGGAATCCCCCTGGGGAAATTTTGAATATTTTTATCCCTAAAAATAATATTTTATGCTATTTTGGTACTTAAAAATACACAAGTTGTTGGGTCGTGGGGAAGGTGTTTGCTATAACATACTAGGCTGTAGAACAGCAATTCCTTCACACTCAGACGCTAGCTTTGCTGTCAGGCCGGGTGCAAAGCAGTGCTTCACAAAAATACACAAGTTGTTGGGTCGTGGGGAAGGTGTTTGCTATAACATACTAGGCTGTAGAACAGCAATTCCTTCACAATCAGACGCTAGCTTTGCTGTCAGGCCGGGTGCAAAGCAGTGCTTCACAAAAATACACAAGTTGTTGGGTCGTGGGGAAGGTGTTTGCTATAACATACTAGGCTGTAGAACAGCAATTCCTTCACACTCAGACGCTAGCTTTGCTGTCAGGCCGGGTGCAAAGCAGTGCTTCACAAAAATACAAAAGTTGTTGGGTCGTGGGGAAGGTGTTTGCTATAACATACTAGGCTGTAGAACAGCAATTCCTTCACACTCAGACGCTAGCTTTGCTGTCAGGCCGGGTGCAAAGCAGTGCTTCACAAAAATACAAAAGTTGTTGGGTCGTGGGGAAGGTGTTTGCTATAACATACTAGGCTGTAGAACAGCAATTCCTTCACACTCAGACGCTAGCTTTGCTGTCAGGCCGGGTGCAAAGCAGTGCTTCACAAAAATACACAAGTTGTTGGGTCGTGGGGAAGGTGTTTGCTATAACATACTAGGCTGTAGAACAGCAATTCCTTCACACTCAGACGCTAGCTTTGCTGTCAGGCCGGGTGCAAAGCAGTGCTTCACAAAAATACAAAAGTTGTTGGGTCGTGGGGAAGGTGTTTGCTATAACATACTAGGCTGTAGAACAGCAATTCCTTCACACTCAGACGCTAGCTTTGCTGTCAGGCCGGGTGCAAAGCAGTGCTTCACAAAAATACAAAAGTTGTTGGGTCGTGGGGAAGGTGTTTGCTATAACATACTAGGCTGTAGAACAGCAATTCCTTCACACTCAGACGCTAGCTTTGCTGTCAGGCCGGGTGCAAAGCAGTGCTTCACAAAAATACAAAAGTTGTTGGGTCGTGGGGAAGGTGTTTGCTATAACATACTAGGCTGTAGAAGAGCAATTCCTTCACACTCAGACGCTAGCTTTGCTGTCAGGCCGGGTGCAAAGCAGTGCTTCACAAAAATAACAGCCAATATTAGTTTTGCCTCTTGGTATTGGTGGAGTAGAATAAAATGTTGTTTTATAGGTTATTTCTCTGCTAATATTAATTGGTTTGGGGAAGGCACGTCCTTCCTGGCTACGTCACTACACATTCCTTTGGTAGGCTATATTCCTGAAGGATTCATGCGGCGGAATAAGGGAAATATTAAACAGTTGCAGATTAAATAATCTGTCTAAAGACGTTATAATTAGATCACGTGGTCCGAGAGACAAGGATTCATGCGGCGGAATAAGGGAAATATTAAACAGTTGCAGATTAAATAATCTGTCTAAAGACGTTATAATTAGATCACGTGGTCCGAGAGACAAGGATTCATGCGGCGGAATAAGGGAAATATTAAACAGTTGCAGATTAAATAATCTGTCTAAAGACGTTATAATTATATCACGTGTTCCGAGAGACAAGGATTCATGCGGCGGAATAAGGGAAATATTAAACAGTTGCAGATTAAATAATCTGTCTAAAGACGTTATAATTAGATCACGTGGTCCGAGAGACAAGGATTCATGCGGCGGAATAAGGGAAATATTAAACAGTTGCAGATTAAATAATCTGTCTAAAGACGTTATAATTATATCACGTGGTCCGAGAGACAAGGATTCGTGCGGCGGAATAAGGGAAATATTAAACAGTTGCAGATTAAATAATCTGTCTAAAGACGTTATAATTATATCACGTGGTCCGAGAGACAAGGATTCGTGCGGCGGAATAAGGGAAATATTAAACAGTTGCAGATTAAATAATCTGTCTAAAGACGTTATAATTATATCACGTGGTCCGAGAGACAAGGATTCATGCGGCGGAATAAGGGAAATATTAAACAGTTGCAGATTAAATAATCTGTCTAAAGACGTTATAATTATATCACGTGGTCCGAGAGACAAGGATTCATGCGGCGGAATAAGGGAAATATTAAACAGTTGCAGATTAAATAATCTGTCTAAAGACGTTATAATTATATCACGTGGTCCGAGAGACAAGGATTCATGCGGCGGAATAAGGGAAATATTAAACAGTTGCAGATTAAATAATCTGTCTAAAGACGTTATAATTATATCACGTGGTCCGAGAGACAAGGATTCATGCGGCGGAATAAGGGAAATATTAAACAGTTGCAGATTAAATAATCTGTCTAAAGACGTTATAATTATATCACGTGGTCCGAGAGACAAGGATTCGTGCGGCGGAATAAGGGAAATATTAAACAGTTGCAGATTAAATAATCTGTCTAAAGACGTTATAATTATATCACGTGGTCCGAGAGACAAGGATTCGTGCGGCGGAATAAGGGAAATATTAAACAGTTGCAGATTAAATAATCTGTCTAAAGACGTTATAATTATATCACGTGGTCCGAGAGACGCTCTGCTTCGGTCCGGCGACTATTTATACAAAACTAAATATTTATAAATAATTTACCGTGATTAAATCAAAATTAAGTTTTTCGTTGATCAAGATTAAATCTCAATGCATATCAGGTATTTATTGAGTCATCTTCAGGATTATGCGGCTAGAGAATCATAATAGTTCTGATAACTGTATGAAGCAACTGTGGCGTAATGTTTATTTTTTAAATAAATAAAACCTCTAAACCACAAATAACTTTTATTTTACACCTTATGTACATTTCAATTGCCCAGCAATCATCTTCAGAGGTATTTAAAAAATACAACTAACATAAACAACATAATACAACAAATATATAGGCTTAAACCGGTAACTACTTCGCCACGCCCCTTAAGTGAAAGTGGTCAAGTGTATGCAAGTATACAAAACTGTACAAAATATATTTTTAATAGATTACTTCACAAATTCGACGATTATAATAATTAGATTTTCTTTTCGTCAAAAAAAAAGAATATCCACTTTTAGTACGCCTATGTTTAAAACTTATAAAAGTTAATGTTACAGATGCGTTTTGCTCATCCTTGCATTGTGTTCCCACACAGAGACTCTCGTCTGTTGCAGGGGATCCACTGCATCTGTCATACCCTAGACAATGGGAGTCTCCCTGGTTATTCTAGAGCTTCCTCTCCTTCGTTGCACATGACCATGCTATATATTCCGGTATCCAATCGTGATCCATGAGCTGCGTTCCCCTTCCATCTCTGTTACCGTTAGCATCTTATATCCTTCACTGCACATTGGCATTGCAAATATTTCTCTTATTCTCCTTCGAGATTCTCTGATTCCATAGTTTTACACTCATCTTCGATTTTGCTTCCGTCTTCGAACGTTTGCCTAATTCGTTAATTATTGACAATTTTTTAAATTCCCTCCGCGATAATAGTAAACATTCATTGTTATGCCTCAGACCTCTAAAACATTAGATCTTTAATCTATTCACGTTTATTTGCCCACTCCAGATAACAATTGTATAAAGGCTAAGACGGTTGCCCTTACCAAGCCTGAAACGTTGCAATAAATAAATAAAACCATTTCCACTCGATATTTGAACTTATCATTTATTCAGATCCCTCTCCTGTTTCAGCATTTAAAATATATAATTTCCAAAAAGACCGAAGTATTGCCCATACCAGCCTTTATTCAATTACTTCTGCCATTGGAAGCATGAAAGGTCTTCTATATAGTAATTTTTAATATAAAATATTACTTATGATTACAACTGTCAAAATATTTGTTTTTACAAAATAAAAAGTTATTCAGATTATGTTTTTATTATTATTATTACATTTCTCCTATTAGCTCACACTCTCTTAATATATATCTTATACAAATTTTCAATCGTTAATAATATAAGTTTTTATTCATCCAATCAAGTTCAAATACATTTTGTTAAACCTATAATAGATGACAATTGATGTTAATACAGTTTTTGTCCAAATATATATTCAATAATTAAATTATGAAATTTGTGGGGTCCAGGCGGATTCGAACTGAGAATCTTCATGTTCGAATTGGCACTGTGCCAACTTTCCAATACATAGAATTTTTTTCTTACAGCTGTTTATGAAATTTCCTCCCCCCCCCCTCATCTAGTTGTCATCGAAACCTCTATTGTACAACCTTAAACTGTTACCATGGTTACCCCACTGTATTATAAATAGTGATCTAGGGTAACTAAAATAATGTTTTTCTTTGTAAACTTCAGTAGGAATTTATTTTTTATATTCCTTGTTCTATCGTAATTAATATATAAGAAGGTGTTTCATTTAATGTTTCAAATACCTATTCTTAATCAATAGATATGTGTTATTGGTTTATTTATTATTTAATTGAAGCTCACACACCTGCCTCTTACTTAATAGTAGTTAATTTTTTAAAGCAATCATTGTTTAGAAGCTCTGAAATATATGTAATGGATTAAGACGAGGCTATTTTTAGCATTTCTGTTCGTCGTGTAGCATTACGCAAATAGTAAAGACAATGTTTCTCAGTAACAGACGTAAATATGCATCGCTTTGCGCATACGCACACGCACCCACCACTGCTGGATAGAATAGCATTTGCACAATGCGTCATAGGCTGCCGCTCGATGCGTCAAACCTTGCTCACTGCAAAGTACTTGCGTGTGTTGAGAAAAAATCTTAACCTCAAATTTTGAAACCTAGCATATTTAATAATTGTGTTACAAAATCTGTTATTTATTTCCTTCTATTAGCTGATACTCCCCTGATATATTTCTTGTACAAATTTTCAATCGTTATTAAAGTACATTTTTATTCATCGAATCACTTTCAAATACATTTTTTTAAACCTGTAATCGATGGCAATTGATGTTAACATAGTTTCTTTGAATATTTACATTGTAAAACAAATGATATATCACAGTTGGAATTTAATTTCCAGGCTAGGACGAAATTGATTTTTTAAACTTGTTTCTACTTGGGTAATATTACAAAAATTCATTTATACCTGTGGCGAGTAATGAGTATAATTTATCATACACACATTTTTTTAATAGACAGTAAACAAATTATTTACTTTTTATGGAACTTTATGATACTGTCGAATTAGAAAACATTTTAAAATTTACGCAATTTATCAACTTCTTGTTTTTGAAACCAATTTGACTGTTTTTGTAATGGGAAAAGTTTTATAACTACAGTAGAGTCTCGAAAATCCGAGTCCCGATTTTCCGAGGTTCCGTTAAATTCGAGCCTATTTCTTTCTATTCCATACTATTTTATCTATTTGAATCCGTGCT
Organism: Prosapia bicincta; assembly: GCA_036971475.1. NCBI lineage: Eukaryota > Metazoa > Arthropoda > Insecta > Hemiptera > Cercopidae > Prosapia > Prosapia bicincta. Next base: position 90,171,048 of record JBAIZL010000006.1, on the reverse strand, counting down.
TTATTTCTACCCGCAATGATACGAGCCTAGTCCAGCCGATGGATCAGGGTGTTGTGGAATGTAAGAACAGAATACATGCGTTACCTTATACAATCTCTCTTGGAAGCGACTGAAGGGGAAGAAATCATTGTAGGGTTTCTAAAACATACATACTTGAGTAAGATGTGTACTGTGTAGCCGAACATTAAGTAAGTCGTGGAATAAAGTCCTGAGCCATAATAAAACTGTTGTGACTGTGCCATCGATTCACAAGAAGAAACAGATTTGGCATTTCTTATCAAGAAACTTCCGGGTTGGGAAAATGTCGATGATACGGACTTACGTCAGTGGACGAGTAAGGACAAACGTAACATAAAACATGTTACGTAACATAAAACATGTTACGATAGTTGAAAAGGTACAACTACTGAAGGCAGTGAGGACGAGAATAAAGATGAAGGGCCGTCTTGGAAACTGCACTGCGCTATATTGAATAACAGGCACCAAGCAAACGGATGTGCTTCTGCTAAGACGTCTACGCGACACCGCAGGACAAAAACTATCTGATAAACAGACGCAGAAGACACAACTTTTTGCAACAAATCTAGCAACCGTGATGAACAAAGTATTCCAAAGCAACATTAATTTACATAAGTACTGTAATCAATACAGTTCTATAAACGTATTTTGTGCGTCCTTAATTATAGTATTAGGGTTCATTAGAAACCCTATTGTTCTTCTAATGTACAGGAACGTATATCTGTGTAATACGAAGGGGTCTCTGTCACATCTACCTCGTATTATCGAGACTACTGTATAACGGGTCGATCATAACGGTATAGTAAACAACTTGCACTATTCTACAAATAATTATCTATAATTTAATTATTTAAATGCTAATCAACTACATCAGTAATTCTATTGTAGCCATTCTATTTCTTAGATTAAATAAGATATTAATATATCTTATCATTTTGGATTCATCTTTCATAACATTTATTAAAATTTGTAGTAAAAATTATCAATTTTATATACTTTGAGGAGCCCGGCCTCTCCCATCCCTCTCTATAACGCACCGATTTAGCAAAAAATAACTGTTTAGCATTGAGCATTGGTAAAGTCGGTAGGTAAATGCTATATAACAATAAAAAAACTAGATGAGCAATTAAAACCACTAAGGTGCATTTAAAAACCTAACAAAAGTAATTATTTAACTGAGCTGAAATTTTGATCATAAAAATTGTATGAACTTAAATAATACTAACGATAGGTATGTTTAGAAATATGATACTGTACATTTATTTAGTCCTAACGTCTAGACGTAATTTAGAAACCGTCAGCTCCTAGTAGTTGTCTCTGTGGCTGCTAGATAGTGTTGCCTCTTTTATACCATATACAGTACGTGTTTTTAAATGTTTTTTTTCCAGCTTATCTTTTAGCTAAACAAGAAATGTGATTCCTAGAATGTTTTATTATTTCTTCCGTTTAAACACGAAAATTTTTCAACTTATAATTTTTTTTCTTAAATTATGTACTTAGTCTACCTGAAAATCTTGAATTGATTGACTTATAGATGAATAGTTTAGCTAGGCAATAAAAAGTTACTGTTTTTATAATACTTTACAAACTATAATATTTTTTTTAGTATAATTGGGGGAAACATGGTCTGTTATGGGATTATTTCTTAAAATAACATAAAATTAAAAATAAAGTGAAATTGTAGTAATTGAAAGGAAATCAAAATAATTACACTAGTACAAAGAAACAGATAGTAACATTATTTCAAACAATTTAAGTCGAAGTCTCAACTCCCTATGAATTGGAATTTTATTTAAGTATTTGCAATAATTCTAAGAAATAGTTATTTGATTATAAATGTTACAAACCATAGTAGATAGACTAAGAAAAGTGCAAACATAGCTTGAATGCTCTAAAGGACATCAAATTGAATAAAGTGTTTTTTTTTTTTATAAAATAGAACAACAAAATGTCTCCTTAGGATAGGTTTGCTTATCAGGAAATAACTTTTTTATCTCTAAGATTGAATGCAACAATGGGTTAACTTATGTTGCAGCAATTTTTTTTCTATAACCAAAGCTATTCCCGTCTTGTACATTTTTTCTATTTGCATTATATTTGTGTAAAAATCATTTTACAATGGTCAGTACAACAATAAAAGCTTGAAATGTTTATTAACTGACATAAATTATGTGTGAATTCTACGTCCATAACAATGGAGACTGACCTTTTCCATAACTAGTTTAGTTAACACAAGTTAATGCTTTCTTTTTATATAAAAGATGTAACTTTGTTTAGATGGCTGTGTTTTACATAGTATGTAATATAATTGCTTCATATAGTTTCTGAACAATTGCTTTGTAAAGGAATATAATTGCTTCATATAGTTTCTGAACAATTGCTTTGTAAAAGAGTATAATTGCTTCATATAGTTTCTGAACAATTGCTTTGTAAAGGAGTATAATTGCTTCATATAGTTTCTGAACAATTGCTTTGTAAAGGAGTATAATTGCTTCATATAGTTTCTGAACAATTGCTTTGTAAAGGAGTATATTTGTAATATATTTAATTTTCCATGATTAAGTTTTTGTGTAATTACATTTCTATAACTAATGTAGGCTTTAACATTTATGGTTTGGGACATTTGAAATCATTTTTTTCTTGTTTAGAATGTTTTTCTTTTGGTAGTATAAATGAAAACAAGCAGATATTATCTAAGAAACTTATTCTGGTTTTTTTTATAAAAAGGTATTAACACCAAAATTTGAAAGTCATTTTTTAGGAGCAAATTTTTGTTGTTGAGTAGTTATAAATTGGAGTCAGATACTCTGTTAGCCAAGACATAATGCTTCTTTGTAATTTCTAAGGAAAATTCTACCAATTTGTGTGTGTGGGTATCTTGATACTTAATTTCATAAGTCGAATTTAGAGAGAAAGATTGTGGGAGCTTGGAAGGTCATACAGAGCTGGGAGATGTCTCAAATTAAAGGTATTGACACGAAGGAGCGGGGAAAATATAGGTTTTTCTCAATATACAACATTTATAGAGTTTTGAGGAACTTGCAGTTACCAAAAATCTGCATAAAAAATACATTGCAATAAAAAACAGCTTATTATGATGTGTAAAAAATATTTTAACAGTATAAAAGCAGGTTCTCTGTATATATTGCAATGAAAATAGATCAATGAAAACAGATGGTTATGATTTGTCAACAAACAAAACCATATTAAAAATATAGTTTATAAGGAAATTTTGTTATGAAAAACTTGAATTATATTAAATTTAATTTGTATTAAAAAAAATATAATTTTATATATGTGTGTGTGTGTGTGTGTGTGTGTGTGTGTGTGTGTGTGTGTGTGTGTGTGTGTGTGTGTGTGTGTGTGTGTGTGTGTGTGTGTGTGTGTGTGTGTGTGTGTGTGTGTGTGTGTGTGTGTGTGTGTGTGTGTGTGTGTGTGTGTGTGTGTGTGTGTGTGTGTGTGTGTGTGTGTGTGTGTGTGTGTGTGTGTGTGTGTGTGTGTGTGTGTGTGTGTGTGTGTGTGTGTGTGTGTGTGTGTGTGTGTGTGTGTGTGTGTGTGTGTGTGTGTGTGTGTGTGTGTGTATTTTTAAGATTAAATAATATACATTAATTACAGGAATAATTTATTGAATAATACACTCAAAGCTTTTCGTTGGTTGACATTACCAACATCCTCAGGAATTACAGTAGATTCTTAGTATTGTAATTCCTGAGGATGTTGGTAATGTCAACCAACGAAAAGCTTTGAGTGTATTATTCAATAAATTATTCCTGTAATTAGTGTATATTATTTAATCTTTAAAATGATTCTAACAGGAAAACATATTTGATATTCTACATATAAATGTGTGTGTATATATATATATATATATATATATATATATATATATATATATATATATATAAAATTTAATTTAATATATTAATTTAATTTTAATACAAATCAAATTTAATATAATTCAAGTTTATATATATATACTAGAAGGGATTATAGGGGCAAATTCATTTTGAAACAAATTTTAAACTTTTGTATAATAATTTTATTTTTCAATACAAATTAAATTTTATATATATATATTATATTAGACAAAATATATAAACGTAATGGTCGGTGCTTATAGGTGACAACACAATGGCCTATTACGTTGTAGGAAACCATTGTGTGAAGAAATGGCACAAATACCTACATAAATAATTAATGCTGTTACACAATTGAAGGTGTGCATGCTGTCATAATAATTTTGCTTTATCAAGGGCAAAATGTTGTACCTCCAGTTTCATCCTTTGCTGCCATTACATTTAAATTAAGTTTATATTAAATTGTTTTTTTTTTAAATCATTTTAAGAAAAGCAGTTAATTTTAATAAATATTTTTCTCATACCTCTTTTTTAAAATCTTGAATAATATTACTTTAACACTATCTTAAAAATCGTGTGTGAAGAATATAAAAAAATTAATACTTTTACATTAGTTTTTGCCTATTTGAACTTTTAATTTTATAAATTTGTAAAACTTACTGAGACAGAATATTTTTGATCGCTCCTTGGCAATCTTCATCAGTATCTTCTGCTTGGAGTTGTTGTTAAGTTAATCGGTGACGGTTTTAAAGGCAGGTTTTTTTATAGTATCAAAAAGTATGTGTGATTTGTATTGGGTTTGTTTGTTTAATATGTTTATATTTTGTGTTCTTCTGTGTTTGTAAATTTCATATTGTTTTAGTGTGTTGAGGTGTGGTCCTTTTTTGTTGATGTGTAAGATTTCTAGGTTATGGTAAATGTCTGTGTATTTGTGTCCTGTTTCTTTTATGTGATTGTAATGAACTATAAAATTGAATGAATCTTGAAATGTATACAGCAGCATATTTTATTTTACTTACTGCAATAGTGTTTGTCATTAAGAATTTTCTAACTATATGTTTTTGTTGCTAGGAGGCATCTTTGAGGGCCTTGAAGATTTCTGGAGGGAGGTTTGAAGCAGCTTTAGACGTTTTAGCAAAACAACAGCAAAATGATACTGTTAATGGGCTTAGTAAAGTGCCTTCATCAGGTAATCGACCAAGTTATTCATTTTTACAGTATGTGTACATTTATATTGAATGTTTTCCTGAAGCTTTGTTCTTCTAAACACCAAAGAAATTAAATGTTATATATTAATAATTATTTAATCTTACAACCTCCAAAAAACCTAATACTACTGTATTATTATATTCCACTAACAATTTCATAGAATATAAAACTTAAAAGCTCTTCTTTCGTGTTTTGCTGAAATCAATTCAATTCTTCAATCCTCTTTAAGAAAGACTAATGCTATTGTTATCCTCTTGTCTCCCTCCCGAGTAGGAATTTTCTTGCTAATTCTCTTAACTATACATATTTCTGTCCTGATGTTTTGGAAGTGAAAATGATGATATCCTCGCAAAATATATAATTTTATCTTACCCAGACATAATAGTATCATCATTAATAATTATTACATCATACTGAATGATTCTAAAATTACTTTACAACTTTGAAAATTTATATATATTTTTTTTTTTGGAAAAACTACAGACCTGATTTTGTTATTATTTTGTAGGGTAGGGAAACATATTTTTTACCACAATCTAATGATGTTCTAAATAAATTTCATTGCTTACCCTGCACATCCCAACTGTAATCAATTTCTTCCCAGACTCACTGTACCATTGCAAGTTTAACTTGCTTAACAGTGGTGTAAATTCTTTCTGAGCTCAGGTATAAAAGCTGGCAAAGGAAGTAATAAATTATATTCTTGATGAATATCCAAAAGCGAAAATCTAGGTGTTACAAGTATGGGTCATGCAAAAACATCATTACGACCGATCCATAATCTGGAAAATGGATAACAGAATTGGGAAAATTCAGAACATCTGTCAAGTATTGGGATGGTGTACTATATTGCACAAAGTAAAACATTTTGTATGTTGTCATACTCATTTTTCTCTGGCATTAAAAAATTGTATAGCATATCCAGGTAAACTTCCTGTTGATGGTTCTCTTATGTAAACAAAAGGGCTGCAAACTTGTATCTTGCTCAATGCACAAAACCCATTAACTTTAGGGTTATCACAACCATCTTGTAATGTTTTATGTGAATTTTCACTGCCCCAAATCCAACAGTTATGTATGTTTATCTTGCCACTTACATGAAATGTTGTCTAGTCACAGAAGATGAAAAAAATGTTTGTCCTCATATACTTGATATAACATACCCACACAGACGTTCCTCTAGGCAATTTTATCACTGTCTTTTATTTTTTGTAAAATAGTCAGTTTGTATGGTTTCAATTGCAATTATTTTTCAACACATGCCAAACAGTCATCTGTTGAACATGCAAGTCACAAAAAGCTTGTTTAATTGATTTTGTTGGGCTGTTGACAAAACATTGCTCAACGACTATGTGAGATGTGCTTGTACAACCGGATGATTTCTTACTGAGCACCCTGGTACTACAAAACAGTTGAGTCACTCATAATTGTTGACCTACTAGGAGGATCTTTATTGCACTTTGTATGGAAATTATGTTGGTGTTGTCACTGACATTGGTTTTTCAAAACAAAACCACTCAGGAAGCACGTTTAGGTCAAATGAAAGCAGCCGTCTTCATTCAACTGCTGCTGGCGCTTGTTATGGTGCAGTTTGGTACTTGCACACTACGTCCATCAAAATCCCCAAGAATTTGGAAAGAAATTTACTATGGATGGTATGTGTGTAAGGTAACCAACCAAGGTCATATTGAACATATTTAGTTCAAGGTAAAAAGCTTTAAGTTTTTCCCTACAAAATAACACTAAAACTAACTTTGTAGGTTCTTCCAATACATTTGTATGAATTTTCAAGTCTGTAAAGTCTTTTTGAACCACTCTGTATAGCTACTTGAATGAATATTGTGCAGCTACCTTAAAAACTTAGTAGCGTAAATATAATATTGATATAATTAACAGCTTTATAAAACAATTTCATAAACCTATTTTATTTTAAGGATCTAATGAATCATTTACTAATAAAAGGTAAAAATAAGAAAGAAACAAATATGGTTACTTTTTAGTCTCATACGTTCCAAACAATAAAACATAAAATGTAATTGTTTTATCCATAATGTATTTTGATGATACGATAGATGAAATAAATGGTGGACCATATAAACCAGTTTTTATAACTGTCTGTAGCAGTACAATAAGTGGAATTGATGTTAAAGCCAATCGAAAAGTAAATATTCTGTTACTGATGTTAGTAAGAGGTGGCCAATCATAGTTATTTGTGGTATAATTAATTTGCCCACTATAATATATAAATAATGTATAATTTCAATACATCGGATAAATTGGCATAAAGGTAAGGGTCTTTATATGAACTTTCATTACCTCGAAGCAAACCTTACATTGAAATTTAAGCATCGATTCCTGCTTTGTCTCTGAAAGGAAAAAAAATTAAAAGGTGAAAAGGTAGTAGAAAAGCAAGTATAAGAACCTACAGACAGCCAAAATGTGATTTGCCGGCTGAAAAAACACACTAAAAATATATGTATTTCTTGTGAAAAACTTCTGTCCAAGGATCATATGAAAAAAACAAAGTATATTTCTCAAGATTGTTACAGTAGCAAATTATAACAAAACAAAAACATCACATAAATCTCAAGAGAAAACTTTAAAATTTTAAAATGTGTTTTATGTTGTTATTGTTAGATCTGTATATGATAAATTCTCAATAACATTTTGTAAGCAACATTGTAATAACATCTTGTGTGTGTCAATATAGGAAATGTTTAAAATTAGTTTGTCTTTATACTAGAGAGAAAAAATCTCACCAAGCCACTAATTTTGTAACTTTCCATAACGAGACTCAGCAGGTTGAATGGTTATTTTTTGACAGGTTTTTTTTCTGAAGAAGTTAGTTTTAATTTTTTCAAACTATTAATAAGGTCAATCCTGGAAATGATCAACACATTACTTAGTGATGAATATATGAATGTACGTGTTGTTTGATAGATAATGTAATTAAATTTTTAGCCCCTAAAAAGTATTCTAATTTAGAATTGAAACTTATAGCAATTTTTAAAACTGATGTGGGGTTTTTCATTATTGGTCTATACATAGCTGTAATAAACCATAATAAATTTATTTTAATACAGTAATACCCCGTACTTCTGCGATAGGTGAGACCGAGCGATAAGCATGTAAGTCGGGGTATAATTTTACATACAATCACATAGGACAATCATGTTTAATTGGTACCAAAGACTAAATAAACTAATAATTTAAAAGAAAAATGTATATGTATTAAAATCTTAAATACATAATACAACAAAAAATTATATCATATACATACATATTGCAAAGAATTAAGTAAAAATAAGTTATTTTGACATAGAAGGCTTCATAAAATCTACTAAATTTGTTTAAAGAATTGAAGATTTTCTCCTCTAACACAGAATTTCCTTGTAACTCATTAATTTTTTTGTTTTTGTAGCAGAAATACTCTTATCATTGGCGTTTACGTTTTCCAAAATTTGTAACCTTTGTTCAATTAAAACTAAGGCTTTTTTGTCAAGTTTCTAACTGTTATTTCATCATCTACATCAACTGGGTCTAAAGAATTTGCGTTTTTAAGGTCTTGCCTCACGCATTTCTATGAACTCATCAATTAATTGTCAGCTCCTGGCTGTGTAAATTCAGCAGTTCTTGAACGTCATCACTTTCCACTTCTAAATTGAGTTGACTGGCAAAACCGACAACTTCTTCAATCACATTAGCAATTTCATTAGACTCTGGCACTGATTCCCCTTGAGTTTCAGTGGCAAAAAAAATAGACACACCTTTTCCAAACGTCATTCAAAGTTTTTTGTGAAATTTCGTTCCAAGATTGTCCAATGATTCTCAAAGCATTTAAAACATTGAATTGTTTCTAGAAATCTTCAACAGAGAGCTTGTTGTTCTGTCTCATAGGTCTTCTTGTGTAATAAGGTTTATATGTTTTGATGACTTCCTGATCCATCAGTTGAAGCAAATTATTTGTATTTGGTGGCAAAATTATCACTTTCACGAGTGTGTCAAAATCGGTTAAAGTAGTAAGAGGATGGCCAAGTGCATTGTCAACTAATAGGAATTACTTTAAAGGAATTTGTTTAGACCGAACAATAGCGTTCGTTTTGAGGTATGAAATGATAACCAAACAAGTCGTCAAAAAAAAGCTATAACCAAAGCCTTCAGATTCGACATCCAAATCACGGGTAAGCTAGCTTTAGAAATATTATTTGTCTGTGTAACTTTGACAGCATGATTTAAAACCTTATAACTTGGGAATCGCGTAAGAAAGGGTAGCGTAAGTCGAGGTATTACTGTACTTAAATATGGATTTCACTTGATAAGTTTTACATTGTATATTAGTAGTATGTATTGTGTAGTGTAATACATGCTGTATTGTTATTTAAATAATGATATTATGGTTTATATAGTTTATCACTCAGGCAAATACATTAGAAATAGCTGTATGTTTCTTTTGATTTTTTACGTATCACTTTTTGCTCATTTCTAGTAGAGGCAAATGAAGGTTTTGAAAACCTAGATCATCATTGCAGAAATCAATAAGGTTATAAAGTAGTTCTTTAACTGCTGAAACCTTGATTTTCTTGCAATGTTCATCGTCGATGCTAATATCTTCCCTTAATGCCAAATTCATTATTGTCTATCAAACATAAAAATTTCAGCTAATTGAACTAAAACATATCAAAACTGTGGCAATTGTCTTGACAAAGAATTTACCTCACGCCATGTTTTCAGCTGCTCGCAGTTGCTGCAGGCTTTCATCTCATTAATTTTCACATTAAAAGTGCTTTAAAGTTCTTATTTGTTAACTCCATCCAGTTGCCCAATCATAAATAGCACTCTTTATACCTGCCCTATCGAGCCATTGCTTGTGATCTATGAAGTACTACACGGTGGACAAGGAGAATATTAGCAGCTGTGTAGTATTGCTGATAGTTAATTCGGAAAAAAGTCTACACACTTCCTTTTTTTGTACACACTTTTCAGTTTCTCAATTACATTTTGATCCATCAGATGGAGTAGTGTTGTCACATTGGGAGGTAAATAAACAACTTCAAAATTGTCATCAAGTGAATTCTGTGAGGCAACTTCTGTGTGTGTATACGCTTTATCAATCAAATGTAGGACCTTTCCAATTTTCTTCTCCTTTTTTGGAATTTTTTTACACTTAGAATAAATACCTCTGGGTACCACCCATAAAAAATATCTGCCATCAATGCATTTTTTCCGATTAATTGTTGTTTCAGATAATTGACGTTTAAATAATCAACTCTCTACTGTAATTGATTTTTGTTATCAAATCAGTATTTTTTAATTAATGTAGCCTGGATCTTAAAGGTAGCAGGTTTATGTTTGAGTGAGTTACTTACAAATGTGTTTGTCATTGATAGTTTTCTATGGATTTCGAAGGTGTGTTTTGGTATAAAACTTTTGTTATTGTGAGGTCAAGGAAATATAAAGCTCTTCAATTGTAATCACATTTAAACAACCCTCATTACAAACCCAGTACATGTTACACACACTTTCCCACTTGAAGACATTAGGGACACTTTTACACAATGAACACTTGCCTTTGAAACCAGCTCAATAATACATCCTGCCATGTAACCTAAATACTAATGATAATTACCTAGAACAATCAAAAATATTTTGAATCAGTAAATTTTAAAAGTTTACATTAATGAAAGCTGTGTTATTACAAGTTTTAAACTTTTGTTTAATTTAAAATGCTCTCATTGGCAAAATTTAATAGTGTTAAAATTATAATAATACATAATATAATGTTTTATTATTCTTATGTGCATAAATTTTTATGTATTTCTAATATTAATGACTGTGTTATTTTTTTAGGTCTATCCAAATTGATTAGAAAACCTAGTCTAGAACGAGAAATTAATTTCAGAGGAAGTCCAGCTTTAGATAGTGGGGCAGGGAGTTCCAGGTCTGATAGCCCAAGACAATCAGTAGAGCATCCTCAGCTTAGTAGACAATACTCTCCTGGTGGATACAATGAGCCACCGCCTCCTCCACCTCCCAGAAGTGGATCTACACCTCCACCACCACCACCTCCTCATGCTCCATATCCACCGATGCTTAAGCGAATGTCTCCAGCACCTGTACCAGTTGCCAGAGGAACTAGTCCTGTAGCAGTTACTGCTAGGCAACAACCAATGATTGTACAAAACGGTCCTCAAGTCCAACAACAGTTGTCTCAACAAATGCAAGCTCTTAGTCTTTATCCCTCTTCAGCAGAACCTCCACCTCCTTATCCTTTACCATCCCCTGTAGCTCCTCCTCCTCCACCTTCATATTCTGTATCAATAGCCAGTCGGCAAAGTCCTACTCAAGATTACAGAAAAAGCCCATCTTCAGGGGTCTATTCAGGACCTGCTTCAGCAGGATCCCCTAGTCCTACTCCTACTTCTGTAGCTGTATCTACTCCTTTACATTCATGGGGAGCAAGGCAAGCTAAAACACAGTCACCCATCATAATGCAATCTGTAAAAAGCACTCAAGTTCAAAAGCCTGTTTTACAAACTGCGACAGCGCCTCCTCCTCCCACTGTTCCTACACAACCACCTCCACCCTCTTATGCATCGTCAATACAACAGAAGCAACAAAAAGCAATTCCACAACCACAGCAAGCTTCAGTTAGTGTAGTTACAACAGTTCCGACTACAGAACCTCCCAGTTATGCTAGTACAATGCAAGCATTAGCTGCTCAAAGAGGGATGGCACCGCCCCCACCTTATGGTGATGATAATAACAATACCACCGTGGCAACTGTTGAAAGTTCAGCAGCACCGAGAGCATCTCCTGGTCTTCATCATCCTCATCCGGTATTACAACGAAAATTTTCTCCTGCAGAATCAAGATCAGAAAGCCCTGCAACGGGTACTCCTCCTTTACCTCCCACATCGTCATCATCTGTTACACAAAATGGTGAAAAGAGGCCTTTTAAAATTAACCATCAATCTCCAATTCCTGAGAGAAAACATATGAGTAAAGAAAAGGAAGAAGAAAGAAGAGATTGTAAAGTTAAGAACTATTCTCCCCAGGCTTTTAAGTTTTTTATGGAGCAACATGTAGAAAATGTTATAAAATCACATAAACAACGTATGTTCAGGAGACTTCAACTTGAAACAGAAATGTCTAAAATTGGATTAAGTGCTGAAGCTCAGTGTCAGATGAGGAAGATGCTATCTCAAAAAGAATCTAACTATATTAGATTAAAAAGAGCCAAAATGGATAAATCGATGTTTACAAAAATTAAACCTATTGGTGTTGGTGCTTTTGGTGAAGTGACTTTGGTGCGGAAAATAGATACAAACCATTTGTACGCCATGAAAACATTAAGAAAAGCAGATGTTCTTAAAAGAAATCAAGTGGCTCATGTTAAAGCTGAAAGGGATATTCTTGCAGAAGCTGATAATGAGTGGGTTGTTAAACTCTATTACTCGTTTCAAGTAAGTTTTTCTCTTTATGTAATATTTCTCTCTATATAAATATGTTTTCCTTTATTAAATTGTTTTCAATTTCCAAAAAATGCATAATAGTACGATTTCTTGAACTATTTGTTGCAAATTATCTAATAACACTAGCAGACATAAACCTTTTCGTTACGACATTATACAGTTGTCGTGATATAAACGTAACAAATTAATTTCAAATGAAATACATTTTTTATTCAATTTAAATTAAAAAATTGTTTTCTTCTTAACTGCAACATAGTTATTACACTGAAAGGAGCTAGTAATTTTTTCTATCAGATTGTTCACTTTTTTAAAGATTTACACTTTTTGTAATCCTAATAAATTTATATGTAATGCTAGTTTGTTGTGAGAACTGCTGTTTATAAAGTTTATAGCATTTGTATAGTGACAAATTATATTTCATGCCTTTAATATTGTTCATGGTGAATGTGTTTTTAAAAGTTAAACTTTGAAATTAGATGTAGATATTATATTCTAAAAACCAGTTCAGAATAGTAATGAAATAACAACATGCGAAGTAGCTGTTTATAAATGAAAATAAAAGAGTTTGGAAAAATGTATAAAAACGTGTAACGTAAATAATTTTTAAATGTTATGTGTGTATATTTCCAAGAGATTGCAGTTTTGGACTATTACCACAAGGTAAGTGTGTCAGTCGCCTATCTAGTTCAAAAATTTCTAAATAAGCTTTAAGCTCTACCAGAACTAACCTATTATAATACATATTACACTACAGAAACCAGCATTATATTTTTTAACAAGAAGATAGCAGGCCAATGCTGGATTAGGTGAACCAGGAGTAAAGCTCCCTATGATTTATATTGACCTCTTCTATTTCGTTTATATATAGCCAGCCCATAAATATTTCTTTATTATATTTTGTCTTTCCACTTTTTGTGTTACCTTTGAAGTTAATGATAAAATTTAAAAACTGAAATAATAACATAATATTGCAGGATAAGGACAACCTGTATTTTGTGATGGACTATATACCTGGAGGTGACCTTATGTCTTTACTCATCAAATTAGGAATCTTTGAAGAACCTCTTGCCAGGTATGCCATACAGGCTTAAGTAAAATATCTTTTTTAGCAATACTTCCAATTATCTAAACAATAGAAATATATGATATTCATTTGTATATATTCAAAAATCTTTATAGCTCTAAAAATTGTATATCTTTATTTTTTTTGTCCTAACATTTAACCTAATTTGACTTACTTAAATATGTCATATCTTTTGGACATACAAAGAAAGTTGAAAACGTTCCCATAATCACAACTTGATATGAATTTTTTTCTATGTTATTTTAATAGCATTGAAATTTAAATACATTTCTTTGTTATAAACACGGAGAGAGAGAGAGAGACAAGAGATTTTTAGGATTAGATAGATGTCACCTAATTTGTTAATTAATATTCCAATCTATTTTTATGAAATATATAAATATGCCATATGTATGAATTATGTGTTTCATATTGTTTAAATGTGAGGTCGATGAAAAACTTGTCCTCTTTTTTAAGTTTAATTGTTTACGTGGGTGTTTTCTGCATCGTTGTTCTGCCCAATTCTTTTTCATAAGATTATTCCAAACATTAACCAACATAAAGATACAGTCTTTTCATTTAGTTTTCTTAATTATGTCAGTTGCCTTTTCCTTTTGTTTCATTCAAGGAGAGACAACCGAGAAGCTGTTTGTTATAAAATCTTTACATTATTTTGGGTCTTTTCATATCAGTGTTGTTGAACGCATCAAGGGCTGTGTTTAGGGTGAAACATTGTCAATAAGGAGAGATAATTTTCTAGTTTAATTTTGGTGTTTACTTTTTCACTCTGTATTTGGAGACTCGTATCTATTTAGTCTTGTATGAAATATTTTCAATACTTCATGTAGTTTTTATATATTTTTTATTTACTTACCTCTTTAAATTATTCTTTGCTTGCTTACTAATCACATTTCTCCACATAAATATTTCAGACCTTTATACAAGTTTCTTCTTATTATGTTTTTCACTTCTTGGTTACTTTCAAAAATACTTTGTAATGCCAGGGATTTCCAAACAGGACACACTATGGCCTATTCCTCAGATAATAACAAACTCCCGGACATCAGTACTTCCTTTCAAATTCCCCAAGTGGACTACGACTTCCTATTAAACCAGAACATGACCTTAGTCTTCAACCTCAATCGTCCTCCACAAAATTCCCCGAGTCATGACACGTGTATTATCCAATAGGTTGGCGATAGCGCTAAGGCCAATGAGATGGCCAATCTGTGTAAAGAGTATTATGGAAGGGGTTGGCATATGGTGTTCTGGAAGGGGTCTTATATATTGTTACGTACCAGCCAAAAAGGCAGGTTGATGTAATGAGATTGATGATGGAATGAGGGTGATGATGAGAGTCGTAATGTATGTTTAGTGAACTTAATTAATTTGTATTAATTTGTGTAGTTTGTGTTCTTTGTTCTACAACGCAAAATGTTATATAAGTAACAATATAATCTAATATTACAATGATTTGTGTTGAAATTCTTAGTAGCTTACCTGCTTCACCCCTTCTCACTCATAAACAGAGCAAGATCTAAATCCACGTCCGATTCCCGGTCGTGACAACTTTTTTAAAATATTTCTTTAAAATTGAGTAATTTTCCATTGGTTTGAATATTTTTCCCAATATATTCAAAACCCTTATACCATATTATTTACTGTAGCTCAACCAATTGGCACTAAAAGTAAAAACAAATGTTTTATTAAATTATAGGCCTTTTTATACGAGGTAAATATGTAACAGGCTTGCCCAGATCTTAAGTATAAACCATATTTGTCTAAATCATTGTTATTGGCTATATAAACTGTTTTTCTGTAATTAAAAAATAAACAGTTTCAAATACTTTTTTATATCAAACTTTTCAGATTAACTTTTTCATCTTGATATCCCTTATTGTTAAGGTTTCTACCCTTGTACCCCTCCCCCTCACAACAATCCGTTTTCTAAACCTTTTACAAGGTTAATTCTAATTTCCATCACCTTAAGTGTTAGTAGTGCTTGTGTGTTTTCAGAGTTGAAAGAAGAAGGAAATCTGTGACCTAAGTTAAAATCCCTCCCAATAATAATGCATATGCTTTCACTTTGTGCACTAGTTTAATGTTGCAGTACTTTAAGTATCAGAGGGATATATTTAAGATACAGATATTTGATGTATTTTAGTACTTATTGATACAGAGTTTACTAAGCACAACTTGTGAATTGTAACTAAACAACAGTTTTTCCATAGGTTTTATATAGCAGAATTGACGTGCGCAGTAGAAAGTGTTCATAAGATGGGATTTATTCATCGAGATATCAAACCTGACAATATACTCATTGATAGAGATGGACATATAAAACTCACAGACTTTGGACTTTGTACGGGTTTTAGATGGACTCATAATTCTAAATACTATCAAAGTAATGGTAAGTATTAATAATAGAATTATATTTTTTTAATTATTAATTTAGTTTTTTTATTTTAAATGTTTTTTTATTGCAGTTTAGTTATATAATTGAGATTACGCTTTCAACATATTTTTAACAAAATACTGTTTATTACAATGAAATATGTAAAAGTATTCCACCATTAAAGAAGCAGAAGAACTAGGTAAAAAAAGCAAAATAATTATGTTTTTATGGCCAGTTTTTTTCAGTCATATCAAGTGTGAAGTTTGTAAGCTGAAACAAGATGTATCAATGTCTAGCTCATGAAAAAGATAAATTTTTAATTCCGCTGTTTACACTATACTTGTTTGTTATCACTTAATTGATGCAATTTTCTACTGTTTTATTTTATATATAAATAAATATTATTTGTTTTACATGTTATGTATATTGTACGTAATGTGTGTGGTAGAGGATATGGATGTTTCGGTACATATATTTTTTTAGATAACAAACACCTGTCAATATCTGTGTAAAATAAAAATTTGGCCAAGTAAAAAATAATAATTTTCAAAAGAACTACTTATGTATATATTTTATGCTTTGCAGTATTTACCATCAATAATGAATATGGCAGCTGTAATATTTATATGTGTTTGCAGTTTGCCGTATAAGTAACTTCTTGGAGATCTTGGTTTTGGTTATATATATTATTTGCCGAAATACTGAAAATTTCACATTTTTACAATTTATTTTTATATCTTAAATAAACTTTTTTTTAACATAATAGTTACAGTATTTTTATTTTTCAACATAAGAACATTGTGTTTTATTATATTATTATTAAATGAACAACTTTCGCTATCTTTAAAGGTTTTACTTGTTTTGATAGTAAACCACATTGGCAAGTATGATTTCAATACAAAAAAACTAGTTCTTGCAGTTCAGGTGAGGGGTTTTCTTCACTTATGTACAATCTTAGAGTTTTATTTGCTTTTGTCAACCACCTTAAATGTGGTGAGTGCCCAGGATCTTGTACAGCCAAATCGTATTTATAGATTCCTGATTTTATTGCCTTAGATATATCAAGTAGGTATTGCTGATCTTTGCTAAGCACATGTCTGTCTAACTGTTGGATCTGACAATCAACTCTGAAAGTTAACCACCAGCAGTTTTTGGCAGCAAACTAAATTTTCACCCATTGGCCTTGTGACAACTGGGCTCCATTGTCTAGCCATGTAGGTACTCAAACATGTGGCTGAATGGCAATTGATTAAAATGGAAGAGGCAAACTGTCCATTGCACAGGTAAATAAAGTGTAATTCCCGCGAACCAGACCAGTTTTCCAGTTTTCCAATTTGTATTGACAGCATTACCATCACAGATGAGATAATACAGACTTGACAATATCTTCAAAGCTTCCAAAATTTGGAGCGTCTTAGAGTGAACCGAGCTCTTGAATGAGCTTGCTCTATAACCAGCGTGTCGTCCTTTCTTCCGTCTAAATAGAGACCTAACAGTAGAGTGTGTTCGATTTACTACACAATTCACCCTTAACATTTTGCTTTAACTTCTTATTTAGTTCCTGTTTTTAATATGGCTAGAATCTGAATCAGTAACAATGCCACAGTTGTGCAACGGTTGCTTACTATTGCATTAGATTTAACTATAGATTTTTTTCTACCTCATTATCAGTTCATGTGAAGAAATACTACGGATTTTACATAAATCTATTACTACGGATCAGTTAAACCACTTATTATTTATCAAACACCAAAAATGTAAAAGAAATCTGTAATTTTCAATATTTTGGCAAACTTTGGGGTTTATGCACGACCGGAAGATATCAACTAATCTAAACCAAAATAAAACAATGTTTTCAGACTCTATTTAAAGAGATTACAAACTAATACATTACAAAAGGGTCTAATTCAAAAATTTTAAAAATACAGTAGTCTCGAAATTCCGAGTCCTGATAATTCGAGGTTTTGTTAAATTCGAGTCTATTTTATCTATTTGAAAGGAAAAGATGAATCGAGCTTCAACAAAATGTTTATAGTTATATGGTATGCAAAGGAAAAGAGTCAGGCTTCCAACAAATTTTCATATCAATACGGTATGCAAAGGAAATGAGTTGTGCTTTCAATAAATGTCCATATAATGTTCTATAAACTGATATTTTACATTCCTAATTATAGTACTATATTAGGGTTCTTTAAAACGCCTATTTTTTCTAATGCACAAGAACGTATTTCCATGTAATCCAAGGGGTCTTGGTCCCACCTACCTCGAATTATCGAGACTACTGTAATGGCAAAAATAAAGCTTTTTCTTATTTTGTCAAGCTTTAGGGCCTATATGCGACCAGAAGATGTCAACTTATTTTGATAAACAAATTTTATTCTATTTTTCTATATAATTCGCAACTTTACCGTACTATTACAATTTCAAAATTTTAAAAATGATTTGTTTTTTCTGAAATGTGATTCATTTTGTGATCTAAAACAAACATATAATATTTATGTAAACAAATTGTGTTTTTTTTTTTTTTTTTTTTGAATTTCAAGTTGTCATTTAACTAGCACACAAAATTTAGTTTTATAATTTTTTCTGCAAGTTATATCAAAAGATTTTAGACAAATTCATTTATTGTAGCTATTCCAAAATAATGCATGCTTTTGAGCTGTCTTTACTACACCAATAATGTATTGTGTATGAAATATTTGTCTTGTAATGTGCTAATTCTTGTTGTAGGAGAGCATGGAAGACAAGACTCAATGGACCCAAGTGAGGAATGGAACCAAAGTCCAGGTGGTGGTCCAGGAAGTAGTGAATGTAGATGTCATCAACTGAAACCTCTAGAACGACGCAGACGTAGAGAACATCAGCGTTGTCTCGCACATTCTCTCGTAGGAACACCTAATTACATTGCACCTGAAGTACTGCTTAGGACTGGTTATACACAACTTTGTGATTGGTGGAGTGTAGGTGTTATCTTATATGAAATGTTAGTCGGTTCACCTCCATTTCTTGCCAATACTCCTGGGGAAACACAATACAAGGTGAGCACTGTGTAATCATTACTCTTTACTAGTTAACGTAAATCACATAAGTTCTGAAAAGTAACTGTTTTCTGTAATGTTTTTCTGTCACTCAAAAGTCATGTATTGAAAAATTTTTTAAAAGTAAAACTCCTTTTCTTAAAAATTAATAAATTTAAACTGTATAAAAGTTTATGTAATATTCATATTCAAGGGCAGCTCCAAGGGAGGGGCACTAGAGGCAATTGGGTACTATTTTTACTAGAAACATTTTTATTTTCGGAACACATTAAAATTTATAACAGTTTACTTATGAAAATGTATTTTTCATTTTAAAGCAATTTATATCTTTTTCCATTTATGTAATGTTAATTATAGAAATTCATCTGAAAATATTGGTAGTCCCACCCAGCATAAACAACACTGGCATGTTGCAAGTTGCGTACTAGTACTTTACTAGCTCGGCTGTACTAACAGTCTGTGTGCTACGACTCCGCGCCACCCTGGTCAGACGATGAATCCATGGAAGTTGAACAATATTTTGTATTATGTACAAAATAATAATTTTGGTATATATGTAAAGTTCAGATAAAATGCATGTTTTGATGAAAAAATGTTAAATTTCCTGTTTACAAGAATAGTTTAAATTTTCATTTTCAGGCCTTAATTTTTGTATAGTTTTCCGCCCCATGTCTTCTTACCATTGTGCCCCCCTTCCCGCTAAAGTATAACCTGGAGCCACCCTTGTTTTATAGTATTATTCATTTCTATAATTTTGATAGCAGAAATTATAAAGTCTATAATGTTCACAATCGGTTAAGGTTTAAAAATTGTTTTATTTAAACGCATAATTCTTTTTTAACTTGTCATAACAATTCTGGAAGACCATCTTGGATAATTAAAAGTACCCTTCTAAAGCCTTGTAATTTTAAGGAAAAACCAAAATTGATAAAGAACTTGATAAACTTAGTAGAGTTTATCAGTGCACTTACCAAGGCTTGTTTAAAAATGTCACTTTTGTTTAACCTCAGCTGGAGGAATTTTTATAAAATTGGTTTCTCATTAATAGTAACCATCATGATTTGTCTATATCCTTGTTTAGAAAAGGGAGTGAAATAAATTACAAAGCAAATTTTCTATAGTAACTATGAATTTTTTTTATTAAAATTAGTGATGGGTCGATTCTCGACCAAAAATCTATTCTCGATTCCAAATACCACAATTACCAACACAATAGAAAAGCAAAAATGTTATTTTTAATGATATTTTAAGAGAAATAACATTTACAAAAAATTGTTATAATGGTGGTGTTACAGCCGCCGTTACGCACTAATACGACATTATGTTTGCGCGACAACGGATATTTTACTGCTAATGTGCGAACGTGACATTGTGATAGAGCGGCGAAAGATATTTTATTGCCAATGTGTAAAAGCGACATTGTGTTAGAGTGGTGACAGATATTTTACCGCCAATGCGTAAATGCGACGTGTTTGAGCAGCGACAGATATTTTACCGCCAATGTGTAAACGCAACATTATCTTAAAATGGAGATGGATATTTTACCGCTCAATTTTTAAACGTGATATTATGTTAAGAGCGGCAATGGATATTTTACCGCCAGTGTGTAAACGCGATATTGTGTTTAAGTGGCGGCTAGTTTTAATTTCAAAATATCTAAACGCCGGCCTTGCTGGAATCGACTTTTCCTATTGATTCCGGATTCCAACTCTACTGTCTAAAATCAGTGGAATCTACTTTTGGAATTGTACCCATCACTAATTAAAATATAGGTAAATGTTACAAGTAAGGAACAATGACTGTTAAAGTAGATAAAAATAGATATAAACTGTATTTATATTGTAATATATTTTAAGAGCAGACAAATACGCAATGAAATCTTTTAACACTTTGCTCATCAGATATTAAAGAGTAGATTACTTCTTACAGTAACATGATTTCAATGTATTGATACTAGAGTATCCTTAGGTCGCCCAGTTCAAGGACATAGGGGGCTAAAATATTTGTATGTGGTTCCACCTCTCCTTTCACCGAGACTCTATGTAATCATATCCAAATTCTGAATAATGACTATAACAATGGTTTTGAAGCTTTTTATCATGTCTTCTTTGCATCTATATTTTTCAAAATATTTTGCAGATAATTTTCTTTCTGAACTCATTTAATGTCATGCCTGGACTTTATTTAATCGAGGTAACTTCTTAGATTTGTTATCAATGATACGCAATCTAGATAGTGAGCTAGAAGATAATGTGATTAGTTCCTCAATTTCCAAATACACGTCTCATTTAATACAAAGTGTATTTTTAAACTGTATGTATAACACGTATATGGTTGATCTAAAAAAGACACATAAATAATTGAGATTTTGTTTTTTTTTTAAGCTGTTTAAGTATGAGCCAGTTCATAATTATTATCAAAAATTGTAGATCGTTAGGGAAAAGTGGTTTTTTTGTAGATTTCCATAACCGCACAGCTAATATTCTTCCATGAATATTCCTTAGCTGATATTTTTTGCTCAAAGTGAGTTGAAACTAAGGAATTCATTCTTAAATTCATGGTGAAAGGAAAGCACATATTTTTATGGACTGTATTTTATTTTTACTCAAATAAAATTTGTATTCATATTGTACATGTTAAATCCAATGCTGAAATCATGTTGATTAGACATCTGCATTCACGCCATTGTTAATAATGTTACTTTTTAAGCTATGATTCTAATTAAATCATATGGAAGAGAGTTAAACTTTAAAACTTGTTTCAGGTTATTAACTGGGAAACGACATTAAGCATCCCAAAGGCAGCAAATGTATCACCTGAAGGTACGGATTTAATATTAAAACTGTGTACAAGTGCTGACAGGCGACTAGGTAAAAATGCCAGTGAAGTTAAAACGCACTCCTTTTTTTCCAATATAGACTTTGAAAAAGGAGTGAGACGACAATCCCCACCACATGTCCCTAGAATACAATACTCCACAGATACATCAAACTTCGACCCTGTAGATCCTGATAAACTTAGAAATTCTGCTTCGTCAGATTCGTCAAAATCTGATGAGTTTTCAGACAGTAATAAACCTTTTCATGGATTCTTCGAATTTACTTTCAGAAGATTTTTTGATGATGGTGGAGGTGCACCGTACCCAAATAAAATTAGTTTGGACGATAACGATAATCAAGGTGCAGTGTACGTATGATCCTTATTTTAGCCATCACTTTTGGAATTGTTATTTATTATTTGGGTCGCTTCGACTCTGCTTGTCTTCTTATAACATATGCACATGAATGTAATATGTTACAAACATTAAGAAGGTATTATTTCAGCGTCTAACGCAAAGTAAGTAGTGTGTATCATGCCAATGTAAACTTACATGGATCACCGAGTGGCTAGTGTAGGGTGTTGATGAGAGGTAGCTAGGTATCAAGAGTTCATAACTATTTTGAATTTATTTTCTACTGTTATCTTATATTAAGATTAGTTAATAGTACTTTCAACACAATATTATACTGCAACGTCAAATAAAGAGTTAGACTTATTTTAATAAAGAAAGGAAATTTGTTAGAGGGTCTTTATGTATTTAGGTTTTAGTCTGCTGAATGTTTAAAAAAAAACACCTGATCAGGGTTGAGATAATTAAAAGATGGATATTACCATTATGGCTTGTTATGACACCCAATAAAGCTTAAGAGTAGGGATGGGCCAATACCTAAAATTTTCAATTCCGATTTTGATTCTCAAATTTTTCTTTCGATTCTCGATTTTTTAAAGTTATATAGGCTTATATGATATTCTCTATTAATGAATTTAGTTAACATCTTGGTCATATGGTGAAGCTTTTTAAAGGTTCCATTATAGTGTAATAGGCTGCACAAAATGTCCAACCCTGGTTTATGAACTGGAATTTCTGAAAGCATGACAAACATATCGGATAAAAGTGATGATTTATTTAAAATTACAAATATAAACTTCAGTTCATATTTACAATTATCTTCAGTAATAGCCATTTCAGTTTGTATAACTGGAGATTTTGGAACTACCTTTTCTTTGTGTTTTGTTTCAACATGTATGAAGTAGTGGCGGCCAGAGACGGGGAGAGTGAGACAACTGAGTGAAAAGAGTAGTGGCAAACAGATTGCTCATATTTCGTGATCTTAAATATACATTTGCTTTATAGTTTAATTCATCCAAAGCAACTAATACTTGAATAAGACGAAGTTGATAATTAGTTATATTTCCTAATAATTACTCCTCATACGTATTTTAACAGTAAAAAAAACAAGAATCAAAATATGCACTTTAATCAATGGGAAATCGAGTATCGACGATTCCTGGAATCGGCCCATCCCTACTTAAGAGTAATAAAGTATATTTTTAAAATAAACAACCAATTTTAATTGTTTATAATAAATTGATAATTTATTATCAGAATTGTTTTAGCTGTACTTTCACCTATATAATATTTACAGCTAGACAGTATAGCTAGGGGTTGAACATTTCTTTTGAATTGCCTAATTTGAGATATCAACAACTAGATTTATAGCATTTCAACCTATTAAGGTTTGGAAAACTATGGACAAGAAGTGTTTAAGCCTTTCTCAAGCTTTGACAATTTACATTTGCATTACCATCAGTTTTGTTTCTTTTACCTGGTTTTAGTTGATAAACCATATGTGATGACATCACTTGTGGTTTCATGTGAAAGTATTCTTACTAGCTTACCCATTATAATGTATCATCAATAGCATTAAGAGAATTAATAAGTTTTCACAAAGATTCTCAGACAATAGTAGAATTCTAACAAAATTATTTTTATATCTGTAAAAAAATTTTTTTTAAACGACACTTTCCTGTGCTCAGTTTTAAATTTATAGGTGTAAGGTCTGTGCCGCTGGTGATGGTCTTTGTATGTTGTGCCTTTCTTTTATTATATCAGTGAAAAATATAAATTTGAATGTCAGTTAAAAATGTGAGATAAACTGATACTTATTACTTAAAATGTTCAACAACAGGGTAGTGACAGACCTGGAAGAAAATTCAGGGTAAGAATCACGTAGACATGGGATAGTATGACTAAGGTCAGGTTTTTTCTTGTTATAGTTTATCACTCCCAATTGTCTTAAATTCCCATAACAATTCTACCATAACATGAAATACATATTGTATATTGTTTAATAGTTTTACTGAGAAGCAGTGAAAAATGTTTATCTTTAAACACAGTTTTTCTTATATTATTCTAACGCCCAATCTTCTCCATTTTAAAACTAACCTCCTTTACATCATTTTGCATTATTTATTCCTTGTTTATATTTTTCTTTTTGATTTTTTTTTCTCAAGAAGCAAATATTCACTCCAAAAAGTACAAAAGAAATATATAAATGTTTGTCAGATTGTTGAAAACAATTTTTTTTCAGTTTGATGTAATTCTAATGTTACATGTAGATTAAACTATTTATATTAATAAAAAAAAGGCAGTATGGCTAGTTAGGACACATTCTGGGCAAGATTAGTAACAGTTGCTTTAGTCAACAGACCTTGTCATGAAATCTACAAGAAAGCAGAAAAGCATCTATATTGAAACAACCTGGAAGTGAAACATACGACCTAAAAATCAGGTATAGCAGATACCATCGATACCTTACAGAAAATAGCTACAGTAGAACTGCATTATAACACAATAATGGGGCTGAGAGCTACATGTTGTAAAGTAAAAAGCTATCATAAAGTGGCTAAAAACAGAAAAACTATAATTGGTTAGTACAAAGGAATAAACTGATTAAAAACCTGGTTACGCTGTATTCACATTCACTGCAACGTAAATATCAATAACAGTGATTAAAAAAAAATTAAAAGTCTTTAGATTGATATTGAAAGCAATTTTATTTTGTTTTAATTATATACCCGGTATGCTAATGTTAATTAAAAGTCCCTTATCTGTAGTGGTTTTTTTTCAGTTCTTGTATCTACATTAAATGCTCAGATAAATGAACTTGTTTGTTTTTCTTGAAGTTGAATTTTGTTTATATTGTTAGTAAATTAACGATACTGACTTTAGGAAAATTAAAAGGAGGTGCAGTACAGTAAAACTTTGATTAACCGCCATCCAATTGCCTGTACCCTGAACCGTATACAGTCGGGCCACAAGCCCTGACATTGTCCAGTAATAATTTATGTTTATTCGTACTACTCAGCTGGTGTTGCTACTTTTGGAAAAATTAATGCACAGTATTAAACAACAAGTTTCACACTACTTACAGATATAATTACGATGGTTTTTGTTTGATAGATAAACGCCGACGGAAATATAAACACGATGTTATTTTAGGAGCTTTTTGTCAGGAGTTACGGGCCGACATACTTATTTGTTAACAATTTTAGTAAAATTGAGTTGATTATTCCAACCGAAAAAATAGTTCATTGAAAGAAGTTTACCTTTATATACTTAATAAAATAGATCATTTTTAACGACGTATTATATTCGTTTCCATTATTGTTTTCAAAATTTCACAAAACCAAAAAAATAAATCGGAAATATTGGCTAAATATTTAGTTGTAAAGTAATCCTTAAAACGGATTTGGTTGAAGTTAAGTACAAACATTGATACACTAAGATAAACTCATCCTCACTAGGAAGTAAATTATAACGTAAATTCCTTAAGAAGTATATTATTAAACTTCAAAACTTTTACTTGTTAGGTTGATGTGTAGTATTCATCGGATCTGAAGCATTACTTATCAGACAGAGAATATGTTTACACTTTCATTCTATGTACAAAATATTTATAAACTCAAAATCAATCACATGTGATACATTTACATGTCTTAGTGATAGGCACCAAAACACTTTTATCTCCAGTCAGCTTATTATGTGGGTAACAGAACATGAAATTGAAATTGTGGTTTTGTTGTTTATTTTTTACACAAAACAAAAATATTAAAACAGTGTTGCAGAAATACAAAAATATAATTAAATCAAAAACAATGTTGGGCCAGAGTTTATTTATGGTAGGAAAAAACTGTTGCCAATGACAGTATTTTTATAAATATTATGATAAGAAATGTATATTCATATTTAGATATGATAGGAGAACAAAGAATAAATACACATTATTTAAAAATAAGCTCAAAATATTTTGACAATTCTCTATGAAAATGCCGATATTGTGGCCGGCAGCTTAAGTATTAAGGTGCAGTGACTCGTTCGCTTTGTTTGTTAAGCTTCATGAACTATTTCACCTGTAGGTTTATATTACTGTTCATTATTTTGCCACATTTGTAGATACTGTGCAGATCTTTTTATCAAGTAATAAATAGTTTCATTTACTATTACAATCGTGTTTATGTTCTTTTCGCTCCAAAATATATTATATTACTGTGAGAGTGATATCTGTCTATAATATAATTGATTGAGTTTGTTTTGGAGGAATAATACAGTGTTTCTATTATCCGTCTATTCGCTCCACCGTCATGACCACGGTCTCGATAGTGACAGTTAATCAAATTTTTACTGTACTATTTATTTTAAAATTGTGAATTTTTTATGTTATATAGAATTATTTTTTTATAAAAACTATAAATAAGTTTATAAAATCCCATATTGAGCTTGAAAGTTTCAAAATAGTATCGTTAAATGAGAAAGCAAAATTATTTATTTATTTCTACTTTATGTGGGTACAAAGTATGAAAAATTACAGATAAAATACAACTTTTAATTTTTGCCAGAGAAAGTTTAAAATATTTTTTATATACAACTACACATTATTTAAATAAAAGGTTATGAAAATTCAAAAATATATATATATTGTAGGGAATTTATTCTAGATTCATAAAATTTATAGTTTTATATGAGAAGTATGAACTAAGAAGGTAAACTAAAAAGAAATAAGAAAAACCATAGATTTCATGGGACGCCATATAGAAGGCTTTATTTTGAAATAGTATTATTTTTAATATCTTGTTTCACTGTAACCGTCTTGGGTTTTTACTTAAGCCTCATTCTATTTTTTATAATTATGTACAATCACTGTAGAAATATTTTTCTAGAACTGATAAAATGAAAAAAATTGGATATTGTCGATAACAAGCACAACACATGTTGCCAATCTACTTTTTATATCAATAAATTTGACCCACAGAAAGGTTTTAACCTAGGGATTTTGTCTCACCAAACGTTACCAACAAACTTTTTAATAACTCTATGACCGTTAATAAATTTCATGAAAATGAAAGTGTAAAACCTTAGATTTTCATTAGGACATATTTTGTTTCATTTAGCAAACCTGTAATGTTGTATTTACAATCTGTATTTGACACTGTCATGTGTGACTAAATAACTCGCATGCAGGAATATTAATGGAAAGCTGTGTGGCTTCCAAGTCACACATCAGATTTAGGGTTAAGGAACAGATCAGTGACCTTTTGATTAGGACTGAGTGTATATTTGTTTGGAAAACATTTATCGACATTTGATAAATCAGTATTATAGATATCACTTCTTGAAAGAAGGTATAAATGACTGTCAGCAGTATTTTAGGCACCTCCTCAAGTGGCTGGGAATAGTGGGGTCTAACTTACATGTAGTCCATTATAGGCGGAATTTGGTTCAATAGGGTCTGTTACGAGGTTCTACTGTAAATAGTACTTTTAGTATTTGAAAAATTATATTATTTTTGTACTTCGGATCTTATAAATATATATCTTTTCTCTTAGTACTTCTTTCAACTTAATTATGACATAGCTAAGGGGGAAAAATAATATTTAAAAAAATACCAAATCATAGGTGATTTAGGCTCAAACTATAAGCTTTAACTATTTCATTTTTTAACTTATGATTTATTTATTTAAATGCATTCATCATTTTTATGATTTTTAACATATTCACTGCCATAGGCAAATAATGCAATATATGGCAGAACCTATATATGTATGTATATATTTCGATTCATAGCGTTCTGTGCCGTCTTTCGACCCCCAAATTCTATTCCTTTCGTGTAATTCTTTATCAATGCCATCTTCTCCCATAAAAGCTCCATTTTATTACTAGCTTTAATATTTTTCTTCCCTCCATTCTTTGTACATGTCTATATCATTTTAGCTGTTTAGTTTATATGTCCTTTACAACACTTTATTTGGCACTCTCATTGTCTATCTTGTTTTGTCGCTGATAGTTCTTTCCAACCAACTGGCTCTAAGAGTCACAGTCAATGGTTTCTCATTCTTCTGCTTCAATCGCCATACTTCGCTGCTACATATGACTCTATTACAGTTGTTGCCAGAACCTAACAAGAGTTAATTAAAACTACTAACTTGTTCGAAATTCTATTTTACAGCATTCAAACGTTTTATGAGATGGTAGACGGCATTTGGGATTTGGCCTTAGGTAGGACCGCGTTTTCTGAAAGTGAGCACAGCATATATTTTTTTCAACACATGTTTTTAAACTGGAATATTACATTAATATTCACAAAATGGAAGCCATTACAAGATTTTTTTTAAAAACTTTAATCACTACATAAACTAAAATACAAGAGCTTACAATCAATCAACAGAATGGCAGGAGTGTAGAATATGTCTATTAAGATAAGATTAGACTTATACTCGGATCTACCCTAATAATGTTAAAACTGTCTGACTAAGGCTAAGGTAAAACTAATGAATACAATTTCTCCCTACAGTAACCCATCCATCCATCCATATTATGAGGACCCACGTCATATACTCTTCCCCTTTCCTCGTATGCATATGACAACAGCAAATGAAATAAATCATGTCTTAACTACTTTAATAGCAAATGTGAATGGCAAAAAGTTGTATAAAAATGTTCTGACAAAATATGCACTTGTTAACAGTTCTATATACTTCACAAAAAGGTCCATTGCTTAAACCACGTCAATACCTGAAAATCTCTACAATAAAGCTGAATTACTTGATCCGTGTATCACTCTCTTTATGTAAAGTAAGATGGGTTATCATTTCAAAGTTAGTATTATTTAAAAACCATGTTTCATGTTGCAAGGCAAAAATGTTGTAAGATATAACTAACTGTCTTTTTACCAGCTACCTCAATTCAACAATAAATTGTACAGTGGTTTTGAATGCAAGTAAACAAAATCGTCAAGCTTTCTTCTTCATATGTGTGTAATTATATCTTGGTATGTGATATTTATAAACCAAGATTTTTCTTATATATATATATATATATATATATATATATATATATATATATATATATATATATATATATATATATATATATATATATTGTGATTATATTGTCACACTAAAACTGAGGTCAAGAGTTGTAGCCTACTACTTAATTATATTTCAGTTGTAATATTTATTTTTCTTATTGGGGTGTGTGTGTTCAGTGTTGCCAATTAGTATAAATAAAATTTGTATTATTATTGTAGTTTCTGTTGTATAAGTAATGCAGAATTAGGTGCCTTAAAATTGTCTTGGATTATGCTGTTTTATGGTTATGATGTATCAGAATTTCAGTTGTTAATTAGTTCTTAAACATTATAATATAAAGAGAAATTATTTATAACAAAGAATTAAATTCAATGGTTTATTTATTATTATTATTTTAAATGTTTTTGCTGTGTGTAATTTGGCTTTTACAAAATGATATCAAGGAAGGCTAGCTACTTAAACTAGATTTGAAATAAAATTACACAGTTTTTTCTACCTGTTTCTTTTGTATTCTGTTGAAATTAATTATAAAAGCTTTCATTTCAAACTAGGCAACAAGTGAGACTAGTTAACTTTTATCATATTTAGTTTATAAATTATTTATAATTGTTAAATGCAAAAGAAAATAACTTTCAACTACTAATTAATTTTGCATAGTGTAATTAAACTATTTGATTTTCTTCGAATTTGCAGTACCTGGACAAATATATATACAGTAAACTCTCGATTATCCGTGGAATAGGGTGGCCCGGCAACGCCGGATAACGAATTCCCCGGATAATCCGCTATGAACAAAGAATATGCAAAATGATCGATAATCGATTATTACACCATAAGTTACACAAATAAAGACCACGGTTAATGCAATCCACAAATAATCTTCAAAGGACAAAATAAATACAGAAAATAATTTAAATGTCGATGTATTTGACGGATTATAACATGTACATTTATATGTCTAACTATTTACAATACCTACACATAAGTATATGTCAAAAGTAAGTATGTATATATGTAATTTCCTTTACACATAATACTTTCACTTTTTAACAACAAAAATCTGTTACTTTCGTCTGTTTTTTGTGAGCAATGATTTAGCTTTAATTTGCGATTCAAGTTTCTTGAGAACCATTTTGTCGCACAGAGTCTACTTGTGTCACATGTGTCACAAAGCCATAAAGATCGATAATATATATGACAGACATGGATAATGCATATGTCAGGTCCTAGACTATTTATAGCTGAGATTAGCTGACATTTGTTTACAATCTTATCACATCTGATACACATCAGGTTTTCGGGCGTCCAAGCATTTTGTCATTGTCTCTTATTATACAGTAGTCTGCTCGCCCCTTTTATTTCGCTGGCCCGAGTCGGGATGCTTCCCTTTCAATGTAAAAATTAGTACATACATATTTACATATCTATTCCCTTCATCTTGACTTCTATTAAGCCTTATATGTATTTACGTCGTAATTCACCGTTTGGAAATTTAAACACATGAATCTGATTGGAATAAAAATTGGATATTTGTAAAACAATGACAGACTCCTGATAATCCGCAAACCGGTTAATCGGGAGTTTACTGTATATATAAAACAACATAGGATTTTTAAATACAATAATATTTATTAATTATAATATAAATATATATGAAGTTGTTATTATTACTTGTAAATAATTTTTTCCACCTCTAAGTGCAATAATTTTAGCTTATGGTGCACTTAGTGGTGGAAAAAATTATTTACAAGTAATAATAACTTCATAAAATCAGTGCAACGGAAAAATAATGAACAACGTGAAATATCACGATTGTTTCAATCATTGTAATTGTTATAATTTAAAACTGTTACAATTTGTATTCTGTAATAAGGCCTTATTCATCGTTTTGTAAATGTATGTTATACTTATTAATACCAAAGCAGAAAAAAAAATATTAGTACTTTTTTACATTGTACAGTTAAAAAGTGCCTTGAAAAATATGTTTTGCTCTTACTGTAGTTTTTTTCTTGTTAAATTAACATTAAAAAAAGTACATTCAGGATATTGTTGAAGTTTTGAAAAATTGTATTTAACACATTGTATTAAAAGCAATTCACATGTTCATATCAGATTTATGAAATTTATAAATATCAATTAGTGCCTTATATATAATTAATAAACTAAAAAGGTATACAAATTAATAGCAACTTTTGAATTACACAATTAGTCACATTTTTTAATCATTTGTTACTTATACAACTATTCTTTGAGCTTAGCTTGTGAGGTTATGTTGAAACAAATAAAAGACATGCACAAAACTCACAAATTAATAATTTATTGACTCATACATGTTCAATGACAAAGTCATCATCATCAGTGTGGGTTGTGAGTTGAGTTTGTAATAGCAACATTTACTGATGATGACTTTGTCATTGAAACACGTTTGAGTCAATAAATGATTAATTTGTGAGTTGTGTATATCTTTTATTTGTTTTAATCATTTATTACTTGTTTATTGTTTAGTAGTACATCATAATACTTGACAATTTTTGTTGTTTGAGAGATCAATTAATTTGAACGCTATGTTTGATCTAGTTCTTATAGGTGCATAAATTAATTAGCTTTTTTAAAGTTCCCTTTAACCAAGTGTAATAATATTATTATTTTTTGTGTTCGCATTTATATCCCTAGTCTTGCTAATCCCTAATGTATTTCAGTGTACAACATATAATTTTTAAAGTGGGTGTGTCAATGTACTGCAATAAAATGTTTATATTTTAAATACCAGAATAGACCCAATAATTTAAGGCTTATCAGCGTTTTTAAATTTTAAATAAGCCAAGTTAACACTTTAGCTACCTTGTCATAGTAAAGTTTTATATTTATAACTACCACTCAACCGGTGTTGGTGTTGCTACTTTTGGAAAAATGTGTGCACTGTATTAAACAACAAGTTTCACACTACTTACAGATATACTTACAATGGTTTTTGTTTGAGCCGTCAGCATTATAAACTTGATGTTATTCTTGGGGCTTCTTGTTGGGAGTTATAGCCGGACACACTTATTTCTTAACAATTTTAGTGAAGTTGAGTTGATTATTTCAATTGAAAAAAATTGGTTCATTGAAAGACGTTAATCTTTTTATACTTTATCAATAAAATAAATAATTTTTAATGATGGAGTATAATAATTTTTACTATTGTTTTCAAAATTTCACAAAATATAAATAATAAGTCAGAAATATTAACCCTTTGGACGCCACGGTCCGATCTATCGGACCAACGATGTGTAGGCGAAAACCGCCACGGTCCGATTCATCGGACCGACGATGTGTAGGCGAAAACCGCCAAGGTCCGATCAATCGGACCGCCAGGAAAACATTATTTTTAAGATATATTTAGACACTTTTAAAGTTTGTTTCTATTGTTTTGGACCTTCGTTAAAGTCACTAACACTACAGGAAAATAATTTTCACAATGGTAGTACCAGTGACCTTGGCTCAGCTATTTGTTTTTGTCGTCATCGGGGGCAGAGCTGATAAGTCACATGCTCTCATATAGCGCGCTGTCTTTACTCATGAGTGTTTTCTCATTTCTGTTTGTCCTTTTTTTTACAAAGGCAAAAGAGATACAGATAAAAATAATGGAAGTGTCAACAAGGGACTTGGGTATTCTGTCGTTATGAAATTATTAGACATGGAAAACTACTTGAATAAAGGATTTCACGTATTCGTAGATAATTTTTTTACCTCATTTCCACTGGCCAAGGATTTGTATTCTGAAGCAAAAATTTCCAGTTGGACAAACAAAATACTGTTGCAAAACATATTTGCTTTTGGTTGCCAGCCGAATGAAAAAATCCCAAAAAAATCAAGTACTTCTCTTGTCAAAAAATGCGTTTTTGACAAACTATATTTTGTAGTAGAGTTGTGAAAATTTGCACACAGTATGATATTTAGTTACTAAATTGAATAAAAACCTTTGCGATGCATAAAAATATTTTTTTTACTACCTAATTTTTTATCTAAAGTAGATTTTTTGTATAATTTTTTTTCTGTTAGGCATTATTGATTTATCAATTATGTTGTTGTACAAGTAATACTTTTTTAATTACTAAATGTTGATAGCCCATGTTATTATCTATAAAACAAAAAAAAATCATTACATTTGCATAAAAACTAACGAAAGCACAGAGCAAAATGTAAACCGGTGCATAAACGTTCAAACAGGCCTTGGCGGTTCTCGCTAGTACCGCTGACAGAGCGGCTGGCGGTCAGGAGTTGGGCTGCGGCCCGAGCGGCTGGCGTCCAAAGGGTTAAATAAATATTTAGTTGTAAAATAATTCTTTAAAAAAAACTGACTTTGTTGAAGTTAATTACAAACATTGGTACACTTAGATAAACTCATCCTCACTAGGAAGTAAATTAAAACATAAATTCCTTAAAGTGTAAATTAATAAGTTTTAAAACATTTACTTGTTATGGATCCTGGATAGTATTTATCCCATCTAAGGCATTACTTATCAAAGAGAGAATATGTTTACACTTTCATTCTATATACAAAATATTTATAAACTCACAAATCAATCACATGACATGTTTACATGTCTTTGTGATTAACGTCAAAACACTTTTCTTGCCAGTCAGCTGATTATGTGGGTAACTGGAACATGAAATTGTCCTTACCTTGTTTATTGTTTACACACAAAACACAACAAATATTAAGACAGTATTGCACAAGTAAGAGGAAATAGTCATTTCAAAAACTATGTTGGGCTAATTGTCCCAACACCTGTTTTTATTAATATTATGGTAAGAAACATATTTTCATACTTAGTTATGAGAGGGGAACAAAAATAAGTACACAATATTTAAAAAAAGGTCTTAAATATTTTGGTAACTCTCTGGGAAATCACCGATACTGTAGCAGCTAAAGTGTTAATGAGGTAATTTATACTTAGTATTCTCTACCCCTTCCCACTAGAATGGGAATTGTTTTTATGTAGTGGTTTTGGATGGGACAGTGTATCTTATCTTTATGTTACTTCCAAATTATTCACAAGTATTGTATATAGCGCTATAAAGTAGTTGTGCATTGAAGAAAGGCCTTTGCTAGAGAAACTTGTTACAGAAAAATAATGTTCCTATTAGGGATGGGCCAATTCTAACGGTATCAAGCAATCCAGAAATATTCTATTCTCGAATCGGCACTTGATTAAAGTCCTGACTCTGATTCTTGTTTTTTTTTAACTGTTAAAATACGTGCGTGGTTAATTTATTGGAAAAATAATTAATTATCAACTATGCCTTTTTTATGTATTAGTTGCTTTGAATGAATTGAACGATTAAACCACATGCCCATTTGAGAATAAAAATATTATTATTTATGAAGCAGCAACAAAGAGGATCGGAAGCAATTCTGGTCCGTTTGTTTGTCACTACTAGTCTTGCTCTGCTGTCACACTCTCTCCCCGTCTGGCCACCACTACTCCACCACCATTTCATAGATAACAGAACGAAACACAAAGAAAAGGTAGATCCAATTTCTCCAGTTGTACAAACTGAAATGGCTATTACTGAAGTTACATTTTAATTGAGAACTGAAGTTCACATCATCAATTTAGTAATTTTAAATAGATCATTACTTTTATCCGATATGTTGGTCATGTTTTTAGAAATTCCTATTTTTAAACCAAGGTTGAACGTTTTGTGTAGCCTATTACATTAAAATGGAACTTCTAAAGGACTTCTCCATACGATCAGGATGTAATTAAATTAATTATTAGAGAATATAATGTAGGTGTAAATAACCTAAAAGAATCGAAAATCGGAAAAAAAATCTTACAGTCGGAATCGTAAATTTTAACCAACGTCCCATCCTTAGTTCCTAATATAAATGATATTGGAGGTATATTTTTCTAATATTTCATTTAGTTTTTATTTTAAAAAAATCATTTAAGCAAATAAAAAAAATGTAGGTTATGACTGCATAAAGGTAATTTTTTAATGTTTAAATAAATATCTGCAACCTTACACTTTAGATGATCTTTTCTGCTGTTATGTGTATAGATCACATAAATAGGTTTTTATAATTACTTTGTTTATTTGATTAGAGTTAAGAAACTAAAAGACTTGTTATAGACAGTCTTGTCGAAGAAGATTTTATTTCAAGACTTAGTAAGGACAGGGCCTTAAGTTCTCATTATTTATTATTTCAAGCTGTAAGTCTCTTAAAATATTTCTTTTTAACATTTAAAATTTGTCTATTTTACATTTTTTTAAACAATATGCTTACATTCAATATCGTATTTGATACAACATGATCTTTCACTAAATTAAAATATATGATCCACAAAATTTAAAATTAATATTAGCAGATTTATAAAAATATTTCTAATGATTTAGTTCTTTTAATATCTGAATTTACATTACATATATTTACAATGGGAAAGATGCATTTTCGTCCCACAGTTGGTCTTACAAGGGCTTTTTAGCAGTTTGTACAATTTTCTTGCGTATTATAATGTGCAGTCTGGCTTGAAAACATGTAGGCCTACTCCATATAAATTTTGAAAAGAATCTCAAACTCAAGTTGATAATTTTGTAAGTGAGTTTTATCAATGGATATGTATTTAAACAAAATTCTCATATTGAATGTAGCAATAGATTGATTCTACAAACAGTTTATTTTAAAAGTTGCTTTTGTCTAATATATTGTGATATTATTGCCTTCAGAAGATTTATTATACATATAGAGGATTTAATGTCAATTTGTATTACGTTTGCAATAAAGACTTATATTTGTAAAAAAATATACAGTAAAACCTGTTTAAAATTTAATTTTGTGATTTCTAGTTTTTCTTTCTACACTTATCTGTTTTAATCCATTAAGGGTATAATTACATGCAAGTAGCATGGCGAGTAGCGGTTGTGTTTTAATTCATTGTATCAATTGAGTTGTATTTTGCCACAAAAATATCCTCACTTATAAAGTACTAAATACTATATAATTTATTATTTAGTTTATTATTATTATTTGTACAAATTAATAGTAAAAATGATGAAATGTTACAGTTTGAGGTTTGCATTAGTTTATTAGGGCCAGTGCTAACATTGTTCAATTAATATGTACACAAAAATTTGCTAATTAAAAAATATTTGTATTTATTTACACAAATTCTTTAATTTATAATTTTATTTTACTGTGTTAAAATTTGAAACACTCTGTATCTTTCTTTATTTAAGTAGAAAATTTCAAAAAGTGATAAATATCATTTAAACAGCATAGACGTCTAAATCTTGTAACTAAACACACTTGAAGCAACGATGAAAATCATGACTGTCTGAGCTTGTCCATGAATTGCAATAGGTTAAACTAATTCTGTCTAGCTAAAATAATATTGTTTCCTATGATCTTAGACCTAACATCCTTTATGATAGGTATAAAGCTTACAGATAGTGAGCTATAATTCACTTGTCAAAACCAATTACACACAGATTATTAAGTTCAAATTTTAATATTTTTAGATTAATAATAATCAATATTCGCACTATAAAAAACTCAGTTTTTAGCCAAAACTAATAACAGGATTCTAAGATTTTTTTAATGTAAAGACACTATAATACACTTAGTTATTTTATCAAAAAAAAAAAAAAAAAACGTAGTTTAGCAGATGGAGAGAATGTTATAAAACTATTCCAGAAGAAGAGGAATATTACTGACAGAGTTTTTCCATGAACTTTGACAATGACTCAGTTTTTATACAAATTACATTGTTATTATATGTTAATTGTAAACAATTATTCCACTGTTAAGTGCAATCAATTTTTACCTTTCGGTCACTTGACCATTGTCAAATCACTTTTCTGCTGTTGTTTTCCAGTTTGTGATGTTGGTACTTGTTGGCTTTTTATGCGTTTCATCGTGTGCTCTAAAAGTATCATACATACAACACACAGCATCATACATAGATTGTATCTGTGGACTTGAGAACCTTCTCAGATGTAACTATTATTCGATGATATCATGGTTTCTGTCAAATACCAAATACTTGTATGAATAGCATCCACAAAGTGTCAGTGGTTATGTTGTTGTTGAGTGAACTGTTTATGAGAGACTCTTCCAAGACAGCATTTGGGGATGGCAAATAAGTGTGAATTTTTGTCTGTTTATACTCAGCAGAAATGTCCATGTAGAAGTGATAACTAAGTTATTCATTTCTTATTAAAGATATTGGAATCAGGTAGAAGTTAATATCAGCGATTGGTTTTTGAGGCTTCTTTCCAATACTTGGAATAAAACAGAAAAATGTTTTAAAACTTGTATAGAGTTATTCTTTAGCTTAACATTATTTTTACTTGGTTTCAGTGTCCAGGTACTCTGCGTTGGGTAGTGAGGGTTTTATGAGAAAGCTTGAAGATATTCTTACATTTCTGGCTTTGTCTACTTTACTTTATAATGGAAATATTTCATGAGACATTACTATTTCTCAAACTTTTATCTATTTTACAAGATCCCATTTTCACAAAGGATCCATTCTAAGCGTGTTCACTCTACTGTATATTTTGTATAAACTTTTTTAATTATAAATTTAGTAATAATAAATCCTTATATGATCTAATTTTATTTCCGAGAAATAAACTTTTAGTACGTTTATAAAATTTTGTGATATTTAAAATATTACCAATAGTAAAACTCCAGTACTGAATTTATTAATTATATATTTATTAGTAGTTGGTTCTAGTTTCATATAAATGTCATACAGAGAAATAATAAATTATTTAAAACATCACAACATTGTAGTCAAATGTATATATCTAAAGTAGTGTAATTTTGTAATTAATAATTCAAAATTTTCAACCTCTATACTAACAAAAATCTATTTATTTTTTCATAAATGTAATAAATATCTATTCAACAAACACTTGCGTGCCTTAAATGTTATGAACTGAATTAATATTCAGCTTAAAAAAATTACTATCAGCAAGATATGTTTTTTTGTAAACATTTCTAAATACTCGATATTGTTCCTAATATTTATTTTTAAACCTATCTATTCATTACCATTTTCAACTCTACTTTTATATTTTATGTGGAATTGTAATAGTCATTGACTCAAACATTTTACTTAAATAATTTTGTCTTGGTTATGTTTTTGCAGATTTAAAAAAGAGTGTTTTTTTTAAATTCCTAAAAAGTAAAAAATATTTACCTATTCCAGTTTATAGAACAGGTTATATGTGTGTGTTTTAAAACACCAATTATGGTTATATTTTGATTATCAGAATTCCTAGCAGAAGTAAATTTTTTTCAAGTGAATTTTACCAAATTACTTTGGTCTCCTTCAAAGTACTCGGGTAACATATTTAATTTCTGTTTAATAATTAGTCGGTGTAATTATTTATGTAGTTCACTACTTTTGAATTTTGATTTTAAATCATTAAGAAAGTTTGTAAAATATTTATAAAACAACTGGGAAATTTATTTTATCAGAGCATTGTTCTATGTCAAACCATAGTTTGCAAACTACATTTGTGATTAAGTTAATAAAATTTGTAAACAGCCTAATGATATTATTTTTATTTGATTGTTATACATATTGCAAGCAAAGTTTGAAGTCATACAATTGTGTATCCCTCTTGGTACAAAGCCAGTATCATAAATCACAAAAGGTCACAATATAAAAACATTTTGCATGACGTTTTGTTTACAATTGTTTATCTATTATAATGTAATAAATGTCATATTTTTAAATTATATTTATATCTATTATCATAGTTTCATGATTTTGCAGTTGTTATAATATTATTATTGTTATGGTATTATATTCATTAGAAATGACTTTGCATGTATATATGTTACAAATCTAATGTTTAGAAGAAGCATTGTTCAGAGTGATGTGAAAAATGCAGAATTCAGATTTTTTTCCAATGAGGGATACAAATATACAGTTTTACAAAATTGGCACAATCTCATTATTGTATGATTTCAGGTATTCCTTTTAACAGCTCTTTTTTGCAGTTTTTGTGTTGTACATCTTGAAGATTTTCTATAATTACAGTTTTGGTATTAACTTGGCAAAAATACCACACCTACTGATATTTTTCAGCAGACGTGTTTCACACTAGGTTGTGCATTATTCAATGCTGTGAGTTACGGACTGTTGCTCAAGTGTGTTGTGTTGGTGAGAGTCTGTGGTGTATTGACTACACTCACTGGCTGACATAGACACCCGTCTAAAAATCTTACACTACATAAAAAAAAGCAACAAAAACACAACAGAAAACTACGATATACACAAACACCATAAATACTATTCCCAACACATTCTAAACAACAAAATACACTCACAATCAAATACTGTATTTGAACACATAATGAACAACTACTCTATGAACAATACACACCACAGAACACTAATACACCACAAACTCACAACATGCTTGAGCAACAATCTTGTCCGTGACTCTCAGCATTGAATAATGCACTGACCTAGTCCGAAACGAGTCTGCTGAAAATTTTTAGTAAGCGTGGTTATTTTACCAAGTTAATACCAAAACTGTAAACTCTTTTTTGTTTTGAATAATAATCTCTAAAATACTAAGTGGTCTTTTAGTTTAGCTTTTATTGCTATATGATTAATTTGGGAATGTGATATAAATTATATTATTAATTGTTAAAATGTGGTGCAATTTGAAATTTGTATACTGTATTAAAGTGAGAAAATTTGTAAGGTTGGATTCTTCCAAGTAAAATTAATGTTCGTGTTCAGTTATTTATATTTTGTATACCTGAGGCATGTATAATTTCTGTATTTTTAATTACAAATGTCACGGCTTAGCTACTACAGCACCTCAGTAACTTTACAGAAGAGCTTACATTTTTTGAGTCTGTAGAGCTTTAAAAATTGTAATCAATAATAAAGGAAAAGAAATTGGTCGGGTCACTATTACAATGATAAATATCTGATATTTATACTGAGTTTTGATGTTTTAATATATGAGTCAGATAAAAACTAGCTACAACTATATTTAGGCCAAAGTACATGCAAGATGCCTTTTATTTCTATTTAATTTAAATATAGTTAATATTTTAGTACATTAAATATTTTATTGTCTTTGGCTAATAAAAGTTATTAATTTGTTGGTTAAATGAAATAATATTTTGACAGTTGTGAACGATGGATTTATACTACATTTATTGAAAATTTTGGTTTTAATGGTTACTAATTTAATAATGTTAAAATAATAAATAACAATTTGTTAGTTGGTACCAACATAATTTTATATTTCGGAAAATAATGTATAATTGATTTAACCACACAAAAGCTAGATGTATAACTCCTAACTGCTAAGCTGCTTTAACTTTCATACTGCAGTCTTAAAAAATCAATAAAATCAATTATTTACAAAATATTTGGCTCTGGGATGAAACTCTTGGATGTGTTTTAAAAAATATATATATCTGTGTATGTGTAAATAATTTTTTCCACCACTAAGTGCAATAATTTTACCTTGTATGATGAGGCACCTCAAGAGTGATTCGACAATGGTCCAGTGACCGAAAGGTGCTTTATCACACAAAGTAAAACTATTGCACTTAGTGGTGGAAAAAATTATTTACAAGTAATAATAACTTCATAAAGTTAGTGCAATGGAAAAATAATGGACAACATGAAATATCACGATATATATATATATATATATATATATATATATATATATATATTTACATTTTTTGAACTAGGAGACTGACAGATTTACCTTGGTAAGAGTCCACACTGTAGTCTTGAGATAGAAACACATAAAAGCACTTAAACAATGATATATTTCAACCACACAGTGGTCTTTGTCAATCAGAGAGAAAACACAAAAAGAAATATGGGAGAAATAAAATAAATATAAATTGTAATCACAGATTGTGTAGAGTAGAAATCAGATGTCACAGATGCACAGATTAAAGATATATATATTGTTTCCATGAGCATATAAGTGTTTCTATCTCAAGACTACAGTGTGGACTCTTACCAAGGTAAGTCTGTCAGTCTCCTAGTCCAAAAAATGTAAATAATCTTTACTAACCAAAACCAATATATATATATATATATATATATATATATATAGGAATTTTTTTGGACTTGATAGGAGACTGACAGACTTACCTAAAGGCAATAGTCCAAAACTACAATCTCTTGGAAATAAGCACATATAAAACACTTAATACACTTTTATTTGAAATATTTCGATCAACATGATCTTCTTCAGTCAAGAAAGAGAAAACAAAACAAAAGAATATATATATATATTCTTGATATTTAACATTATCCATTGTTTTTCCGTTGCACTGACTTTATGAAGTTAATATATTACTATGTGAGTAATTTTATCCACCATTAAGTGCAATAATTTTACCTAGAGTGATGAGGCGCCTTTCGGTCACTTGACCATTGTCAAATCACTCTTGAGGTGCCTCATCATACAAGGTAAAATTATTGCACTTAGTGGTGGAAAAAAACTATTTACACATACACACATATATTTTTTTTTTAAAACATCCAAGAGTTTCATCCCAGAGCCAAATATTTTCTAAATAATGTGATTTGACAATGGTCAAGTGACCGAAAGGCACCTCATCACTCAAGGTAAAATCATTGCACTTAATGGTGGATAAAATTACTTACAATAGTAATATATTAACTTCATAAAGTCAGTGCAACGGAAAAACAATGGATAACGTAAAATATCAAGAATATATATATGAAGGTCTTTCTCTTGAAAAGAGTAAATAAAATTGCCAATCACATGCAAAATGTATGTATTTAGCAGTTGAGTGTCATTAAGTATAGCAGTTGTAAGGTTAAATTTAATGACCCACCCTACTCAAATTTATGGTTATTAAAGTGTTTATAAAATGTATTTCAGTAATACAAATAGCTCTTATGTTAAGATTATTTTTTCCTTAGTTGATGAATGTTCCTTATAAAATTCTTATGAATTAATGAAGTTTGAAAAGATTTTTTAAATTTATAGGTTAGTTTTATGGAGTTACCATGGCTGATTGTCCAATACAGTGAACGCACTCAATACCCTAAACATCTTCTGCTCACATTAATTAAATTTGTTTTTAAGTATGCTCTCTTTGTGACTGGAAGTAAATCAGTCAGTTGTTAATATTTACAAGATCTGGTTATGTATTTTGTATATACTTGTATTGTACTATCTTACAGCTTTTGTAATTATATTATTGTTACAGATGTTATAACTAAAATTTTGTAGCTTTTTATTATTAATAATATATTTAAATAATATAAAAAGCGTATTGTATATATTTCATTAAAATAAATATTTTCAACTCCTAATGATTTGGGAGTATTTAGGTTGTCTAAATGGATTTACTCCGTTACTCCAATTAAGTCATGTTTAGCTTCCAATGTAACACTGTGTTTTACATTATTTCCTCCTTATGTGTACATATTTATATATTTCCCCAATTGTATTTTTTAACATGTTTGTGGGTGAATTTTTATTAACCAAAATAAGAAGTGTGGATGGTTTTAAAAAGCAAGATAAAGTTGGAGTGATATAAAATTAGATAATAATATTAAAGGAATAAACAACGAATTATAAACTAAAATATAGAAAATATTTAAGTGAAGAGTGCCTATGTGTTTTTATATACAGCAATGTCTGTTCTTGTACAGTTTGGTGATGATTGTAAATTAGTTAGTGTACAGTAAGCTCTGCCATTGTTTGCCTTGTTATACCTAGTATCATATGTATATTATTAATTGAGGCAATGCATGTAGTGTTTTAAACATTAAAATACATGTACATGCTAAAACATTTAGTGACATGTGTATGTCAATTCCTTTATCTATTTTTATCATATAACTTGCAAATCCTTTGTTCCTTTTTGTTTGGTCAAACATCATTTTTACATTATCAATTATTACAGTTTTTAAATTTTGTGTGAGTAATTTAAAGAAGTAAATGCAAAACAAGAATCTGCGTATGTAAATATTCCTAATGCAAGGCTTTGAATCACTTCTTTAGCCCATTGTGCTTCATGGACGAGCTCAATTCAAAAATGTTGCTAGCAAGCATACAGACGAGCTCTGCTTGTCATGAATCTTATCGTTTTTAATTGCCTTTGAGGAGAGTTTATTTTTTGATATGCCACATACAAAACTAGATGTCTGCTATCTAAGGGATATTTAAGTCCTATTAAATCTTGCATAAATATAATATAGATTTTTATAGGCTAGACATTATAGAACCTTGCATCAGTTTTTATGTCAAGGGGACTTTCTCGCCCAGTATGGTTTTATACTTGGTGCCATTTAGTAGCTTGTGTATGTTGTGTGATGTATTACTCTAAATATTTTCCATAATTTGTGAACATTAGTAGTGGGATCTTCGACCCTCAACACAAACCGTAATTTCTAAATTTTTTTACTAATTATGATTACGAATAATAAACTAATAAGGGCCAAAATAATTAATAAAAATTGTGCCTACATAAATTATACAATATAATTATATATTTATAAATAATATAATATTTAGTTTTTTTATAAATGAGAACATTTTCTTGGCAAAATGCAACTCAATTGACACGAGGAATTAATTCAACCCAACTTCCAGATCACACATCTCAATAAGAGTCCATAATGGTTACCCCAGTCAGTTCCTAGATCTTTATATCAGCTTAGCTACTGTAAGGGATTCCAGAAAATTTTTCAGCATTCTTATCTAGTCTCATTTCACAAAAAAATTTATCTCATCACTTTTAAGGACTTAATAAAAATAAGTAATATAAGCAAAAAAAAATTAAAATCAATTGATACTTAGCT
Source organism: Prosapia bicincta (assembly GCA_036971475.1). NCBI lineage: Eukaryota > Metazoa > Arthropoda > Insecta > Hemiptera > Cercopidae > Prosapia > Prosapia bicincta. The sequence goes on along the minus strand of JBAIZL010000006.1, from coordinate 90,126,974 downwards.
TGACAAAAAACAATTTTATTTCAGTTACTTTTTATTATAATTACAATTAATATAAATAAAGTAACAATCTGTATTGAATCAGCTGTTATACGACATACCTTATAACATGGAATCAGATGTTATCACTTATTTTAAGCCAAATGGGACGAAATAACTAAATTGCATATGTTGCCCCTTTTGTGAAAAGCTTTTCTCTAATATACAGTATAACTAATATTAATTAATATTTGAAAAAAACTGTATTAACATCAAGTGCCATCCATTACAAGTTTTAAAAATTTATTTTAATAATGATTGGAAATTATCACGCAAGGTTATAATTTAATTATGAAATCTAATTGAATACTTGAACAACCTATATATAATTATTCAAGGGGGAGTGAACTCATAGAAGGATTTTAATAACGATTGGAAATTATCACACAAGGTTATAATTTAATTATGGGATCTAATTGAATACTTGAACAACCTATATATATAAATATTCAAGGGGGAGTGAACTCATAGAAGGATTTTAATAATGATTGGAAATTATCACACAAGGTTATAATTTAATTATGGGATCTAATTGAATACTTAAACAACCTATATATATAAATATTCAAGGGGGAGTGAACTCATAGAAGGATTTTAATAATGATTGGAAATTATCACGCAAGGTTATAATTTAATTATGGGATCTAATTGAATACTTGAACAACCTATATATAATTATTCAAGGGGGAGTGAACTCATAGAAGGATTTTAATAATGATTGGAAATTATCACGCAAGGTTATAATTTAATTATGGGATCTAATTGAATACTTAAACAACCTATATATAAATATTCAAGGGGGAGTGAACTCATAGAAGGATTTTAATAATGATTGGAAATTATCACGCAAGGTTATAATTTAATTATGGGATCTAATTGAATACTTGAACAACCTATATATAAATATTCAAGGGGGAGTGAACTCATAGAAGGATTTTAATAATGATTGGAAATTATCACACAAGGTTATAATTTAATTATGGGATCTAATTGAATACTTAAACAACCTATATATAAATATTCAAGGGGGAGTGAACTCATAGAAGGATTTTAATAATGATTGGAAATTATCACGCAAGGTTATAATTTAATTATGGGATCTAATTGAATACTTGAACAACCTATATATAAATATTCAAGGGGGAGTGAACTCATAGAAGGATTTTAATAATGATTGGAAATTATCACGCAAGGTTATAATTTAATTATGGGATCTAATTGAATACTTGAACAACCTATATATAAATATTCAAGGGGGAGTGAACTCGTAGAAGGATTTCAATAATGATGGTCCTATGTATTTAACACCTTGCAGTTATTCCAAATTTTAGTAACTTTCTGCCAAACATATAACACTTTTCATCAAATAGGGTTGCTTCATGCCATGTAGATGTTTAGTTGCCTATATTTTGTAGTTTTTTATTTAAATTTATAATTACAAATTAAATCCGTATATTTTTCACACTAATGGTTTTTTTTCTATATGTAGACTCATCAAATAAGCCAAAACATCAAAAAGACAGTGTAGTAGTTCTGGGCATTGCAAGCAACATTTCTCAGGTTTTCATTTAGGGCAGGGGCTCTCAAACTGTGGTATGTGCCCCTCCCAGGGGGTATGCAGGGCAGGTTAATGAAAAATTGAACCATTTTTATTTATTTCTGTTTTTAATCACACAAGGTTGTAATTTAATAATGGAATCAAACTAAATATTTATGTGGTCGAGTCACTTGGAACCAACATTGAAGACCAGTATAAAAAAATACTCATTTGCAGACAAAAAGTTGTGCTGGATCTGTGACCCCTTTTCGTATGATGCTATTGAAACTTTGAGCAACCTGACAACATTCCAGAAGGAACAACTGATTGAACTATCATGTGATCCGATGTTTAAAAAAATTCAGTGCTACATTGTTAGATTTTTGGTCTTAGAAAGTAGTACCAAGAACTTTCAAACATTGCTCTAAAGATTCTTATTGGTTTTACAACTATATGAAAGAACTTTTCAAGCTTATCATATCTAAAAAGTAAGCACAGAAACAATCTTAGAGTTGAGGACTATTTGAGGTTGTATTTGACAAAACTTTAGCCGAACATTGAGAAGCTATATAAAATGAAGCAAGCTCATTCTTCTCATTCATTTTGTTTAGTGTGTTTCAAATAAATTGTTTTTTATTTTAAAAGTGTTTTTAATTTAACCCTGCCCCCAACAACAAGGGGGTATGCAAATTGTTTCATTAAGGGGTACAGGCTTTGAAAAAGGTTGAGAACCTCTAATTTACGGTATAAAAATGGTGCCACTCTAACATTAACAAAAATACTATTACAAAAAAGGTTTTCCCCTTAATTTAAAGATTCCTGGCTGTAGCTAACTTTTTATACTTGATACTTGTAAACCGCTATTGCGCACTACAAGTTCTGTTCTGGCTCGGCTGCTACTAGTCTGCAAGTTTTAGAATACCATTTCCAAGTCTTTGGCTTGAAAGTAACTTTTTTAGTTTCTCAAATGGCAATTTTAAATTGTCAACAATATTTTTGATACATTTCCCCTTCCTGAGCAATTCTGTTGGTATACAGTATAGTTTTATTCAACTATTTATGCCATATTTTTATTTTATTTCATGTGGGAGGAGTCCTTTGTATTAATTTCAAATTTACATTCATAAGACTATAAAAACTTATTATCATTTTAAAATATTTACAAGAAAAAAAATTATTTACAAGTGTTTTAGTATCATTTTTAATATATAATCTTTTTTTTTTTAATTTCAAAGTTTAATTAAACCACTGGTCATGGTACTTGATGAACTATTAAGTATACTATGGTATGTCATAAACTATTGTTTAAGTGATTAATATTATATTTTATAGATAATCAATGTAATTTGTAGCCGTGTACCACAAAAACATTTTTTTTATAATTCTATATAGAATTTTATCTTTCACCCTTATTTTTTAATATAAAATAAAATTCAATGCATAAACAATTATAGTTTTTCTTAAATTATTATTATTTGATTCCAGCAACTAGTTTTTCACTAAAAATACTTGAACATGTGTTAGCATGTTACACTTGCCTATAATGTAAAATGCTAACACATGTTCAAGTAGCACTTTTCTAATAATTGTGGACTGCCATTTTGGGAGATGTGTCCCATTGTTGATGCGTTGACAATGGAACACATCTCCTGAAATGATGGTCCTCAATAATCAAAAAAGTATGTGCTTATATAGGCAAGTGTAACATGCTGACATATGTTTAAGTGTTTTTAGATAAATTGTTATTTTCAACAATTTATAAAACAACTATGGCTTCGAAAAGCGAATTATTTTAACTAAATAAAGTTTTTAATAAATTTTGGCTTAAATTATATGAAGCATAGAACAGTTTTTTGAATATTTAAAATAAAATGTATTAGTATTTCGAGATGAAGCTTATTAAAAGTTTCACAAAGTAGTGATTGATTTTTCAAAACAAAAATTTTAAATTTATGAAATTGTCTTCAAGTTTAATGGTACGCCAGGATGTAGCGGGTGATGAGTATTATATTCGGATTACCTTAGCCGGCAAAAATGTTTCGAAGAAACATGAATAAAATTGTCCCATTGCAACATAAAAATATTTTTAGAAAAACTAAACCGACTTAAAGAACCCAAATATATAATCTTTACTTCTAAAGGTAAAATAATTTTTAATACTGAAAACATAATTTATTATAAGCTTATTACCTACAGAGTTGGCTCTGAATTTTGTTTTTGAACTCATATTTACATACAGAATTGACAAATAAAGGAATGTTACATGATGTTGGAGCAACTTGGCATATAGATTAACAAATTATGATATAAACACAGCTTATTCTATAATTTCTTTAATGGACTTATTTTATAGATAAAAGAAATTTATAATTGAGGAGATATTATCTATTTATATTTATAAGCACTACAATAATCATACTCCATTTATATCATTCAAAGAAGGTTGAATTAGGGTCTACACAAGAAACATTTCTTATGTATTACATATTTTTTTAGTTATAATGTAAATCAATTGCCTTGCATAAGTCTCGCAAAAAGTGAATATTAGCTCAACCTTTTCGAATTATTTTCGTTGCATTTTTTTACCCAAATACAGGAGTTTTGGGATATCACTAAAAAAAACGAAAGGGAAAAGTTGGAAAATCGAAATTGATAATTTTTGGCATCAGTTGTTTTAAATTGATGTGTAGCGGGAACTGAAGCATGCGCATCAGTTGAGTAAAAACACTTCCGTCAACCCTAATGGACATAAACATACAATTTCGTGTCCGTATAATATCCGTCATATTAATAGCGTCAGTAAAAAATTCAGGTTACGCTATGAGTCGCCTCAGAGTGAATTAATGACTAGATCTTCCCGAGTGCAGGATCTTCAACAACACGCATGCGCGTGACGTCACAGATGGAGGGTTAACTGCAGCAGAGGGGGAAGTAGTATACTTCGTAGGTATACTTTAATAAAGGTAAATAATAATGTTGAATAAAATTATTACCAAATCTATCCTGACTGGATACTTCGTACCTATACTTTAATAAAGGTAGATATTAATGTTGAATAAAATTATTACCAAATCTATCCTGACTGGATACTTCATACATATATTTTAAGGTAGGCATAAAAGGAAGAAAACTCACAATGTAAAAATTAAATTTAACTTTGCCATTTTTATTCAAAAGACATTTATAAATTTTTTATAATACCTAACCTAACCTATCACAGCAAATTAGATTCATTAAAACTAGAATGTTTCAAGAAAAAAATTAAGATGGATACTTGGGGATTTGAACCCGTAACTTGCGATTACTATGCCTGTACCTTAACCATTAGGCCACGAGTTTCTACTGTTAATCTTGATACAGTTTCTCTTATTACATTGTGGCTCATAGCTTCCCCTCTCAAGGAACCGAGTTGAAGGTTGCGCATGTGCGTTGTTGAAGATCCTGCACTGGTCAAAGTGTACTGAATTAATGTAACATATAATTTCTTATACAATAACAGCTGATTTTATGTTATATGTCATGTTGTAGAATATTTGTTTTACCAAGTAGGTTATGTTACATTATTTACTGAAAATTACTAAGGACAAAGGTTATTAAATAGTTTTCATTAGTTAAAAAATATAATAATTTATTAAAATTTTGATAAATTTTAAAACAAATGATTCTATATAACGATAATAACAAGTTTTGTATTTTTAATCCAGTTTTTGAAATAAAATCTTTATTAGGCACGTCTTAAGTAATTTCTCATATGCAAAATTACGTGTTTTTCTCAACTCAAAATTTCGGTAGACTTGGCTATAAAGTTTTTACTCCTGTAAGCACTCCTCTGAGTGCCAATACTTATTTTTTTTTGGTTCCATATATATGAAAGAACAAACAATGTATATTAACAACTCATATATTTTGGTTTAATCATCAATTGTATTAATAATCAGTTTTTATTTTCTCGATGATTACTATAAAAGTTCTTTTCTCTTTTATCACAATTTCCTATATATTTATTGCTGGAACGTATTTCATCCTATCATTTGATTTGATTTTAAGAAATAAATATTTGCTATATGCATCTGACTTGTAAAATAGTAAAATCTTCCAATTCTTATTATAGTATCATCTATGCTTTACTCTCTTGTAGTCTTTGTTCTGTGATAGTTCTGTTTGGAATGTGTTGACATTGTAGTTCTCAATTGATGAGGACGTATAAAGAAGTAAATTTTGTTTGGCTTTATATAGCAATGTGATTTGAGAGTATCAGCGTTAACATATGCAGATAGCTGTTAAGGTTTTAGTGTAAATTACGTTAAGTACAGTTTTTCACTGAGTTTTCTTCATTTTACAGGTAATTTTTTTTAAATTACACAACATTTTTTTAATTCATTTTTTTTTGTTTAATTTTTGACACATTTTCAATCACTAAACTAATATTTAATGTTTAAGGTAAATAATAAAGAAATAGATGTTATAGACAGTTGTCTGTTTCAGGCTATCCACTGAGACAAAGAGTATTTCAACTAATACTGAAACCTTAAGTATTTGCAACTCAAATTTTAATAAGGTTTTTGGCAATTTACAGATTGCAGTAGCTTCTAAACACTCCATGTACACAGCCCAGTAGCTTCTAAACACTCCAGTAGCTCCCTTCACAAGTGATTTATGTAAACTATTGTTGACAATATCAGATGGGATGTTTTGTATCTAGAAACCAACTGTCTATTTTTCAACAATATTGTTTGAGGCAAGAGCACTATCTTTTGATCAATTGGTTTTGTTAGAACTACTGTAAATAATTTCTTTCTCTCTCACCAGTCACTTGTACTGTACTTTTAAATTCCTTTTATTAAAATTTCTTGATGTAATCATCTTGAATTCACTGATTAAACTAATTTTACACTACTTAACTAAGTGAATACGTAATTGCTTAAGAGTACACTACGAAGTGTACTCGCTTCGTTTCTTTTTCGAAGCTAACTTTCTACTCCTTTTATTAGCTTAAACTCTCCTGATATATATATATATATATATATATATATATATATATATATATATATATAGTACAAATTTTCAATCGTTAATAAAATACGTTTTTATTCCTCCAATCAAGTTCAAATACATTTATGTTAACCTATAATGCATGACAATTTATGTTATTACAGTTTTTTCAATAATTAAACTATAAAATTTGCAGGGTCTAGCCGGATTCGAACTGAGAATTTTCATGTTGGAAGTCTAGCGCGCCTTGGCACTACACCAACTTTCCAATACCTACAAATATATTTCTCAAAGATATACATGATTTTTTCCCCCATCTGGTTGTCTTCTAAATCTCCATTCTACAAACTTAAACTGTTGCCATGGTTACCACACAATATCATAAATAGTGCTCTAGGATAACTGAAATTAAATTTTTCCTTTGTTAACCTCAGTAGGAATTTACTTAATTTTTTTTTTACACTACTTGTTTTATCTTGAAAAGCATATGAGATGGCTTAAGTAGCAAATTTTAATCATAATGGGGTGTGTAAGTTAATATTTTGGGATTTGGAAACAATCTTTTTCATTAGGTAATTATGAGGGTTATGAAGCTGCATTGCTGATCACTGTGAATTAAAGAATGGTATTTTTTAGGGTAGCAGAGTAGCATATTAAATGTAACACTGATTTTCCATTGCCATTAATAATTTCACTGATGTCAGTCATACCGAAGTTAACTGTATTTGATTGTAGAAGATTTTTATATATGTCGAGGATACAAGCAAAATTTACAGATATATGTTGAGGATACAAGCAAAATTTACAGATATTTTCGAGGATACAAGCAAAATTTAAAGATTCAAAATTACAGAATTCAGATTTTTTACTTTAACCCTTTTGATCCCAATGTACGAATTTTCAGACTTGTTGAACAATCGTCTGTGATCCGTTTGAAAATTTGAACGTTCGCCAAATATTTAAAAAATATAATACAATTGGTAAAATAATACTTGTATGTATTGAAGCATTTGTAATAAACTGAACTTGAACTCGTTTAAAAAGTTATAGTACTTATAGGGATTTCTAGTTTGATTTAGTAACTCTGTTTTCGTTCAAACTTGATGACTGTAGCTGCTGTCAGCTATCATTGTTGTGAGTAGTGAGTGAGTGGTCTGTTTGTTGTGCAGTTGATCTTTTTGTTTGGAAGTTTAGTGTTTACATTGATTATTATTTTTTGTAGCGGTTTATGTCAGTATATATAACATAAAAATCTTTTTTTTGTGAAAATAAATCAACATAAACACATTTGATTAAAGCTAAAATAGAATTATTCGTGTGTATTTTGTAATTTTACAAGTGACTTAATTACTCTTATTTTCATACATTTTCATATGTTTTTCGCAATGTTGTGCTGTGGAACTAAATGTGTTTTTTTTTTAGTTATAAACCTGTATCTCTGATAAAAGATTTTTATGAATCCCTCATCTGTGTGATTTGAAAGTTTAATACAACGGGAAAGTCCTTAGTAGTTGTTACTAATTGTGAGGAAGGCAGATTTAAATATCATTTATTTTATGTTCCTCATTCAGTCAGGACAGGGAAACCATCACATCTATGACAAAGTTAGATGTGATTCTTGTACTACTGGTCTCAAGCAAATAAAAACATCTGACACTCAATGTAGTTTCCATAACCGCTGAAGATCACTGTGAGATGTGTCAATGGTGAACTGTCCCATTTAGCATGCAAACAGCTGCATATTCCCAACAAAATGGATTTGCAACTGTCATCTATAACTGAACAATACAAATACTTTCTTACACTTTTTAAAAAATGTTTTAACTTGCCTATAGTAGCACTTACTTTGCTCGTTGAGGACGGCCGTTTCGGGAGATGTGTCCCTTTGTCAACTCAGACCGTAACTGATATCAAGTTTTACGTAGGTTAGGGTGGGGGTGGGATATTTTGGTGGTGTGGGTGTATTTTGTATGTATTAGGAGTTATGATGTCAAAAGGTGTGTGTGAGTTGTAATGTAATTGTGTATTGAGTATGTGTGTAGGGTGTAGTTTGAAGTGCCTATATATTTCGTATTGTTCGGTTGTGTAGCGTTGGTTATTTCTGTGTTGTTTATGAAGAATTTGTAGGTTAGATGTTATGTCTATGTAGTCGTGTTTTGTGGAGTTGAGATGATCGGCGAAGTTTGATTGGTAGTTATTGTTTTTTAGTGCTTTTATATGTTCTTGGTAATGTATGTAGAATGACTTCCCTGTCTGGCCTATGTAAAAACTGGGGCATGAACTACAAGTTAGTTTGTAAACTCCAGTGGTGTTGTAAATGTCGTTGATTTTGCTGTTGGGTTTAAATTGTTTGTTGAGAGTGTTGTGTGTGGAGTAAGCTATTTTGTAGTTGTATTTTCGTAATGTGTTGGTTAGATTGTGGGTTTTGGATGATTTGTAAGGTATTGATAAGTATTTTATGGGATTGTCATCTTGTGTGTTTGTATTTGGGTTATTATGTTTATTTTTTATGCGTTGTATAATTTGTCAATCATTGTTGGGTTGTATCCGTTTGTTTGTGCTATATATTTTATGGTGTTTAACTCCTGGTAGTGTTCATCTTTGTCTAGGGGTGTTTTAAGGAGGCGATATATCATGGTGTTGTAAGCAGCTAGTTTATGTTGGTGCTGGTGGGTTTTCGGTATATGTTGAATTTATGTGTTTGTTTTTCTGTCCGTTTAATTGTGAGGTCTAAGAAGTTAAGGGAGTTTTGTTGTTCTGTTTCGATGGTGTATGTTAGTTTAGGGTGTATGGAATTTAGGTGTTTTAGAAATATGTGTGCTCTGCGTGTGTTGCCTTTATATAATGTTATGATGTCGTCGACGTATCTGTACCAGTAAATTATGTTATCTGAGTATTTGTTGTTGTGTAAAATGTGGTTTTGTTCGATATGGTGTATGAATATTTCTGCTAAGAGTATGAATATTTCTGCTAAGATGCTAGCTATGGGGGAGCCCATAGGTAGTCCATCTTTCTGGTTGTAGTATGTGTTTTTCTAGGTGAAGTAATTTTGAGAAGTGATTAATCTTGTGAGGTGGATGATCGTCAATGTGTGTATGTGGTGTATTTGTGTCTATTAGCATGTTTTTGAAGATGTCGATGGTTTCTGGAATGGGGATGTTTGTATATAGATTTGATATATCAAACGATTTGATATACAATACCTTACAGATCATCCAAAACCCACAATCTAACCAACACATTACGAAAATACAACTACAAAATAGCTTACTCCACACACAACACTCTCAACAAACAATTTAAACCCAACAGCAAAATCAACGACATTTACAACACCACTGGAGTTTACAAACTAACTTGCAGTTCATGCCCCAGTTTGTACATAGGCCAGACAGGGAGGTCATTCTACACATGTTACAAAGAACATATAAAAGCACTAAAAAACAATAACTACCAATCAAACTTCGCCGATCATCTCAACTCCACAAAACACGACTACATAGACATAACATCTAACCTACAAATTCTTCATAAACAACACAGAAATAACCAACGCTACACAACCGAACAATACGAAATATATAGGCACTTCAAACTACACCCTATACACATACTCAATACACAATTACATTACAACTCACACGCACTTTTTGACATCATAACTCCTAATACACACAAAATACACCCACACCACCAAAATATCCCACCTCCACCCTAACCTATGTAAACCTTGATATCAGTTACAGTCTGAGTTGACAAAGGGACACATCTCCCGAAACGGCCGTCCTCAACGAGCAAAGTAAGTGCTACTATAGGCAAGTTGAAACATTTTTAAAAAGTGTAAGTTATTACTAGTAGCTCACGCGAAGATGGAATCAACAAATGTACAAATACTTTATACGAGTACTTAATACGATACAAAATTTTTTTCTGTGGATGATAAAAATACATTTTTATTTCTCCTTTTTCAGTTATGTAAAAGACAGTACTGTATTTTAGTGCCTTTAGTTTTTACATTTTTATTGGACTGGTGGGAGGTCTGTGGATTATAAATAAATCGCTAGATTACTATAAGCTTAAGGAAGTAAATCATATTTTTTATCCCTGGAGGACTATCTTTGAAAGGAGAGGTGGTCATTACTCACCTTCATAATAAACTATTTTTTTTTTCTTAACTCATGTTTGATGCAATATATGGATCCTCTACTACAGGGGTCGGCAAATATTTTGTACTTGATGGTCTCATGTTCAATCAAGCATGGCTGTAAGGACCGCAAATATAAAATAACCATGAATTTTATTATATTTCCTAATTTTAGATCGATAACGTAACTGATTTTATTATATAGTACAGAAGGTGACTTTCACTAACAACTAATAATGGGTTTTAAGAGAATTTTTATAAAATAGGCTATTTATGTTCATTTAAAAATTAACTAAATTTTACTAAAATAAAACAATTGACGTAGCGGTGAACTTGCCTGCAGATACTACTTTCCACTTATATCACGCCCCGTAATTTATTATTAGCTACTGAGGAACCTATTTGTATTCTAACCTGTAAGCGTAAGCTATCTGGACAGCTCAGAATTTGAAAAACTACATGTGGAGAGGGCTGCAGAAAATCATTTCGCGGGTTGTGGGTTGCGACCCCTAATCTACTATGTCATTAGTTAGAAGGTACCACTACCATTAAACCTATATTTACTACATTTGAGAAGTTATAGATACACTTTAAGGAAGTTTTAAGGTGTTTTCTACTTTTTGCTTTTTTTGCACTACTCATTAAATTATAATTAATTTTTCCAATTCCTTTCAACTACAGAACGTCTTAATTTTTAAAAAAATATTTCCTATTAATGTTTTATTCCCATTTTGCTGTAATATTTTGTTTAATTAATTGTTTAAATTTCATATATCAAGTGTCTAGTAAATTTTATTTGTATTAGTTGTTCTATAAATACTCACTTGTTTTTAGTTTATTTATACTCTTAGCCTGACAATAATATCCTGTTTAATTTTTATCCGAAACTTCTACAATTAAGCATTAGGTGGAGATAGCCGAGTCTGTAAGTGAAAGAAGAATTTCTTTTTTTATTGCAATTTCTAAACTTAATGTAACATATATACTTCCTATGTGCTTAAAATTATTCATTTTTCTTCTGTGTTTGTTTACACATACATGAAAAACAAAAACATAAAACTAGGTTTTTTTTATATTTTAGATTAGGAATTAATGGCAAGATTTAACCAAAAGAAAATAATTATAGTGTTATTCGTTAAATGGAATGGTTTATTTAAATGTTGTTAGGGTATGGTTCCAGGATTAATTGTTGACATCTAGTCCAATACTTTTGCTAAAAAAAATCGTAAATGTGTTGAAAAATAATTTTTTAATGCTCCTTATTTTTTTCAGCCTTTCTATATTTTACAGGTAAGAGATAGTTTACATGAACAACATGGTACATCTTCTATTAGTTCAGACAAGTAATATTATACGTAATTATTTAGGGCATTTTTTTGATAGTAGAGAAGTAATAGATGTGTCGACTTTAAGTAAAAAGAAGAGGGTCGTTTTTGAATATCTGACACGGACATATTATAGGAAATACATGTTGAAAATAGAAAGGAAATATTGTGTTCATCCAATACTACTAAGCGCCAGACTTATGAATGGTGTACATTCTTCTGTTTTCATTAACCTGTATACTGGTCATGTCTTTAAACTATTGCCAGATGTCCAAAACATATTTCAGTAAACAAACATCAAGGTTAGAAGACTGGCTTTGTGTTTATCTGTTATTAGACCATTGGGATACTAACAGTGAGATAATGTAGGTGAGTGATTTATAACTATTATAGTACAGTTTAATTAATTACCTAAGATGTAGCCTTGATTTTTTAAAGATCAATTGAATTAAAATTTTTAAAAAATAATGCTGTTCTCAATAGGTTAATTGTTTTCATTTTAAAATCAACTTTAAATGTTTCAGCTTTTAAAATTTTGTCTCATCATGGCAAATATTCTTAAATTATATTCGTTTAATTATGATGTAGAATATTAATTACTGTACCTGCACCAACGTTTTACAAAGAAAACCTGCTTTACGAAGATAACTGTTTCACTTTCAAAAAAGTTTTAATTTTCATTAGAAAGAAAGACATTTTTGTTGTTTAAGTAAATTTTCTAACAGTGACTGAAATAAGCCACCAGTTGACTATATTTACTCACTGTAACTCTGCATCACATGTTGAATTCCAGGTTTCTGTAATCATTTCAATGTTTTTAGAAAATGTAGGAGCACAAACACTGGAGTTTGATATATCAGTAAAAACAACCAGATTGAATTGAAGGCAAGTTTTAGTTTGACTATTTTGTTGGTATGGTTATTTATAATCATGATGGTAGAAACTGTAAAGAAAAAAATGTAGGTTATTTTGACAATGAATTGTCAGTGATCTTTATTTTGTTTCTTCATCCATTAAAAATGTCCACTTGAAATTGAAGTATATCTATTGCAAATAAATCTATAGCAAAGAATAATAATTCATAAACAGGAAATTGGTGTAGTTTTAGATGAAACTGATAAATACATAGAAGTCAACAATTTATTTTCTAAATAGTTCTGAGTGAAATTGTTGTTATTGTTTTCTTGGTAGGTTTATTGTTGCTGTTTCCAGACGTTACAAGGAAAAGCCTTGCTATAAAAAGGAGTAAGTATTCTAGTTAGGGTAAGGGGGGTTTCATACCAAAACTGAGCCTTGGAAAATCGCCTAGTCATTAAATTAAATACACAGTATTTGTGTAGGAATTTTCAAATACAACGCCGAGTCGTGCTGAGACCGAGTGGTGCCAAGTGCAGTCCTACCTGACACCAATTCAAGCGGTTTCTGTCTTCATTCAGTCTATTTGTTGTTCCAGCCTAGTGGGTTGAGAAACATTACAAAAATTAGTATTGAATTTGTGGACAAATAGATTCCACTATATAACCAAGTGTATGGGTACTCATTCTGACATATCTCCAAAACCGTTCATCTTCTCGAAGTTTCTCGTAAAGAGTTATGAACTGTCCACTAGTCTCGTAATCTTTATTGATATTATTCCATCACCCCGTCCTGCTTGGCTCGGCTTTGGTATGTACATCTCCTAATGCTACTAACTAGACAACAGTTGGCCTAAACAAATTTTCGGTTGACTGAGTTCTCTTACCCATCAGGGGTTTTTCTTGTTTCTCCCATAATTGTAATTTTTGTTTTCATTTCAACACAAATTTTATCCCTTGTACAAAAATAATTTTAAAATATTTTAATAAATATATTCTTCTTATAATAAAATAATTTACGACTATTTGTTTTGTTTTCAGTATCATGGAGCTGTTTGCTTGTTGATCGGTACTACTAATTTCACATTGGACACTCAACATTGAGTGAAATAGAAGCGTGTGCACGGAACTATATAATGTGTGCACAAAAACTATATTAAAAAAAAAATATAGTTGCTTCTGTAAATAGAGTCCATAGTACTTTTTGCACAATTTAATAAATGCCCAAGAGCAGTGGGCGGGAAACAGATCCAAGCTATCCAGCCAATTAACACACATTCCTGGTTTTATCATTACAAAAATTAAATTTTTTGCCTGATTTTACTAATTAATAAATGCTCCATACAATCTTAAGGAAAAGATTGTAACAGCTCAGTTTTTCAAAATTGCACTTTTTAGTAGAGATGGATCAATTCTGATTCTCGATTCCAGGAATCATCGATTCTAGTGTTTTGAGTAATCGATGATATTTGATTCTCCATTGATTAAAGTGCCGATTCCGATTGTTGTTTTTTAACTGTTAAAATGTATGTGCCCTGTAATTTATGGGAAAAATAAATAATTATCAACTATGCCTTATTTATGTATTAGTTACTTTGAATGAATTAAACAATTAACTCAAATGCCGATTCGAGATAACGAAAATATTATTATTAGTGCAACAACAAAGACGATTGGTAGCATTTCTGGTAAGTTTGTTTGTCCCTTTTATCCGATATGTGTGTCATGCTTGTAGGTATTCCTATACATAAGTTAAGGTTGAACGTTTTGAGTAGTATATTACATGAACTTTTAAAACCCTTCTCCATATGACCGAGATGTTAACTAATGTAAAGAATCGAGAATAGGGAGAAAATTTTAGGAATCGGCCCATCCCTTCTTTTTAGTGCTAGAAAGCAGTGAACTTCATAGATTAACTTGAATACCATTACCAGGTGCAACTCTTCTGTCTGTGTCACATATTTTTGTGCCAAATAAAATAGTTTCTTTCCAACAAAATACAGTATTCTATAAACTTGCAGTACTAACATTTGACTCAGAAGAAGAGAATTGTCAGTTATGGACTACAACCTGATGTATATGGAATATTGTGTTTGGAGAATTTAAGTTACGAGATGTGAACAAAAAATACGGTTAATAATTTTTTATTAAAAAAAGTAATAAACTTACATTGAATTCGATTTAATCTCCTTCAGAGTGCAATGCACTTATCCCAACGTTGAATCCATGACCGGAAACATTTCTGTAAGGCTTCTTACGGAAGGGCATTTAGCTGCTGGGTCGTAGTCCTCTCAATGTCAAGTAAAAGGTCAAAACGTTTTTTTTTTAAGCACAGTTTTAATTTTTGGAAAGAGACAAGTTGCATGGTGCTAGATTGGGTGAGTATGGCGGATGTGGACAAACAGGAACACTTTTTTTGGCCAAAAACTCGCAAATGTGAAGCGAGGTGTTAAGCTCATCCAATAGCTCTCAAAGAGTCATTTGCCTGTTTAAACGAACCATTGCTTCTACTTTTTGCACATTGTCGTCTATTTTTGAGGTTAAAGGATGTCCCAAACACTGCTCGTCTTCAACTGACTTATTTCTGCTTTTAAATCAGTCATACCACTTGTACACAGTCTTCAGAGTTACCACATTATCACCTTACGCAGATTTTAACATTTCGTAAGCCTCTTTTTTTTGCAACTTAAAACAAAACTGTAATTGCTTTGTTCCAAATCCACGATAAACACGACATCAGTCTAGCATCTCACTCTGGCAGTCGACTGACAAGCTCCAGCGTGTTGAATCTTGTCGCTGCCTGTCTCAACAGATCACACTGCTATGGGAATTACATCATATGGATGTAGTGTCAGCAGTTGCCGGGATAAAAATTCATCCACCGTATTTTTTTATCACACCTCATACATAGGTATTTTAATGTAGTGATCAATCAGAAGTTGACTATTTTAGCCCATAGGCTTGCTTTTAATGAAATACATGCAATTGAAATTTTTGCAGCAAATGAATATCTCAGATCATACACCAAGAAGAAAATTTAAAATATTTTGACAGGTAATTTCCTTAATTGTCATGAGAGTTGACTACCAGGTGATATTAAAGTTGAAATTTGTAAAGTTCCTTATCAAGATTATTTCATGTGAAACTTGTGTGATTTAAGTTTCCAATTTACTTATAAGAAATAAAGTGTGTTCTTACCAAAATATTTCCATTTTTTAAAAATTCATGATCAAAACTGCCTAATTCTTTATCCAGACAGCTCTCTTCATATTCCTTTTTTAGTCATGAAGTCTTTGGAAGTTGACTAAGCTCTAATAGATGTGTTTGGTACAGTTTTTGAAATTCATATGGCTGGGCTTTCTGTCAAACTACTGCACATAACCTATATTGTGTACGATATACACACAATACTCTTGCTATTCCGGCTGTGTAAATCTCAACTCCGACAATGATTGTCGTGTCGCATCTCTGCTCTCTTTCCTTGTTATTTTAAGATCATTCTTATATGTTTTTTCATCCTTTTGGATCTTACGAATTCTTCGCAAATAAGTGTTGAGATCAATCTCAAAACAAAGAGTGGTGTATTTTATCAAATTTAACTAATTAATAACTTCACTCGTCTCATTATTTTATCATTAAACCTTTTCAAGCACAAGAGTGTTTTAGCAGTATAAAAGTGAAACAATTTTATAACTTATTTCTCTAGTGAACATTTTAAACTATCTTAGTTAACAGTTATAGTGAAAAAGTGGTGTGCACACTGGATAACTTCAACTACACCTGCGTGGAACATCTTATTCAACATAACACTAGTGTTTCAAAAATTTTATTCAAATTTTGTTCATAACCTCTTTGTTATACCCAAGGCAACTCACAGATTTGCCAGTTTTAAATTTATCTGTGTTCCTCCGGTAATTATTATTGTCATTTATTATATTCTATTTCTCTATCAAACTTGAGGACTGAACGCCACAAGATGCATGCCCCCTCTTTTCTAAGTTTTCATTCTTTTCATTTATATTTGGTAATCGCCCTTTTGAATTAAGTGACAGTAAAATCAATCAATCTCAAAGGTTTTAATTAAATTATTGATTTATTAAAAGAGCACAATCGCACCACTCTGATTTACACTATAGTAAAACTAAAATTTTTACAAGATCATGTAGTGGTTAAAGCTTTGCTGTTCTAAGGGTAAACTAGTAGCTCAAGTTGAAGATGGAATCAAATAATATCAACTTTTTGCTTTTGAAAACTAGGCAATAAAATAATTATGAGAGATTAATTGATAACACATGTATAAAATATTAGACAGACGTGTATGTAAATATAACAGTACAGAATGAAATATTTTGTTATAAGAGGGTTTTCTGCCACTTTCTGTGAAGAGAAATTACCAATTACATCGTTAAAGTCAACTACCTTCATCATTTCTGCGTTGATTGTTAAGATTGCAGCTGCATCAATTTAGATCTTGGAAAAAGTTAACATCAATTTATGTTTCTTCGATTATTTTTTTATTTAAAATTTTGTTTAAAGTAGTATTTGTATGAATTTATGACAACCCTAGATCATTATTTATCTGGTGAAATTTAGAGAAAGCTGCTCCCTCTTGCAGTTTATAGCTGGTATACTAAGTGCTATCTTGAAAGCTATTCCAACATTTGGGTATATGTGTATCTTCTTTTCCCATTTTCTCAGTTAAACTATTACAAGTATTTTCTTTTTTACTTTGTCCCATCAGGAAGAATTTTAAATGTAAATATTATTCGAGTAATGATTTCCCTAGGTTGTCTTTGTAGGTTTTCTAAAGATCTGTAGCTTTATCAAAAATCCTGGAAGATGTTAGCACTTACATTTCTTCCAAAATCCAAAAAGTATTTTGTAGATATTCAGAGCTATGAGAATCAATAATGATAAAAAAATCTGCTTATTTATTGCTAACACCGTGTTTTGAGAGCTCAGAAAGAAAATCATTTATTGGGTACTAAAGTTATTATTTTCTTTTTTTTATAGGACCCTGTTTTCAGTAATCTGCCGTTTCTCTACTAATGTTATAAAACTCTTAAAATTGTTTCATAAGTTTTGCTATTTAGTCTATAAATGACTTGAAATCTTTATAAAATAGCAATCACTACCATTTCAAAGTTGCTTTTTTGCCTATTATCTCTCCTTTGTTATTTTTAACTAAATCTTTCAAATAATGATCAAACAGAATGAGTTATAATCCTGCCTTTGACATCTACTCGTTCAGTACATTTTAATGTTTAAGAAAAATCTATTTTTGCATTTGTTTGAGTCCATTTTCCTGCCATTCCTAACTTTTCAATATTCTCTTTTGTTGACACGTTTCGGATTAACTCCATTTTCAAAACTTTAATAGTGCTCTGTAATTTCCTAATATTAAACTCCAATCGTTTTACTATCATCGTCCGGCTGACTGAGTTGAAATTATTAACATTGTAATTTCCTCGTATTAAACTCCAATCGTTTTACTATCATCGTCCGGCTGAATGAGTTGAAATTATTAACATTGTAATTTCCTCGTATTAAACTCCAATCGTTTTACTATCACCGTCCGGCTGACTGAGTTGAAATTATTAACATTGTAATTTGCTCGTATTAAACTCCAATCGTTTTACTATCATCGTCCGGCTGACTGAGTTGAAATTATTAACATTGTAATTTCCTCGTATTAAACTCCAATCGTTTTACTATCATCGTCCGGCTGACTGAGTTGAAATTATTAACATTGTAATTTCCTCGTATTAAACTCCAATCGTTTTACTATCATCGTCCGGCTGAATGAGTTGATATTATTAACATTGTAATTTCCTCGTATTAAACTCCAATCGTTTTACTATCATCGTCCGGCTGACTGAGTTGAAATTATTAACATTGTAATTTCCTCGTATTAAACTCCAATCGTTTTACTATCACCGTCCGGCTGACTGAGTTGAAATATTAACATTGTAATTTCCTCGTATTAAACTCCAATCGTTTTACTATCATCGTCCGGCTGACTGAGTTGAAATTATTAACATTGTAATTTCCTCGTATTAAACTCCAATCGTTTTACTGTCATCGTCCGGCTGACTGAGTTGAAATTATTAACATTGTAATTTCCTCGTATTAAACTCCAATCGTTTTACTGTCATCGTCCGGCTGACTGAGTTGAAATTATTAAAATTGTAATTTCCTCGTATTAAACTCCAATCGTTTTACTATCATCGTCCGGCTGACTGAGTTGAAATTATTAAAATTGTAATTTCCTCGTATTAAACTCCAATCGTTTTACTATCATCGTCCGGCTGACTGAGTTGAAATTATTAACATTGTAATTTCCTCGTATTAAACTCCAATCGTTTTACTGTCATCGTCCGGCTGACTGAGTTGAAATTATTAACATTGTAATTTCCTCGTATTAAACTCCAATCGTTTTACTATCATCGTCCGGCTGAATGACTTGATATTATTAACATTGTAATTTCCTCGTATTAAACTCCAATCGTTTTACTATCATCGTCCGGCTGACTGAGTTGAAATTATTAACATTGTAATTTCCTCGTATTAAACTCCAATCGTTTTACTATCATCGTCCGGCTGACTGAGTTGAAGTTATTAACATTGTAATTTCCTCGTATTAAACTCCAATCGTTTTACTATCATCGTCCGGCTAACAGAGTTGAAATTATTAACATTGTAATTTCCTCGTATTAAACTCCAATCGCTTTACTATCATCGTCCGGCTGACTGAGTTGAAATTATTAAAATTGTAATTTCCTCGTATTAAACTCCAATCGTTTTACTATCATCGTCCGGCTGACTGAGTTGAAATTATTAAAATTGTAATTTCCTCGTATTAAACTCCAATCGTTTTACTATCATCGTCCGGCTGACTGAGTTGAAATTATTAACATTGTAATTTCCTCGTATTAAACTCCAATCGTTTTACTGTCATCGTCCGGCTGACTGAGTTGAAATTATTAACATTGTAATTTCCTCGTATTAAACTCCAATCGTTTTACTATCATCGTCCGGCTGACTGAGTTGAAATTATTAACATTGTAATTTCCTCATATTAAACTCCAATCGTTTTACTATCATCATCCGGCTGACTGAGTTGAAATTATTAACATTGTAATTTCCTCGTATTAAACTCCAATCGTTTTACTGTCATCGTCCGGCTGACTGAGTTGAAATTATTAACATTGTAATTTCCTCGTATTAAACTCCAATCGTTTTACTGTCATCGTCCGGCTGACTGAGTTGAAATTATTAACATTGTAATTTCCTCGTATTAAACTCCAATCGTTTTACTGTCATCGTCCGGCTGACTGAGTTGAAATTATTAACATTGTAATTTCCTCGTATTAAACTCCAATCGTTTTACTGTCATCGTCCGGCTGACTGAGTTGAAATTATTAACATTGTAATTTCCTCGTATTAAACTCCAATCGTTTTACTATCATCGTCCGGCTGACTGAGTTGAAATTATTAAAATTGTAATTTCCTCGTATTAAACTCCAATCGTTTTACTATCATCGTCCGGCTGACTGAGTTGATATTATTAACATTGTAATTTCCTCGTATTAAACTCCAAACGTTTTACTATCATCGTCCGGCTGACTGAGTTGAAATTATTAACATTGTAATTTCCTCGTATGAAACTCCAATCGTTTTACTATCATCGTCCGGCTGACTGAGTTGAAATTATTAAAATTGTAATTTCCTCGTATTAAACTCCAATCGTTTTACTATCATCGTCCGGCTGACTGAGTTGAAATTATTAACATTGTAATTTCCTCGTATTAAACTCCAATCATTTTACTATCATCGTCCAGCTGACTGAGTTGAAATTATTTTCATTGTAATTTCCTCGTATTAAACTCCAATCGTTTTACTATCATCGTCCGGCTGACTGAGTTGAAATTATTAACATTGTAATTTCCTCGTATGAAACTCCAATCGTTTTACTATCATCGTCCGGCTGACTGAGTTGAAATTATTAAAATTGTAATTTCCTCGTATTAAACTCCAATCGTTTTACTATCATCGTCCGGCTGACTGAGTTGAAATTATTAAAATTGTAATTTCCTCGTATTAAACTCCAATCGTTTTACTATCATCGTCCGGCTGACTGAGTTGAAATTATTAACATTGTAATTTCCTCGTATGAAACTCCAATCGTTTTACTATCATCGTCCGGCTGACTGAGTTGAAATTATTAACATTGTAATTTCCTCGTATGAAACTCCAATCGTTTTACTATCATCGTCCGGCTGACTGAGTTGAAATTATTAACATTGTAATTTCCTCGTATGAAACTCCAAACGTTTTACTATCATCGTCCGGCTGACTGAGTTGAAATTATTAAAATTGTAATTTCCTCGTATTAAACTCCAATCGTTTTACTATCATCGTCCGGCTGACTGAGTTGAAATTATTAACATTGTAATTTCCTCGTATTGAACTCCAATCGTTTTACTATCATCGTCCTGCTGACTGAGTTGAAATTATTAAAATTGTAATTTCCTCGTATTAAACTACAATCTTTTTACTATCATCGTCCGGCTGACTGAGTTGAAATTATTAACATTGTAATTTCCTCGTATTAAACTCCAATCGTTTTACTATCATCGTCCGGCTGACTGAGTTGAAATTATTAACATTGTAATTTCCTCGTATTAAACTCCAATCGTTTTACTATCATCGTCCGGCTGACTGAGTTGATATTATTAACATTGTAATTTCCTCGTATGAAACTCCAATCGTTTTACTATCATCGTCCGGCTGACTGAGTTGAAATTATTAAAATTGTAATTTCCTCGTATTTAACTCCAAACGTTTTACTATCATCGTCCGGCTGACTGAGTTGAAATTATTAAAATTGTAATTTCCTCGTATTAAACTCCAATCATTTTACTATCATCGTCCGGCTGACTGAGTTGAAATTATTAACATTGTAATTTCCTCGTATGAAACTCCAATCGTTTTACTATCATCGTCCGGCTGACTGAGTTGATATTATTAACATTGTAATTTCCTCGTATGAAACTCCAATCGTTTTACTATCATCGTCCGGCTGACTGAGTTGAAATTATTAAAATTGTAATTTCCTCGTATTTAACTCCAAACGTTTTACTATCATCGTCCGGCTGACTGAGTTGAAATTATTAAAATTGTAATTTCCTCGTATTAAACTCCAATCATTTTACTATCATCGTCCGGCTGACTGAGTTGAAATTATTAACATTGTAATTTCCTCGTATGAAACTCCAATCGTTTTACTATCATCGTCCGGCTGACTGAGTTGAAATTATTAAAATTGTAATTTCCTCGTATTTAACTCCAAACGTTTTACTATCATCGTCCGGCTGACTGAGTTGAAATTATTAAAATTGTAATTTCCTCGTATTAAACTCCAATCATTTTACTATCATCGTCCGGCTGACTGAGTTGAAATTATTAACATTGTAATTTCCTCATATTAAACTCCAATCATTTTACTATCATCGTCCGGCTGACTGAGTTGAAATTATTAAAATTGTAATTTCCTCGTATTTAACTCCAAACGTTTTACTATCATCGTCCGGCTGACTGAGTTGAAATTATTAACATTGTAATTTCCTCGTATTAAACTCCAAGATAAGTATATTAATAATTTCATCTATTTTTGCCATTAAAATATTTTTAATATTTTGTTTGCTAGTTTATAGAGAAGGCGAATATTAATAATTTTAATAAAAATACTAATATGGTTAGAGCCAATGCTTCACCTGCTAAATGTGGTTAAAAAATTGGATATTGCAAATATCAGTGATTCATAACGACTTAGATACAACAAGAAGTGAGAAACCTTGTGGGAAAATACACTTTTGAAGGTGGTGTATGTTCGTTTTATTCAACTCAAGCTCTTCATTTAGAATGTATACTGCATTGTAAAGGTAACTCCCCTCCCATTTTCTCTGGTTCTGCATGTGATTATTTGTAACTACTTATTTGGGCTATCCCGTATTTACATGAAACCTTTATATCTAAAGTTCAATCTATCGTTTGTAACTTGTAGATCCATTTAGTAGCTTTAACAGTTTTGTTATTGTTTTTCCTTATTAATGTTCTGATTTATTTATTTATATTAATATATTTCTTTTAATTTCAGCTATGTCAAATGATGATGATAGCGAGAAACCTCCTTCAGATCTACTGAACTTAATAATTGATCACTGCTATGCTAGTGTACATCAACCTCTAAATCTTACTCATAGTTCCTCACAAACTAAGTCTGATAATGAGCCGTCAAATTCTGCTCAACCTATTTTTAAGGTTCCAGCTATACCATCATTTCGAACCATTAAAAACAAGGCATGTAGTTTTAGGAATTAATTGAACTATTTTTTTTATAATTAATGTAAACAAATTATTAATTTTAAAAACTAATAATCCTCAATAAACGTACGACTATATGTGCGTGTGCTACCAGAAACCTTTTATATGCGGTGATAACCGCCCTATATTGTAAGAAATGATCAGATTAAGAGACCTGGTTGCTGAGAAATTATTATTCCTGAATTTAAGAAAAAAAAACTAATAGTTTCATTGATAGAACCTTCAGGTCTTTTCTTCAACTTTCAACTCTTAAAATCTTTGTGTTGGATGTTTAAATGAACCTGAGTTTATATTGCTTAAATAAAACATTTCAGCTAATTGCAATAAACAAAATATTTTTTTTTTATTTTATGAACTTTGGGTTTAATTATTTACACAGGCTTTTCTTCTTGCCTTTTACTTTTATTACAGTAGAGACTCGATAGTTCAAGGTGAATAGGACCGCGACCACTTGGATTATATGGATATAAATACTGTGCATTAGAAAAAATATTACTTCTAATGAACCTTAATTCAGTAAAACCCATCATATCCAGATCAATGTGGGGCAGCCAGATCCGGGAATAAAGACCAGTCCAGCTAATCTTGAGTGACATCATTGTTTGATTGATTTGTTTGCTTCAAGAGAGTTCATGTTCTGATATGTCATCCACAAAATTAGACATTTGTGCTTCCTAAGGGATATTTGTTGACTGACGAAACTTACAGGGCAAATAAAGAAAGTTATTTATGGCCCATTGACCTTCTGTCAGACTTCTAAACATAACTGATAAGGGCATTCACATACAACTGATGAAGTTGGATAATACACCAATCTGTAGAACACTAGTGAACTGAATGATACAACAGAATGGGGAGAAAGGGGGGGAAGGAAAAATACTTTATAGAAACATTTCTTGGAAGCCTAACTCATTACCTTTGCTTGGCTTATTGATATAAACATTTTTTGGAAGTCTAACTCATTTCCTTTGCTTGGCTTATTGATATAAACATTTCTTGGACCACTGACTTTTCTTTGACATAGATAAATAGACTCATATAGAAAAGGATTCAAATTTTAGGGAGGTTTGGAAAATAGGGACTCATATTTCCAAGACACTGCTGTACTTTTAATCTGGGAAAATTGTACTTTTATGATGATGTCAAAAAAAGTTTAAAATCTGCAATTAAATATTGTATTAATTAACTATTATATTTTTACTATTTGTTTCAAAAACAATTTTATTTGTATGTGACTAATTGTTTATACTATTCACAGTTCTTAATTTTCTTAACTATTTTAGTTGAGTTTCACAAAGTAAACATTTTTAAACTTGCAGTTTTTGTTTTGTACATCTTGAGGTTTTTGTATAAATTATACTTTTTTTTGTATTAACTTGGTAAAAAACCACTACTACTGCTGCTTGGTCATGACCTGAGCAACAGTCTTGTCAGTCACTCACAGCAGTGAATAAAGCCCTAACTTAGTTTGAAAAGCGTCTGCTGAATAAATCAGTAAGTAGTGTTTTTTTGCCAAGTTAATACAAAGAAAGTGTAATCTGAATGTTTTGTTTAAATTTCATTACACGTGTTATTAAACAAAGTAGTTTTTACACATTTACTATTTTAACTGTTTATACTAAGATTATTCAAAATCTATTTACATTGATTATTTTTCAAAATATTTTACAACGCTCCTTTCAAGGTTTGTATATTAAAATCAACAAGCCAATATACCTTTACACTTATAAATAACAAACGCACTATCTTTATCTTGTTAAAAGCTAGCACATTTTAGAATCTATTGATTATTATTATATATTAATTATAGATAGAGATTATGTTAATGATTAGATGAAATTATTTTAACTGTTAATTTCATGTATGCATTTTCAAGAAATATATTGACTTCTATGTACCTTTAACAGGGTGTCTAGCGACAGGGAAAACCTGGAAAAGTCAGGGAATTTTAAGATTCTGGACAATTCAGGGAAAATTTTAAAAAATCGGGAAAATATTTATTTTGATTAGAAACAAAACTAGTGGCCATTGCTTTCGAATATTTGGTATTGTAAGCCAGCGGGCTGGTTTAGGGGCAGGGCAGTCAGGAAATAACACTTCTTTATTTAGATGCCCATTATTTATTTGATAAGCCCATTGCTACGACTTCAGGACTTATGTCAATAAATAATAAATGTGTCGAGTTGGTACAGCTGCGAAGTTTTAGCCTGAACCGTGGCCTTGGGGTGCGCAGTGGTTCTGTTATCATATGGACGGGAGGCGATAACAGATAACTCTGGTCTGTTTCTGACCACACAGAACGCTGTGTAAACATTCGTAGCCAGCTATTTGTCTAGACTCGTGATAGTATGTGTTTTATTTGATGGTGATTATTTTTACACTGTTTATTTCAACATGGAAGGTTCCAGTTTTCATTGCCGTAGCGGGCAATCGCATCATGCAGATGTCATCATTACCTCCCCTCCTTCCTCAGGATAAATATAAACTAAAAGATGAAGTGACCGAAGCAGAGATTATATTATATGGTGCGTGAATTTAGTAATGCAACACTTCTTTAAGCAATGCAGAAGGTACTGTGTGCCTCTTTCCAAGGATGTTCCCTGATAGCACCGGTGCACAGAACATGAGATTGCGGAAAGATAAAATTTCCTATAGTGTTGTATACGGTTTATCAAATTATTTTAAAGACCTGTTACTGACATCATTAAATTCAAATTCTAACTATGTAATTGGCTTTGATGAAAGTTTAAACAAAATATCACAAAGAGCCCAAATGGATTTGAGTGTTAGGTATTGGGATGCAGAGACGGATGAAGTGAAAGCTCGATATTTTGGTTCTGTGTTCCTTACAGACACAAAAGCAAAAGAGTTACTCAATTCGTTCTTAAAAGGTGTTCAAAGTCTAGATTTATCCAAGATCCTTCAGATATCAATGGATGGGCCCAATGTAAACTAACTTTCTATAGACATCTAAAAGAGGAAAAGTCAGGGAATTTCTTCAAGCTATTTTACTAGACACCCTGTTTAATATAATTACTGCATAAGGTAAAAAGATCATTACTAGATGGTAATAGATATTGTGAAAAGTTGCCCAGTTTATATAATAATTCTTAATGGAGTTTCACCAAGAACCATCTGAGTTTTCTGAAAGTAGATATATATAGAATAGTTCTATATTTGTTCTCAATGTCCTCAATAATTCACTCCACTTTAGTTAACAATCATTATTATATCAGTCGTTATTATAATAATAACATTCACTAAACACTTTTAATTGTTTTAAAACTTGCCTATAGTAGCACTTACTTTGTTTGTTGAGGATGGCCGTTTTGGAAGATGTGGCCCATTGTCAACTCAGACCGTAACTGATCTCAAGGTTTACGTAGGTTAAGGTGGGGGTGGGATATTATGGTGGTGTGGGTGTATTTTGTGTGTATTAGGAGTTATGATGTCAAAAAGTGCGTGTGAGTTGTAATGTAATTGTGTATTGAGTATGTGTGTAGTTTGAAGTGTCTGTATATTTCGTATTGTTCGGTTGTGTAGCGTTGGTTATTTCTGTGTTGTTTATGAAGAATTTGTAGGTTATTGAAGCAAAAGAACCCTAACCTAAAGATCAGTTACGGTCTGAGTTAAAAATGAGACACATCCCCGAAACGGCCGTCCTCAACAAACAAAGTAAGTGCTACTATAGGCAAGTTTTAAAACATTTAAAAGTGTTTAGTGATTACTAGTAGCTAATGTGAAGATGGAATCAACAAAAGAAAAATATAACATTCATTTTTTTATATAATTTCATTCCTGTTCTTTTACAGATATGTTATAATGGTTAGTCCAGAGGTACTTAAGGAGCTTATAAGTGCATTTAAACTCTCTACATTCGAGAGGCGTGCACCCTCAATTAGGCGACCAGTGAGAGAACTGATATTACACATTCTTGATCAATTTTTAAGACATACGTTGTGCAAGGTCCTAATCAAATCTATCACTGTAAGATTGCAGTATTATCAAGGCCACATATACAACTCTAAACCCACAACTCTTACATTTTACTAACAATGTTCTTAATATGCTCCTATTGTTTAAATTAAAAAAAAAAATGTTAACAAAATATTAGTTTGGTGATGTTAAAAATATGTTGGATGGTTTGGTTAAATTTTAAAAATTAAACAGATTTCTTCAAAGAATGCAAAACTGTCTGCAGATTCTCAGCACCATCTGAAACATTTTCAACAAAATTGGAGAAAGTTCTGCCTAATATAAGACCAAGATTTCAATGCATAAGACGTTTTGATGGTTCATGAGCAGAGACTGAAGGCATATTAAGAAGTCATTCACTGTTATGGTTACTCTAATGAATTTGGCAGGCCAGTGTTATGAAGGCTTTCCAGAAAGTGACCACCTTTTGCCTTCTTGCAGTTGTGGGTGGGGTTAAAGATGCCATCTTGATGTTACAATATTCCTACATTCAGTGGTGTTTGTGTTTTGTCTGGGTACTTTGCTCCTTTTCTATCTGTGATGTGCCACATTCAGTGTTTAGTTTGTAAAATGGAAAAAAACGAACTATTTAAAATTAATTGCCAATTTTAGAATATGAGTAGAAAAGGAGTAATGAACAAAAGCCAAGTAAAATAATGTGCATTGATTTTTTTTTTAAATCGTATATGTGTTCACGAAGAGAACTATAGTAGTAGGCCTAGCCTTGTAACTGTTTTAAATAAAGGTAATTAACTGGTGATGAAAACTAATGACAAACAAAATTGTTATATCATGATTATGGATCTCGTTAAACATTTCCTTCGAATTTCTCGGAAGAAATTACTGTCCGATGAAAAAATGTTAATATCAATTTTATTGAAACTAGGTGCGATACTTGAGTCAAGCATCCCAGTTATGAAACAAGAAGATGGAATTGGAACTTGGAAGTATCCAAACACACTAAGAAAATGTTTGCAAACACTGTCAGTAAGGAAGAGACCTAAGGGAGTGATTCTTGTTGATTCCCTTAAATGTGGCACAATTAGTTAATCAGAAATGTATAGGGAAACTAAATGAGGCATGTTTTACAAAACAAGTGTCAAGGAAAACTTACTACAATGGTTTGGTTTTTTACAATAGTGCATATCCACTAGTTTCTGAGGAAGTAGATGGGTACCTAAAAGTTCTACAGAAACGGTATTACAAAACTTGTGCCACAGAATAAGACCCTTAATTAAGACAGAATAAGACATGTCAGTCATGTAGAAACATAGCTTAGGAGTGTACCTTTAACATTTATATAATACAATTTGGTTTTTTTCATTGTTAATTACCTAAACTCGTATCACTTTCTGGATAGTCCTACAAAAATTGATAGTTATTTATTGAACCTAACATAGGTTCAGATGAATTTCCTGCCAAAAATGAACTTAGTTCAAGCAATCTATTAACAAAGGTGTATTATATATAAAAGAATATAATATTTTGGCAATGTTCACTGTAGTTATGGTGCCCTAAATGGTATTAATGCTAAGAGTTAAGTTAATTCATTAACAATTAGAAATCCAAGGAAGAATATTTTACCATATGATTTGCATCTTTTACAGGCCAACTCCAACCATCCAGAGGTTTATAAAAAACCAATCTCCAAGATTTCAAGTCTAACAGATTTTTAAAAAAGTTAACTGAGGCAATGAGAATTAAATAGATGACGTTTAGTTATTAAACTCTTTCTATTACCTCACACTCTCGTAATATATATCTTGTACAAATTTTCAGTCACTAATAAAATACGTTTTTATTCCTCCAAACAAGTTCAAATACATTTTTTTAAACCTATAGTGGATGACAATTGATGTTAATAGTTTTTTTCAAATATTAATTCGATAATTAAATTATAAAATTTGTTGGGTCCAGCCAGATTTGAACTGAGAATTTTCATGTTCGAAGTCTATCATACCTTGGCACTTTGCCAACTTTCCAATACCTAGAAATATATTTCTCAAATATGTATATGAATTTTTTCCCCCATCTGATTGTCCTCAAAACCTCCATTGTACAACCTTAAACTGTCGCCATGGTTGCCACCCAATATCATACATAGTGCTCTAGGGTTACTAAAATAAAATTTTTCTTTGTAACCTCAGTAGGAATTTACTTAAAATTTTTTTTATATGACTTGTTTTATGATTAATATTGAAAATAATTTTAAAATCATGTAAATATTCACAGGTTATTTATTTTACAGGTGGTAAACAAGAATGAACTTTCAAAAAACAATTTATCATGTCAAGATTCTCTTATAAAATTGAATTGTAAAACTTTGAAAAATGTTTTTGAGCCTGAAGGAATGATGTATTTGAAAAAAAAAGAATTATTTCATGCTCCTTGCAATGGATGTAACAAAGAGATAAAGTTTTCACGAAAATGTAGATTTTGTTCAAAGAGTTACACCTGTAAAGTTTTGTACTTGCAGCACAAACAGAGATGTTTTCACAAGAGTAGCCAGAATAAAAATTCAAATGCTCCACTTTTGTGTGGTGTATGTTTGCAATTATTTGATTGCCAAGCTTCCTTTGAGAAACACAAGAAAAGATGCCTTCATCGCTGTATTAACCCTGGATGTTACAGATCATTTATTTTGAGATCAGAAATGATAAATCACATTTATGAAAACCATATGGGCGATTATGACGTACATTACTTGGAATTTAGAAACAGGAATATATTAAATCTTTGGAGAGAGAATGAACCTATTGTCAATACGCTCAGCTATGAGAATAAGTCGTTTCAAGGCATGACTCATCATTATTTTACTTGCCATAAATCAGGAATAGGTACAGTCCATACCTGTCCAGCAAAGATGATAATCTACGAAACAGACACTTCGATGGAAGTGCAGTATGTGCCATTTCACAACCACGAGCTTCTTCCAGATGGTGTATTTGATTACAAGAGCCATGTTCCACTTGTATGTTTGTATCCAGAATGCATCCAAAAAGTATTCTTTTATAAACAGTCTGAGATGGTGGCTCATCTTGAGAAATGTCACAAGAGAAATATAAATTGTCAGTATTTCGAATTTAACAATATATTAGAATTTTTTATTTGGAAAAGAAATTCTCAGTCTCCGCATTTTTTATATTTGTTTAGACTGAAAGGCTACGCAATCAGTAAGGAAGTACATGCAAATTACTATTTTTACATATGTAGCTTCAATGGTGAACAGATACTATCAAGGCCTACTCAATGTTTGGCTCGAATGGTTGTATCTGAGTTAGAGAGTTGTGTAAAAGTTAAATATTTTCCATATCATATACATCCATTGATGAGTAAAAAAATGTTTAAAAATGGGCTTTATGGAAAAGAGACACCATTAGTTTCCAGTGTAACCAAAACACCTGTTACTCTAGAAACTTTGCTTGAGAAAAGTACAATTATAAATAATATTAATAAGTGATATAACAGTAGGTCTGGAAAGATATTTAAGAATACAGTCTATTTTTTTACAGATATAAAAATAAGTACATAGAATTAGTAGTTTCATAAGGTATTGAAATATAAAGTAGATTAATGACAAAAAGAATTCTCGTTCTTTTTAATATTTCTTTAGTATTGAAAACTGTTAATAATTAGTAAAAGGTCAGTTTATTGAAATAAAAAATCCAGTTCATAGAGAAGTTTATTTTTGTTTCTGGAAAGGTTACAAATCTGTTAGTTTAAATCTAAAAGAAAGAATTTTTAATAGTAATTTTATGCTTGTAACTGTTATTAAATGCTAAGGCGCTCAGTAAAAATAATATAAATAAAAAATAATTTTTCAGTACCACTTAATGTTTTAAAAATGTGCCAGTTTAACAGAGTCTCAATACTTATATTATTGTAATTATTATTAAAAAATATGATCTGTAATACAAATGACAATTAATTATTTCAGTTATACTACAGAATTTCAGGAATCATGCTGTTGACGTATTTCATCCTGGGCATTTTCTGACATATTTTTTTTTTACGAAGCATCCTAGGATTTTTTCGTTTGACCCATTGGTGATTAAATTATTTGCATTCAGAGCAACCCAGCGGATCGGAATTAAGTGGTTGCGGCTAGTGAATTGTTTTACATAGTTCATTAAACTTATTATTTGTCATTCTTAGTAAAAAAAATTATGAATTAAAATATGAAAAACAAATAAAACACTGCTTCTAGTTTGAAAACTAGGGCGCATGATTTATGCCCCCTAACATTCATGCAAGAACTTCACATTTGTAAAAAAAACATAACTAAAATAATTTTTTAAATAAAATTTACACATCTTTTAATAACCAATATGTAAGGCAACTATATATATATATATAAGGTAACTGCTATCACAGTGACTGAGGTCGTCATTTTTCCAGCTGGCAATTTTTTGTTAGGACAAGCTGAGCTTTTTTGTGAAGTGCAACAGGTTAATATGGTCATGTGCTACTGCCATATTGTCAATTGTGCTTGTCTTAGAACAAGATTTGTAAGAAATTTATAGCTCTTGCCCTTTTGATTTGTAGGTATATATCATAAATGACTTGCTCGCTATTAGATCGGAGAATCCTTGACCACTTATGACCATTTTTTTACATTTTCTATTGTTATGTTGCAGAAAACACATTTATAGATTAAAAAAAAAAATTATAGCATCTGGTAGCCCTCACTAACAACTTAGCATAACATTTAGTTTTAAAAAAGGTAAGTTCTACATGTTTTAAAAAGAATAAACTGTTTGTAGTATTGTATCCTACGTTTACATCCATACGTAACATACCGAACCTATAACACATTCCTCACATAAGCTACACAGTGAGTGAATTGACAGTCCATTGAAGCAATATAAACCCTTACACCTCCCTGCAACAAGATTTGTATCTCAAGAACAATTTAGTAAATGCTGAGCATAATGTAGGTTATTTTTGTCTATGTGTGTGAGTAGTTTGCTCATCCAACATTGATTTCATCATCAGGATCTTGTTTGTACTTAGACTGGCATCATGAATCATTTTATTTTAAGAATACATACTCATTTTATTCTGAACATTATAATAAATTTACTTGTAAACTTTATATAATGTTTTGCCATTGGTTTATAGTTCAAGTTGTAGCTAACTATATAACTAAAGTTAGTTGTAATTATAAATTAAATATAATTAGTTTGTGTAAGTAAGTGATAAAGAAGACTGTTGTATTATAAAATAATAATGGAATGAAACATTTTGTACTTATAAAAGAAAAATTTTGTTGTTTTCTTTGTTCAAAAATCAACCTTATACTAATTAATAAGAAATCATATTTTGTCCTGTTAAACTGCGTGATGCAGAAACATTATCCATTTCGTTAACTAAAGGTTGTTAAATTGTTAACTTACACTTGGAGGAAACGTTTTCGTCTTATGACTTCTTCAGCCTCGTATTTTTGCTGCTAGGAATGCTGCAGTTGTGCCCCCTCAGTACTATTTTTTGAAAATTAGAAGTGATGTCATCAAAAAGTATGTTTGAACTCATCACTTCTAACTTTCAAAAAATGGTACCGAGGAAGCAAAACTGCAGCATTCCTAGCGGCAAAAATACGAGGCTGAAGAAATCGTGACAAAACAGTCTCCTTCAAGTGTAAGTTAACAATTTAACAACCTTTAGTTAACAAAATGTCTGTTCGCAAGTTATAGCAAAAGTGTAATAAGATTAACAACCAGCTCGTCATGAACAGCAACAAGATTTTGACTCTACTATAACATACACTTACCTGGAAATATAAAAAACATGCAAACAAATATGAGGAAAATGTTACTAAAATATATTTATCCAAACTTTTCTTTTTCCATTTTTAATAAAATTAAAAATCAGATCTTAAATAAAAGCATCTTGTCTTTGTACACATAAAAATGAGTTTTTCCAAATTTTCACTTGGTTATATCCAAAAACTGCTGAGATATAGGTTTATAACTAAAAAGTGCACATTTAGTTCCACAACACAACATTGTGAAAAACACATAATGTATAAAAATAAAAATAATTGAGTCACTTGTAAAATTTAAAATAAACATGAATCATTCTATTTTAGCTTTAATCAAATGTTTTTATGTTGTTTTATTGTCAGAAAAAAAAGGTTCTTATTTTATATAAACTAATAAAAATTGCTACAAACAATAATAAACTTGTTGAAACAATGTAAACACTAAGCTTCCAAACAAAAAGATTAACGTTGCAACAAAATTGTGAGTAATAGACTACTCATTACTCTCAAAAATGATAGCTGACGCAGCACTTGAGATTGAGCAGCTACAGTCATCAAATTTGAACTAAAACAGAGTTGCTAAATCAAACTGAAAGTGCCTTTTAAACACTACAAATTTGTAAACAAGATCATTAATAATGCTTTAATATATGGAAGAATTATTTTACCAAATATATTATATTTAAAAAAAATATTTTGTGAACGTCTGAAAATTCAGACGGGATCGAACCCGATTTTTCACATGTCTGAAAAGTCGAACGTTGGAACAACTGGAGGTATAAATATCTTGATCTTATTCTACCAGTAATGGTTGACATCCAAAATTCTTACATCAAAGAGACTGCATAAACTTGTTGTGAGGGTAAATATATTCTCTCAGATATGCAAGTGGCCTGTTCATCCTTAGTGTATCAAGCCTAACTGAAAGTAATGGATTACTCAACAGATTGAAGTGAGCATAATCTCACTGTAGAAAATTTAGTAATGGATTACTCAACAGATTGAAGTGAGCATAATCTCACTGTAGAAAATTTAGTAATGGATTACTCAACAGATTGAAGTGAGCATAATCTCACTGTAGAAAATTTAGTAATGGATTACTCAACAGATTGAAGTGAGCATAATCTCACTGTAGAAAATTTAGTAATGGATTACTCAACAGATTGAAGTGAGCATAATCTCACTGTAGAAAATTTAGTTCAATGTAAATAAATATTAAGAGTTAAAACAAAAATTTAAAAATTGGCAAAATTAAGATTTAATATTTTTGTGAAAATATTTGAAGATAATTTCAATACAATTATTTTTTGTTACCATTCATTCATAAAGATGTTTTACAAGTACTTAATAATACTTAAAGTAGATGAGATTCTTCGGAAAAACATCAAATAGAATCACTATAATAAAGCTAGAAATTGCAAATGAGCATCATAATATGAAATATTCAGGTCTAAGCAGGAAATAGAAAAGTAGCAGATCAAAGAAAAATAACGTTACTCTCAAGACCTGGAAAACCTATCATATAATACATTGGGGGGGGGGGGGGGGTCATAAACTGACACTGTTAACAAAAAAACTTCATTAAAATGTTTTAATTTAATTTAAAATTAGATTATTAAGTCGGAAAATAACAAATTTTTAGTTTTCCTTGACATTTATCATCTTTCCTATGGCCTGGTGGTTGAGCTTTTACCGTTGACTATATTTCATCAGGATTTATTTCACTGCCTGTGATGGTTGCACCTTAGCTTTGCTCTATAATCCACCCCACACATTAATCTGGCTCTTTTAATTGGTATCTTTACAATTAATTCAACCAAGAATGATTTAAATCCTTTTTATGTAGTACAAACACATTTTCTGCTCTGTATAATATTGCAGAGAGCATTATGGCTTTTGACTTCGTAGTGGAGGCCTCATCATTACATGATGCCGCTCAGTTGAAGTTTCTTATACACATCGACCGCCAGGGATTAATATGACCATTTCTATAATTGTTTTAAATAAAGTGAAAACGACATAGTAAATTTCTGTGCTGATGAGTTCTGACAAAAAGGTAGGCTTTGTCTATGAAACAACAGTTTTCAAACGTGTCGGCACAGGAAGTTGCTATAGTTAATGTTTAATTTATCAGTGAAATCAAGATGATTGTAACAACTAAGTGTCGTTATTCAGTTCAAGTTTTTGCCTTAAATTGTCTCTAGCACAAACTGCAGACTGTGCAAAAAAACGTTTTAGCTTGGGGCAGTGGTG
Organism: Prosapia bicincta; assembly: GCA_036971475.1. Classification (NCBI taxonomy): domain Eukaryota; kingdom Metazoa; phylum Arthropoda; class Insecta; order Hemiptera; family Cercopidae; genus Prosapia; species Prosapia bicincta. The sequence continues at coordinate 90,091,711 of JBAIZL010000006.1, read as the reverse complement.
GTAATCTGATGGAAGCTAAACCAGATGAATAACACTGATATGGTAATAATTTGTATCTCATTACATGAATTTTTGTCACGGCAATGACACTTGTGTGTTGCAGACATTGTCTTTGTAAAAGATGATTTTCTTCCTTGCAATACCTGGCTTTTTTCACGTATGATTTGCTGTTGGGACACAGGTGTTCAACTAATAAGGCTAAGGGGGCCGCAACTCAATTTTTTGGGGGGGAAAGTTGTTGGCCACATCAACATTACAAGGTGGAAATCCTACCAGAGAGAATGGATGGGCTCCCAGAACGTCAGAAAATTCCAAATCTATCATTCCCATTAAATTTCTGTTTACAGTTAGAAAAATATCAATTCTTTTTTTCCCTATAGATCTCTTAGATATCATTAGCTTATATAATCGGTTAACCACATCCACTATGTCTGATTGAAAGTGTGATGATTTTTAAGAAAATAAATTGCGTTAACAATTATGTATTTATTAATTCTTTTTTCAAGTATGTTAGACTGATCAGACTTTTTCATAAATCCTACATATATTTGTAACAGTGTAGAAATTTCAGGCCGGTGCGCATACTTACAAAAGGTGTTATATACATAAATTTAAAAAATTTACTTTTTGTGTCCTGGTCTTAATAAAAAGTTACCTTGTTTTACTTGGAAATTCCTCAGATTAATCGTCAGTCCGTCCTGCAGTCACCAGTCAAACCTTCCAACCCGCACCCTTCAACTTCTCTTATGCGAATCCCCGCTTAATTTCTATTAAAATTTAAAAGAGGCCGGAAAATTCAAGTATATAGTGAACACCTGATTTTAAACAGAGACCGGAATGTGATGCCTTATTGCGGCGACAGCCAGACCATTAGCCACTACTTGAGTCAATTGCCAACTGTTTGGCGGCAGTACAAAAAAAGTTAGGGCATACCTTAGCCAACCACTAAGCAAATCACCATCTAAGCTGTCCCAACCAAACATTAATCATCTGTCTATTTGATAGTGTCCACAAGTGTGTTTTAAAAGTCTGCATAAACTCACCTTTTGTATAACTTTTTTGTAAAGTACTTAATCACCGCTTGAATTTTATTTTCTCATCTTCACAAACCACTACACACAATATATACACAATATGTACACAAGGCCAGATTTAAGAGGCCTTTACTCACTGGGCTGACACACCATGTGTTTACTTATAAAGGAAGCCTTTGTATTGACACTAGAAGCTTGATGAGCTACCAATGACCTTTATCAGTGATTAAAAAAAAAAATTACACAATTGGTTCCAACTTGGCAAAAAAATCACTACTTACTGATATTTTCAGCTTAAGGTCAGTGTATTGTTCAATTCTGTGAGTCATGGACAAGAATGCTGCTCAGGTGTGTTATTGTGTATAGAGTAATTGTTAATTATGAGTTCAAATATAGTGTTTGATTGTGAGTGTCTTTTGTCGTTTAGAATGCTTTGTGGTGTTTGTATACCTTGTAATTTTCTTTTGTGTTTAGTTCGTTGTATTTTTTTATGTTGTGTAGGATTTTTAGGTTAGTGTCTATATTGGAGTGTTTTTTGTATGTGTAAGGCATTTGATTTAGGTTGTCTTTTATGTGTTCTTTGTATCTTGTGACATAAAAAGACACAACATAGATAAAATTTTGCCATAGACATACAAAGAACACTACATTCACACACCAATATGGATACTAATCTAAAAATCCTACATTACATCAAAACAGCAACACACTAAACAGAACAGAAAACTACGAGATATACAAACACCACAATAACTATCCACAACTCATTCTAAAGGACAAAACACACAATCAAATACTATATTTGAACACATAATTAACAACTACTCTATTAACAATAATACAAAACAGAACACCAATACACCAAACTCACACCAACACAACACCTGAGCAACAGCCTTGTCCATGACTTACAGCATTGAACAATTCACTTACCTAGTACGAAACGCATCCGCTAAAAATATCAGTAAGTAGTGGTTTTTTTTGCTAAGTTGAAACCAATTGTGTAATTTATAAGGAAAACCTCAAGATGTACAACACAAAAACTTCATCTTTTATTGCTATCCCTTGTCTTGGACTCTGACCTCATCACCTATCTTCCACACACATGGTTTCCAGTTTTGATTACTTATTTCAACATTTTCTTTGTTGTTTCAGCCATTACAATTTAATAACAAATAATCATTAAAAATATACAATTTTTAAAAATAAATCTATACATCTTTATTTTAATTCATGTCTTTTCAAAGAAAAAACTTCATGAGCTTGAAAAATAACAAAACTCTGAAATAAACTACTCATTCTTGTTTCCACAGTTTTTTATTAGTTCAAATTATTTCAATATATTACAATTGGAAATTTAATAAATTTAGCTTCTTCGACAAAACCCAAGAATTCAAATTTACATTTTTACAACATCCAAACCAGATCACCCAGTATTTCAAAGTTCTAAACCAAAACAATTTTCTAACATTAGGTAGAAAAATATTTGACATGGTTATTAAAAGTAGTATATAACAAACTAATAAAAACCAAAAAGGAATGAAATGTAATTATCTAAACTTACAAACATTATGATACAACAAATCATGTATACACTGTTAAATTTTCTAAACAAATAAAACCATTAAACCTAAATATGAAAGCAACTCTTAAACATCAGGAAATTGCTACAAAATATTTAAACATCAGCAAATTGCTACAAAATATTCTTGATACAAGAATATTACAATTACTCCAGCACACATTTGCATAGAACACAATGAAAACAGTAGTCCTCAACCCTCAACAGTTTGATGATGTTTGTACAATAAAACAAAGCTATTAACGTTTACGATTCTTTGCAATGCCTGACAGGAGTTTGTTACCACATAGGAATGTAACTACCCCCAGTCCTAACAAATACTTGAGGGTCTGGAACATGTTGAGTTTCAGCCAGAAACAGCCAAACAGCCCAAAAATAGCTGTTAACAAACAATATAATAAAGTATATAAGACAACACATTTTAATTTCAATATTAATTCAACAAGTTGTTAAATATTCTACTTAGTTCTAATAAGAAATGTGTCGCTATTAGAAAACACTGGTTAATTCATGATCAGTGGTAGTTATCCTGTATAATCATATAAAGTTATAGAAGACTCAGAGAAACAAATTTAGCTAAAAGTTATGATGCAGAACTTGAATAAACAATTTATGTATATTTTTGGAATAATCGAATTAGCAGTTGTAGAGAAACTTTATCACATTATACGTTTTGTACTTCGCAGCAATTAAAACATTTTGCTTCAAATTATTAACCTAAAATTAATAAAAATTAAAAAAATTAATTAAAAATAAGAACAAAAATATATTGTTTGTAGGGTTAAATAAAACAAACATATGGATATATACAAATGTGTTTCATGAAATGTCATTAAAAATCTTTTTAGCAAATCATACATCACATGCTTGTCAAGGTTATTCATTTAGTGCTACTTATTCCAAAGTAGTAAAATAAAATCAGACAGAAAGTTTCTCAGTAATTACTTCTATGCCAATAAAAAGTGGCAAAATCTTTTTAATGTGTTATGTAAAGAAGAAAGTAATTCATTAATAAAAAGTAATGCATAATATATAGTAAAAAATGTTATAAATACATTTTATTAAATTTTAAGAGTGAGGAATCATCACTGAAGCTCACACAAGTGAGTTCAGAGCAAATGGCTGTTAGTATTATCTGCAAAATATGCAGAATTGGTTTAGAAAAACATCTTACCTCCTAGTCCTAGATGGAAACCAACAGCGTAAAGAGAAAATGGGAAATTGGAAATATTCACTCCGATTTTTACCCACTGCGAACACAAAAGACATTACATAAAATAAATTTTAAATTATTATTGACTTATTAACTCATTAGCCTATTTCAACACCTTTTCACCTTTTTTGTTGTGTGCTGTAAAATATTTTGATGAAGCCAGTTCACACTTGCTGTTTTCCTGCTAATTACATTCATTTAAACACATTATCTCATATTCAGATAGATCAATATGTATTTTGAATATTTTAAAAAATTATTAAATTTCATGAGAAAAATATTAGTAAAATAATACCTTATTTATAGACTTATAAATGAATTTTTAAAATGAACTACTTCAAATATAAATATAATTACTCAAAGGGAAAATGTTATTACGCTAATTATAAAAATAAATTATTTGTATAAAGCTAACACGAAGGTGGCTTACCAGGATAAGAAGGATTAAGAATGGAACACCAACAAGACCTGTAAAGAAATTAGACACAACCACAGGAGGACGGCGTTCTGGTTCACGGAACAAATGCTAAAACAAAAACATTAATATTTGTAAATATTCTTAAAGATAATTTCTTACATTTTCTACATAAATATCTTGGCATATTTGTTTATTAGTAATCCAGCTTAATGAGGTCAGGTCAGATTTTTAAAAAGCTGGATTAGGCAGGAGATAAAAATTTCTCAGACGTACAAATATGTACTTACACAAAATATTTGAGTCTACAGTAATGTCTTATTTTAAAGAATAATAATTTTACAAGAACTGTTTTAAAAAGATGTATCTATTCTTTCCTCAATTGGTAACTTCTCTCCTTTCTTTGAAAATGTTTAGTTACTTCTCTGTTTTAAATTTGTTTACCATTTTTTAATTTTAATTCCTATAATATTTACAAATAGGAAATAAAAAAGCAAAATAAAATTATAATACAGTTGTAGCACAAATAAAACTAAATGCTATACTTGTCAATTTTTTGTTGAAAAAGAACTTCACTATTGTTTTTGTTCTTGGTCATGCTATTTACAATATTTCATCATTGAAAAATTCCATCAGAAGGTGGTGTGCCAGGAATATACGCTTATGTATTGTCTTTAACCTTTCTGAATGTGGGATTTTATTATCAATCTCTTTTTCTTCAGGTATCAAACAATTTTGGCTTGTTGCTATTAAGACAATGTCACTTTTGATTTATTACTGTTATTACAAAATCATTCCACAATATTCTCTTCTGTAGGCTTACATTCTCATATTTAAATGTTTGTGATGATTATTTATTTTATGAGTAATATTAAATGTACAAACACAAAATACAAACATATTAAATGAACATACCCAATAAGAATCACATATACTCTTTGATAATATCGAAAACCTGCCTTTAAAACCGTCACCACTTAATCTAACAACTCCAAGCAGAAGACTGATGAAAATCGCCATATAGAGATCGAAAACATTCTGTCTCAGTAAGTTTTTACAAATTTACAAAATTTAAAGTTTGGATAGTCATAAACTAATATTAAAGGGATTAATTATTTTATATTAATAAATTAATAATTATTTTATTTTCAGTTTTCCTTATTAAATGTTAATTAAAACAACCTCTCACCACAAATTCAACAAATTTTATTTTAACCTTATGTACATTTCGACTACAAAGTAATCATCTTCAGAGGTATTTTTTTTTAGCTGTAAGTTAGTTATTTGTAAAAATACCTCTGAAGATGACTACTTTGTAGTCGAAATGTACATAAGGTTAAAATAAAATTTGTTGAATTTGTGGTGAGAGGTTGTTTTAATTAATATAAACATTTACACCACAGTTGCTTTAAGTTGTTGTCTTATTAAATGTTGTTGAAAAATTCTATGGTTACAGTGACAAACAGGTAAATAGAGAAATATTCAGTGTTTTTGTATCAGTTTGGTGATTAATTTATGCATTTATGACTCAACAGTTGTTCAAAGCAACTATCCAGCAAATGAGTAAGATTTGTGCTGAATTAACTTTACTTCAGTTTGTTCTTCTGGTTACAGTTTAGATGCAATTTTTGCTTTCATTTGAGCCTTGCCTTACCTGAGTTAACCAAACTTTAACACTCTCAAGCCTACGCCCGAATATAGGTTGGGCCATTTAGTTAACGCTAGTTGCTTACGTCCATTTACAGCTAAGTACCTTACATTTATTTCCATAGCAACATAATTCCAGCGTATTCCCAGTTTTGTCGATATAGTTCTTTATATTGGTTATTCTACTTTACATTAAGCCCAATCAGAGTTGCTTTTACCAAGAAATTAATTTTTCAAAGAAGTCTATGAATTTTTTCTCCCCTCTGATTGTTGTAGAAGTCTGAATCATACAACCTTAAACTGTTGCCATGGTTACCACAAACATCATAAATAGTGCAGAAAGGTTAAAAATGAATGAAACATAAAATAAACAAACTGTAATTATATAATATGAAGAGCCCAGTGGTACAATATATTACAATGAAAATATTGGAAAGAACCCCAATACCACAAATTTAATCAAAAATAACAAATAAAACAAGTTACTTAAGATTAAATCCATATGTACATTTCGATGACCATGTCATCATCATCACAAGGTCTTATTACAAAATTACAACCTAGCAAACAAGAAGTTACAAACTAGAGTGATACCAATCCACCCCCTCTCTGCCCCCCACCAACAAATAACGATCGGCCATCTTGAACCAAATAAGCTATGTTCAAGCATTGACAAAATGAAAAAATTGCATTGTATGGTATGAAAACTAAAATGTTTATTAGATGAGAGCCAAAATTCTAAAGAAAATCATTACTATTTGTATGTAATGATAACTCATAATTAACTCCTTTATAAAAAAAACTGTTCAAACAAAAGTACACTATAATAATACATATATGTAATAAAAACTACAGCTAATGACAATAAATAAAATAAAAATCAATTTTTCGTATTTGAAAAATGGCTATTTACTTAGGAGTTAGGGATAGGCCCTTTATCTGCATTCATTCATTTACAATTTTACTTGACTATAAAAGTACTTTCATAACTATTAAGTAACTTTTTTGAGTTGATACATTTAGCTAAACTAACATTTCTATTTAATATCGAAATCTTGTTGCTGTTCATGACAAGCTGGTTGTAAATTACAAATTACACTTTTAATGTCGCAAGTAGTAGCAAAAATGTAATTTGTATTTTTATTTAATTCATGCTGATTATTAAGGAAATGTTCTGCTACACTTGATTTTTCAGGTCTATCATATTTAATATGCGCAAGATGTTCTTTATATCTAGTTATAATTTTTCTTTTTGTTTGACCAATATACATCTCGTCACAAGTACTACAAATTATCTTATAAATACCTGATTTTTCCAGCACTCGAATATAATCTTTCGGGTTACATAATAAATGGTCTGATTAAGATGACATGGTCATCGAAATGTACATAAGGGTTTAATCTTAAGTAAATTGTTTCATTTGTTATTTTTGATTATTTTTGTGGTATTGGGGTGCTTTCTAATATTTTAATTGTGAAACTAAATCAAATAATGATAAAATTTTTCTTTCTTGACCTCAGTAGGAATTTACTTCGAACAAATTTATATTACTTGTTTCAATTGGGTAAACAAATGTTTTAAAAGTGAATTTATGGATTACCTTGATTTCAGGTTTAGGTTTATAAAGTGACGCAGGTTCAGGAATTTGAGAAGAATCAAGAGATAGTTTAAGCTGTACATCAGCAACGTGCCAGGTAAAGGAGTTAGACAAAATAGCATCTCCTATTATCAAATGTACTGTGTAAAGTCCAGAGAGCTGTCCAAATTCTGCTGCCTTTGCTCCAATGTCCTGGAACCGAATGCATAAATATTATAAATTAATACAGAAACACAATTAATACTGAAATGTTATTCCTTTTTACAGTTAAAATGATGAAATTATATAATGGTCTATAAATTTAAATTAATCCGAATGTATTTATAACAAATCTTACAACATATTCTCTTTCCCCCCAAGTCTTAAGAGCTATTAGGTAGTAAAACACACAATTAAAGTCACAACGATAATGCTATATATTATACAGGGTGTGTTAAAATTAACAGTACTGAAATTGAATCAACTGTAGTTGCCTTCTCAATCAGCTGTGCCGACTTTTAATTGTTGCAATGTGTTTGTGTTGACGTACTTCATTTGAGATTAGTTTTTGCTTATGTGAAGCTAACTACTACGGAGAAGTAGAACGTTTATATCGTAGAACACTAATTTTGCTCATTTGAAACTACTTGTGTGGGTGGGCCAAGCTAAGCAACAATTTCACAAAAACCTGTCTAGTAACGGTGAGGTTATTAATGTTACAAGCATGAAACTACTTGTGTGGGTGGGCCAAGCTAAGCAACAATTTCACAAAAACCTGTCTAGTAACGGTGAGGTTATTAGTGTTACAAGCATGAAACTACTTGTGTGGGTGGGCCAAGCTAAGCAACAATTTCACAAAAACCTGTCTAGTAACAGTGAGGTTATTAGTGTTACGAGCATGAAACTACTTGTGTGGGTGGGCCAAGCTAAGCAACAATTTCACAAAAACCTGTCTAGTAACGGTGAGGTTATTAGTGTTACAAGCATGAAACTACTTGTGTGGGTGGGCCAAGCTAAGCAACAATTTCACAAAAACCTGTCTAGTAACAGTGAGGTTATTAGTGTTACAAGCATGAAACTACTTGTGTGGGTGGGCCAAGCTAAGCAACAATTTCACAAAAACCTGTCTAGTAACAGTGAGGTTATTAATGTTACAAGCATGAAACTACTTGTGTGGGTGGGCCAAGCTAAGCAACAATTTCACAAAAACCTGTCTAGTAACAGTGAGGTTATTAATGTTACAAGCATGAAACTACTTGTGTGGGTGGGCCAAGCTAAGCAACAATTTCACAAAAACCTGTCTAGTAACAGTGAGGTTATTAGTGTTACAAGCATGAAACTACTTGTGTGGGTGGGCCAAGCTAAGCAACAATTTCACAAAAACCTGTCTAGTAACAGTGAGGTTATTAGTGTTACGAGCATGAAACTACTTGTGTGGGTGGGCCAAGCTAAGCAACAATTTCACAAAAACCTGTCTAGTAACGGTGAGGTTATTAGTGTTACGAGCATGAAACTACTTGTGTGGGTGGGCCAAGCTAAGCAACAATTTCACAAAAACCTGTCTAGTAACAGTGAGGTTATTAGTGTTACGAGCATGAAACTACTTGTGTGGGTGGGCCAAGCTAAGTAACAATTTCACAAAAACCTGTCTAGTAACAGTGAGGTTATTAGTGTTACGAGCATGAAACTACTTGTGTGGGTGGGCCAAGCTAAGCAACAATTTCACAAAAACCTGTCTAGTAACAGTGAGGTTATTAGTGTTACGAGCATGAAACTACTTGTGTGGGTGGGCCAAGCTAAGTAACAATTTCACAAAAACCTGTCTAGTAACAGTGAGGTTATTAGTGTTACAAGCATGAAACTACTTGTGTGGGTGGGCCAAGCTAAGCAACAATTTCACAAAAACCTGTCTAGTAACAGTGAGGTTATTAGTGTTACGAGCATGAAACTACTTGTGTGGGTGGGCCAAGCTAAGTAACAATTTCACAAAAACCTGTCTAGTAACGGTGAGGTTATTAGTGTTACAAGCATGAAACTACTTGTGTGGGTGGGCCAAGCTAAGCAACAATTTCACAAAAACCTGTCTAGTAACAGTGAGGTTATTAGTGTTACGAGCATGAAACTACTTGTGTGGGTGGGCCAAGCTAAGCAACAATTTCACAAAAACCTGTCTAGTAACAGTGAGGTTATTAGTGTTACGAGCATGAAACTACTTGTGTGGGTGGGCCAAGCTAAGCAACAATTTCACAAAAACCTGTCTAGTAACGGTGAGGTTATTAGTGTTACAAGCATGAAACTACTTGTGTGGGTGGGCCAAGCTAAGCAACAATTTCACAAAAACCTGTCTAGTAACAGTGAGGTTATTAATGTTACAAGCATGAAACTACTTGTGTGGGTGGGCCAAGCTAAGCAACAATTTCACAAAAACCTGTCTAGTAACGGTGAGGTTATTAGTGTTGCGAGCATGAAACTCCTCTTCACCAAAATGATGGAAAACCTTAAATAGCAGAGGTCATGATCATACCAGAGTACAACTGATTTAGCTTCTTTTTATTCGTATGTCTTTTCAAAACTACTATATAAATAAAATAATAAAGTTAATCTTATAAGCTTTTCAGTACTTTTTATTTTGGCACATACAGTGTTAATAATTAAGACAAATCACAAAAGCTTAATACAGTACAGTCTCACTAATCCGGACTTGATGGGACCGGACCCTGTCCGGATCAACGAAAGTCCGGATTAGACGGAAAAAGCCAGACAAATGCATACAATATGTGTTTTAGTCGGGGAAACATTGAAATTGTAGTTTTAGTGAAATTGAGGCCTAATTATAGCTATACAGTACAGTATTTCATAGCTTATTTAGCAAAAAATACTGTAATTGAAGGGTATGACAGAAAAGGTATGACATGAATAAATATCAAAGCATCTTTCTCGTTGAATAAATGTATTCACATAAAGTTATTTACACTATACTGTATAAACGCACAAAGAAACTCAAACAAAAGTGAAACTGAAACAAAAATAAACTTTAAAAAACTTAGTGAAAAAAGTCTGTAAGTTCTTTTGTTTTAACGATAAATGGCGTCGTTTCACAGTAAGATCTCGTAGGCGTTTCAAGGTCAGTAGCTCCGCAGTTGACGTATCACTTTGTTTCTCAAAGTAGGCTATCAACCCCTCCAGCATCGCAGCCGCCCCATCATGAGTTGGGCTGACCGGTTCGTCTGTGTAGTCTTCCTCTTCCGAGCTGTCATTTTCTGCGTTTGCAATGCACACAGCGACGATTTCGTCCTCGTTGAGCACTTGATGACCAATGTCATTATCACTGATAATCCACTCGGAAATATCAGTGTCTTTCAACACGGCACAACCCTCCAATTGTTGAAAAATCTGAACAAATTCGGCGCCGTCATTAGTAGGTCTGCAGCCATATAAATGACATCCTTTATAGTAACTTTTTTAAGAATTTCAATAAATTGTGTAGCTGGATCTGGTTCTTGTTGTTACAAAAGCGATAAAATTAACTTTTTTCTATATGGCAGTTTTATCGCCTCTATCACACCCTGGTCCGTCGGCTGAATGAGAGCCGTGACGTTAGGAGAAAGAAATTTAACAAAAATGTCACCATGACGCAATTGTTCTTCATTTGGGTGGCATGGGGCATTATCAATTAGTAAAACCGCTTTTCAAGTGAGTTTTTTCTCTTTTAAAAACTTGTCTGTTGTTGGAACAAAGTTTTCAAAAAACCAGTCCTTAAAAATTTGACTGTTCATCCACGCTGATTTTTGGAACTTGTATTGGGCCGGTAGAACACTTAAATTTACATTTTTAAAAACCCTCGGCTTTGCGGATTTCCTTATCACCAAAAGTGGAAATTTTAGATCGCCAGGAGCATTACTGCAGAGCAACAAAGTCATACGTTCTTCCTTAACTTAATGCCCTTTTGCTACTGAATCTAATTTGGAAGCTAAAGTTTTTCTTGGTAACATTTTATAATTTAATCAGGTTTCGTCAGCGTTGAACACGTGACCAGGTTGTAAGTTTTCATCTCTGAGAAACTTGCCAAATTTGTCTTTGAAATTTTCACTGGCATCACTGTCACCTGACAAAATTTCACCACTTATTCCGAGTTGACGGATGCCGTGTCGTTCCTTCCACCGTGATAGCCAATCCACACTGGCATTAAAATTAGGGTCTCCTTTTAACTTTTCATTCAGTTTCAGCGCGATCTTTGCAAATTTACACCCGATAATGGAACACCCTGTCCCGTTGTTGGCAAAACCATACATACAAAGCATCATCTAGGGTTTAATTTTTTTTTTTTTTTTTTGCTTCTGCCGCCTAAAATGTCTTTACTAACAATTTTTGCACAAAAAGCTTCAATTTCCTGTTACTTTTTTCCGATCGGAAACAGTTTGTTTTCCCACGCCTAACTCTTTTGCAATTTTAGTATGCGATTCACCTCCATCAATACGAAACAAAGATTGGAGTTTTTGTTCCAATGTCACTGTCACTGACTTACGTTTAGTCGCCATTTTCACTGAACACTGAACGAGACGTAAATAAAAAACACAGATCAATATTGCACTAGAATTAAATGACAACTAAGCAGATATCTTGCGAGAAGCAGTAACGGTGGCATCCGTCCGACAACCTAACTGACCTGACGCCAGACGGATAGACTGTCTATCCGTTTAGTCAGCGGTCCTTCATCTTTCGTTTATCGCAAGATATCTCTTGATATCACGTGCGTTGTAGTGTTGGGAGATCTAATGTGAATATATTTTTTCAAAGAAGTTTTTCCTACTTTAACAGGCAAAAGAAACAAATAATAGGGTAAATTCATATTTTAATGAATAAACATATTATTTGTCTATTAGAGTAGGAAAACCCCTTTGAAAAATAACAGATATAGTAGTATAAAAGTAAATATTTTTGTGGACGGCAGACTGATTGTGCACTGTAAAATACTATAACTAAATAAAAATTTTGGGCCGTCCGGATTAGCCGGATGTCCGGATCATCGGAGACCGGATTAGCGAGACTGTACTGTATTCAATTTAGAAAAATACAGAATGAAGAGGAAATAAGAAAAGTTTTGATCATTCTGCTTTTGGTTAAAGTATAATTGAATAACAGGTTGTTTTCTGCTTCAAGATGATGAGTACAATAAGACCGTTATCAACTGTTAGGAATGTGGGTGCAATATGGTGAATTACAGCAGAATTAAGATGGATTTGAAATATCTCTTGGTCTGAAACAGTGGGAATCACGATTAATTTGAAGTGAGGACTCTGATATAGACCTGATCCCTAACAAAGTCAAAGAAGCATATAAGGGGTAAAATGCAGATGTTCACTTTCACTCTAGTACTTTACTGATACAACCCAGCTCATTTAAAATTATCATTGCCCCCTCTCCCATCTCAAAGACCAGGGGTATAAACATTTGTTCCTTAATATTACATCGCTTCCCTTAAACTTTGTTCCCTATAACCCTATAGACACCCAGAGGAAATATCCAATTGAAAAGAGCAATAGGCATGAGATACAGACGGGATCACACATAAGATGGATCTATTTCCCCAAGGTTAACCTTCTGTTAATCACTGTCAACAGAAAAAGAGAGGTATGGGTGGAAATTAGACTCAATGTAGTGAATTTTGATATAATGATAGGTCTGAGATCTGAAGGTGTTCTTGTGCTATGTAGAGACTAAAGCTCAGTGGGGAACAGAACTACTCTTCCTGAGTAGACTATAACTCAGAATTGTGTTATAAATAAATAAATAATACACACAACCCCTAACCACAAATGTTTTTATTATAGCCTTATGTATATTTCAATTACAAAGTAACCATCCTCAGAGACGTAACAACAAACACTTTCCCAGAGTCATACAATACCTAGAGTATGTATTGTCATGACTCTGAGGATGGTTACTTTGTAACCGAAATGTACACAAGGTTAGAATAAAAATATTTGTAGTTAGAGATTGTATGTATTATTTATTATGCAAAAAGAATACAAAGGCTACATCTAAGTGCTCTAAATTTATAAAGTCCCTTTGAGATCCTTTGGTATTTTGTTATTGCCTACGATAATTGTTTCCCTTAATTAGTATAAAGTTAATGAAATTGATAAATTAGAGTTAGTTTTCATCAGTTATATTCTATGGTAACTCCCTATCATGTTAATTCCCTGCTCTTAAAACAATTTTTGTCTTTAAGAAAAGTAAACAAAATTGTAATATAAAATAAAGCTGAATATCAATCATGAATTAAGACTTTTTTAAAATTCCTTCTATTAGCTCACACTCTCTGGATATATATCTTGTAAAAATTTTCAAAAGTCAAATGAGCAAAAAAAAAACTTAATAAAACCTATCCATTTATAATGCAGAAATATATTTTCTGGTTAAAATTAAGCCTAATCTTCTGCATCTGATTCATAAAATCAATAATTTAATATAATTTATTTATTTACAATTTATGTGATTTAGCATAGTAATATATTACAGCATAATAAAAATTTGTCACCATTTCCTAGAACTTTAAAAAAATATATAACTTGAAAATTACAAAATGAATGGCTTCAAAGAAGTCCTATCACTACTACTACGTGAGCAGGAATATTATTTACCATAAAATAGCAACTGGTTTATTATTTAATGAGAATATTAAAACTAATAAAAAACCAAGTCTTACTTAACATAGTAACTTACCAAATCAAATTTATAATTATTTGATGTATCAGGTTCTATGACAAATATAATCTCCTGACTGGTTTTAGTATTGGTGAATTTTAAAAAGGCTTGGTGTACAAGCAAGTTCTTCCCACTCTGCTTGTCCTTTAATGTGAACTTTGTCACCAGCTTCTGAAGAGAGTCAGCTTCTAATACACGACTGAATTTGTCAGGATGTTTTACTCTGAAAAAAAACAACATACATTTATTTATATATTCACTATAAATAAAATTGATTCCATAATTTTTCCAATAGAATAATTGGTTCTTGGAAATAATCATCATGTAAAGAGTTATACACATGTAGTTAAAATGATATAGTAAAAATTAAGCAGGTTCAAAATAAAATACCATTATGTATATTAGTATAATGTTTTCATATTAAATGTATATTTTTATTAAAGTTTTAAAATACATTTTGATATTAGAATTAAATTGTTAAAAGAATTCTCTTTCTTCTCAACTACTGAAAATATTTTAAATCATACAGAAATAGAAGTTTAGGCATAAAATAGCATGCAAAACTTTTACTGGTGGATTGCTGGAACATTAAGACAGTTTACCTAAATTGTTCAGGTATCAGATTTTGTAAAATTTCTAAACAATCAATCATATATTTTCAAAGTACTATTAAGAATGAACCATTAGAATAACTAAATGAGTTATTACCACATAAAAAACTATGTCAAACAAAATCATTCTTAAAAAAAAACGTTATGGTAAAATTATTGTCTGCTTAAAACTTAAATATTATTCTCAGTTTAGAAAAATGCAATAAGTAAAAAATACTTTATATAATAAGAAATAATTTGAACAAAATACTTTACTTTAGGAGATACAAAACAAAAAAATAACAGGGAATCCGTCTAAAAACTTGCAAAAAATCAGGATTGTACTACTTTCATTTTGAAATGAATGGAAATTGATGTACTTATCATGCAAATTATTTCACTTCATATTTTAACTATAATTTACTCACGAATCAAATTTAGGTTGAGTAGTCTGATCAGCATCTCCCAATCCAATTTCAAAATTTTCAATAACAACTGCGCACATTACTTTAATAGGCAGAACAACTCCCACATTTCCTACAAGCCTGGGATCAGGTTTGACTGGCACTGCATTTACAGACAGTTTGTAAAGTCCTGGATCTATTTTGGCTTCCATTAGGTTCACCACAAAAACAGCCCTATTATCAACATAATTTTAAAAATATTCATAATACACAAAAATTTAAATTATAGCTTTACAGAAACAAAATGTTATTAAAACTAGAATAATAACAGTTTGGCATTAAGTTGGATGTCCACAAAGTAAATTATCAATATTATACAATTTGAAGCATTTTAGAAGATTCCAGATATTGTTAAAAAACAAGTAATACACACAAAAAAAATTAAGTAAATATCTACTGAGGTTAACAAAGAAAAATTTTAGTTACCCTAGAGCATTATTTATGATATTGTAGAGTAACCATGGAAACATTTTAAGGCTGTACAATGGGAGGTTTCAACAACAAACAGATGGGGGGAAAAAGTCATATACATTTTTGAGAAAAATATTTCTAGGTATTGGAAAGTTGGCGCAGGTTTCATAACTTCAAACATGAAAATTCTCAATTCGAATCCGGCTGGATCCCACAAATTTTATAATTAAATTATTGAATAATTATTTTAAAAAACTGTATTTAACATCAATTTAAACAAAATGTATTTTACTTGATTCGATGAATAAAGACATATTTTATTAATGATTGAAAATTTGTACAAGATATAAAACATGAGAGTGTGAGCTAATAGAAGGAATTTAAAAATAGATTATTTAATGTCTTTCATTGAATTGTTATTTTATTGCAATTGATATATAATTAATTATGGTATTTAGGATTTTAAATTATCAAAAATACAGTAAAATATCGATTATCCGTGGAATAGGGTGGCCCGGCAACGCCAGATAACGAATTCCCTGGATAATCCGCTATGAACAAAGAATACGCAAAACGATCGATAATCGATTATTATACCATAAGTTACACAAATAATGACCCCGGTTAATGCAATCCACAAATAATCTTCAGAGGAAAAAATAGATACAGAAAATAATTTAAAATGTCGATGTATTTGACGGATTATAACATGTACATTTATATGTCTAACTATTTACAATACGTACATAAGTATATGCCAAAAGTAAGTATGTATGTACATATGTAATTTCCTTTACACATAATACTTTCACTTTTTAACAAAAAAACCTGTCACTTTCGTCTGTTTTTTTGTGAGCATTGATTTAGCTTTAATGTGCGATCTAAGTTTCTTGAGAACCATTTTGTCGCACAGTGTCAACTTGTGTCACAAAGTCATTAAGATCGATAATGTATATGACAGACGTGGATAATGCATGTCACGTCCTAGACTATTTATAGCCGAGATTAGCTGACATTTGTTTACAATCTTATGATACACATTAGGTTTTCGGGTGTCCAAGCATTTTGTCATTGTCTCTTATATACAGTAGTCTGCTCGCCCCTTTTATTTTACTGGCCTGCGTCGGGATGCTTCCCTTTCAATGTAAAAATTAGTACGTACATATTTACATATCTATTCCCTTCATCTTAACTTCTTTTATGCCTTATATGTATTTACGTCGTAATTTACAGTTTGGAAATTTAAACACATGAATCAGATTATAATAAAAATTGGATATTTGTAAAACAATGGCAGACCCCGGATAATACGCAAACCGGTTAATCCACCCACGAATAATCGGGAGTTTACTGTATTAGTTTTTGAAAAACAGGATGTAAATGAATTTTAGCAAAACAAAATTAATACATTTTGCTCTTACAGCATTTTATCTCTGTATCTAGAAACATAGTTTCTATTGTTTAGAACAATGAACTAACTGTATTCATAACATAATAGTTTTAAAACATATAACAAAATTCCAGAAGGGACTAAAATGTTGATAAATTAAAAGACTTGTTAAAATTTCATAAAACGTTTATAAATTTTTCAGCTTTTAATGAAATTGTACAGGAATTAATCATATGCATGAAAACAATTACGTTTTGAAATTTTATGTGTATTGCATAAATGTATTACTCTAGAATATTGACATCTTATTATTGTCAGTTTGAAATTCTTTGTAGACAGAGTGTCAAGAGTTTTTACATGATTAATAGTAAAGCTATCTTACTTGTCTAAAGAAGGTTCAAACTTTTTCTTAGAAAGTACAACAACATCGTCAGAGACCCTTGTAGCAGATTCAATGGTTAGACTTAATGGATCGGAAGTGATTGGTTGGCCAACAAGATTAGTCACACGGACAGATAACTTAGGTTGTTCTGTTGACACTACACCTTGTCCTGACAGGCTGATAACGACTGGAATGTGATACTGTAAACATTTTTTAAGCATCATTAATTTATAGGCTGAAAGTTTCAACTACAATCGTAAGACAAATATTGAATTATTTGGTACTTTTGTTGTTTAGTAACCATATTATTTAAAGTAAATGTATAAAATTAGGAATTTGGTATTACAAGTAGATATATGATGTATTTAATTACCCTCTACCAAATGGTTTTTCGTCTGCGGGACACTTGTAATTTAAATACAACTAAAATTACAAAACAAAAAACAACAACAATAAATAACAATTTTTAAATAAATAAAACCTCTAAACCACAAATAACATTTATTTAAACCTTATGTACATTTCAATTGCTCAGCAATCATCTTCAGAGGTATTTAAAAAATACAACTAACTTTAAACAACATAATACAACAAATATATAGGCATAAACCAGTAACTACTTCGCAAGCCCCTTATTTTTAGAAAAATAAAAACCTTATTTTAAAACAAAAAACAACAATAAATCTATAACAATTAATAATTAAAAAAAATATATATATATAAAGAACAAACTAACAACAAAGAACAATATAACAGTAAATAAATAATAACAATATGTAAAACAATAATAGGTAACAATTTACCAATAAATAAATCTCAATAACAGTAACAAGAACACAAAATAAATTAAATTTAAATAAATAAAAGCAACACAGAGAATTATATGTATAAATAAAAAAAAATTTATTTTAAGTATTAAATTTTAAAAAATATTTTCAAGTGGTGCAAGAAAGCGATGACTCGGTCAATGGCCGAAGCATCGTCCCTTAGCACCATCTTTAAACTGCCTTTTAAATTAAAAAGGGCACGAATATTACTTACACTAACACAATCTACTAAAATATGTTTTATTGTGAAGATATCACCGCAGTATTGGCATATTGGTGGACTTCATGACGCATCAAATATCCATGAGTTGCAAAAGAGTGGCCAACGCGA
This sequence comes from Prosapia bicincta, assembly GCA_036971475.1. NCBI lineage: Eukaryota > Metazoa > Arthropoda > Insecta > Hemiptera > Cercopidae > Prosapia > Prosapia bicincta. The sequence goes on along the minus strand of JBAIZL010000006.1, from coordinate 90,073,140 downwards.
AGGCGTGTAACCACCACTTCCTCCCTACGTTTTGAACGAATTGAAGACCTCCATGGACGGACGGTATCTTTAATTTCCCTCAGCTTATTCTGAATCACGGTATGCCACTCGTCATTCCAAGCAGCCAGCAATAAATGTTTCGCGAAACACACATAATCAGATGCCATAACTCGTTGAGTAATAGGCACCAAACTTGTAGCTTTCTTCACCGCTTCATCCGCTTTTGTGTTTCCAAGTATTCCGCAATGTCCAGGAACCCAACAGAAAGTTACACCCACACCCCTCAATTGAAGCCTGTGTACAGCACACAAAATGTCCCCAACTAAAGGGTTGACAGAGAAAACATCCTGAAGAGCACTTTTGGAATCCGAACACAAAAAAATATGGGAAGATCGAGATTGAATGATGGTCAAAGCTTTAAAAATAGCAAATAGTTCTGCCTTGAAAACACTGCAAGCTGAGGGCAATCCGTACGTGTAGGTACGTCCAGACGCATAAAACGCACACCCAATGCCATTGTCCAGTTTAGATCCATCCTTGAAAATAATCTCACTATACTGGTGGGATCTGTATATTGTCAAAAACTCCTGGTGGTACACCACATTAAGAGTATTGGTTTTTATAAAACTGGACAATGAAAAATCAAAGCGGGGCGTTTTTATTATCCATGGAGGTAGATAGCACATCGATCGTTCAAATGTAGTAGGAAGTTCCGACTCTAGATTATCAATTATGCGTGACGTCCGAATACCGAAAGGGGCAGTTGAACGTTCGCGTGCATTATAAGATGGTGCGTATGATTATTAAACACTATATTAAATGCCGGATGTTTAAGTTTGCTTCGAAGAACAGAAACGTAAGATATTTGTAGCATCTGACGTCGTCTTGAAAGAGCAGGTTCCCCAGCCTCGACAAGAAGACTAGGGATTGGGCTAGTTCTAAATGCACCAGTAGCAAGTATAAGTCCAGAGTGGTGGACAGCATCGAGAGTTTTCAGAACTGTAAGTCGTGTGGATGAATAGGCTTGACAGCCATAATCAATGCGCGATCTAACGACCACGCGATAAAAGCGAAGCATACTAGTTCTGTCTGCTCCCCAATTCGTACCACTAAGGACTCTTAACATATCCAATTTCTTGTTGCATCTCACCTTCAAATCACGAACATGTGGGATCCATGAGAGTCTTTTATCAAATAAAAGACGTAGAAATCGAACACTATCCGTGGTTAGAAGTTGAATCCCATCAAGATAAAGGATCAGCTCCTGGTGTTGCCTACGACGACTAAATGCTACATATTGGGTCTTCGAAGCAGAGAATTTAAAACCTGTAGTTCTTGTCCATTCCTCTAATCTGCTTATTGCTAACTGCAAAGATCTTTCAGCAGTTGCCATACTACGAGCAGGCACATATATACAAAAGTCATCTACAAAGAGTGAACAGTGTACCGGAGATCATGTATAACTCGTGATACTGTTTATTGCAACGGCAAATAGCGTGACGCTCAACACGCTGCCCTGCGGTACACCATTCTCCTGTTTATAACTGTTTGAATACGTGCCTCCAAGACGAACGCGGAAAGATCTATTTTGATAGAAAGTTAGCGATGAATGCTAAGACATTTCCTTGTATACCCCATGATTTTAAAGTGTTCAGAATTCCTCTTTTCCATGCTATATCCTATGCCTTCTCAAGGTCGAAGAAAACAGCAACGAGTGTTTGATGCAAGAGAAAGGCATCTTGAATAGCGGATTCTAACATAACCAATTGGTCAACAGATGATCGTCCTTGCCTGAAACCATACTGTTCGTTGCAAATAAGGTCATTGGTTTCTAGGTACCAGACAAGACGGCGGTTGACCATCTTCTCCAGTAGTTTGCATAAGACGCTTGTAAGGGATATAGGTCTATGACTACTGGGATTGGTTTTGTCTTTACCTGGCTTCAAAAGAGGAATTACAGTCGATTCTAACCATGCATCGGGGAAAGAGCGCTCCTCGAATAAACGATTGTATATTTGAAGAAGAACAAGTTTCGCCGATTTCGGTAGATGTTTAAGCATGGAGTACACAATGGAATCAGGCCCTGGTGCAGAGTCCTTCGTTGACTTAAGAGCTGACTCCAATTCCCCTATAGAGAAAGGAGTGTTTAAAGGAGAGTCCCCAGACAACCCAACAATAAACGGTATTGCTTCTTCCTTCAGTTTATAAAGCTGGAATAATCTATTATAGGCTGTAGTAGCAGAAAAGTTAGAAAAATGATGTTCCAAGTACATTAGCAATGTCATCACGGTTTGTGATTAATCTTCCATCTGGTTGCTTCAGTGCAATGGCTGGCAACGGAGTGGAAGACACTGTGGAGGATGGAGTTGTTCCTGTAATTGTGCTAATGTACTGTTCTCAAGAGTTCTTTCTACTCAGCCTAAATATCCATCGTGCTTTCGCATGGAGTATTTTATATTCCTGAAGGTTTCCATTTGTTGGTTGTCACTTAAATCTCCTTAGCGCTCTTTGTTGTAAACAGAGGATTTCTGTGCATTCATCATTCCACCACGGCACAGGCGGCCGGCGTGAATGTGCAGAGGTTTTTGGAATGGTCTCTACAGCGGCATTTAAAATAGCTTTTGAAAAAATTTCTATTATTTCATTAATGGGTGTCATATAATCCATGTCAAGTGATACAAGGTAATTCGAGTAGGAGTCCCAGTTGGCTTTTTGTAAAATCCAACGGGAATTTCGAGCATAACAGGGTTGGGAGTCACATAAATTGATCTTAATAGGCACATGGTCGCTTCCATACAAATCATTGAGTACCGACCATGTGCATCTAGTAGCTAATTGAGGGCTGCAGATCGATAGGTCAACAGCTGTCCATCCACCAGTAGATACTGCTAAATGGGTAGGGGAATCGTCATTTAGCAGACATAAGACCAGTTCCGTTCTCACACTCTCCACAAAAGTTCACCTCGAGAGTTGCTAGTCGGAGATCCCCAAGCCAAATGGTGGGCATTAAAATCTCCTACCAATAAGAACGGAGTCGGTAACTGGCTTATCAAATTCACTAAATCACTGTGATGCAGATTTTCTTGTGGTGGCAAGTAGACACAACACACAGTGATTGTATACGGGACAGCTGTTTGAACGGCTACTGCTTGCAAAGGGGTTATTAAGTTTAGCGGATACAGTCACGGGCTAGGATGGCTACGCTACCTCTAGCTCGGTCTTCTATAACGAAGTCTGATCTGAAAACTGATAACTCCCTTAAATGAAAATTATGCGATTTGTGGAGATGCGTATCCTGTAGACATATAAACATCGGATACACATCTCGCACGAGTACTTTAAGATCTTCTATGTGACTCCTAACACCGTTGACGTTCCACTGTATCACTGACTTCCTAAGCAAAGACATTTATTAGCTTAGCAAAGGATTTCTTTATTAGCTTAGCAACACCCATTGGTGCTCTCTCCTTTCTTGCCTGGGACGTTTTTAGACGTCTCAGGCTTACATTTCTCAGATTCCATATCCCCCCTTTCAGGGATGGAATCTGAGGAAGTTTTGGGTTTAGGAGGGGTAGTTTTTACATTCCCTCTTTTGTTAGCATTTTTTTTAATACCCGGTAATGACGGTGGCGATGTGGTCTGACGTAACACTGATCTACGTGGTTTGGATTTTTCCAACGTTTTCTGCACAGAAGGTTTATTACCCGTTGATAATATCTTCTGCACAGAAACACAAGGCTTACTTAGTGATTTATTTCGTGCTCCAATCCCCCCAGTGGAAGGGATAGGTACACGAATCCGTTGCTGCAGGTTGTACCAAATCCAAAAAAGGACCATTTGTGATTAAGCACAAAAGGCGAGACACTTGTTCAGTTAGAGCTTCAATCTTCTTTGACAGCTCAGCACATATGGTACAAGACGATTTTGAAGCGGTCAGGGTAGCGGCATAAGTCTTACTGTCTGCCTTTGGCTGAGTGGATCTATAGAGTTTTTTGGCCTCTAGAAACGACAGCTTGTCTTTCGTCATGATGCCTAGGATAGCTTTCTCTTCCTTAAAAGTAGGACAGTTGTAGGATCGCGCTGGGTGGTCACCACCACAGTTGGTGCACTTCGGAGAATTAACACATTCCTTATCATCATGGCCTTCAACGCTACATATACCTCATACGTTCTGCTTCGAACAGGTAGAGCTGATATGTCCAAATCGCTGGCACTTGAAGCAGCGCCTAGGGTTAGCCACGTATGGTCTCACTGAGAGCCTTTGGTAACCTGCATGTAAGTATTCGGGTATTTCCGATTTGCCGAAGGTGACGATAAAAGACGCTGTTGCTACTTTTTCTCCTTTGTCCATTTTCATGATAGGGACAACGTCCGTAACTGTCTGAGATGACAGTTCGGACTCAATTTTATCAACTGGAAGGTACATTAAATCCCTACATGTGATGACCCCCTTTGAATAATTCAAGGATCTGTGGGGAGCCACAGATACCTTGACCTGAAAGAGGTCATTTTAGATAAAGCACAAGTTTCTCTCTCAGTGGAAGTCTCAACTAACAGTGTTCCGTTTCTAAGTTACTTAATAGAGGCTACTGGGCCTCCAGCAGAGGCAGTAATAGCCTTGTCGATCAGGAAAGGAGAAACTTTGGAAAGATATTTCCCTTCTTCGGCACTAGATACAACTAAATACTTTGCTGATGGCAATGTCTGTGACGTTGCCACCATCAACGTTTTACTCAAATCTTTACTAATATGATCGTCAGGAAAATCCTGGCGTGTCCTCTTCAGACTAGTCATATTTGACGTGGTTTTTGAATCCATAAATATTTTTTGCCAGTCATCGTGTCAAGCTTTACGGGCAAGACTATAGGAACGGGTACACCCTTGGATCACATAAAGATCATTTCCAACCCTCAGAACTCTGAGGCCTATAGCTTTTCTCCTTAGCTCGACTGGATGGGCATCAGTCGAGAACTCGTAATACTCCGACACCCATGCACCGTGGACACTCCCTAACCAAGGACCGAAGCGGCTGGTAGACCAGAAACCGCACTTGCGTCTTCGGCAGAGCAAGCTCACATCAGCGTCCCAGACCAGAGTTTGTCAAGCTCTGGACTTTTCAGCACTCCTAACGCGCGACGGTTCTGACCAGTCAAAATTCCCTAAGAGAAGATTATAAGTGTTGAAATGTGTATATAGATTGTGTTGGTGTGTGTATATGCTTTGTGAGTGGTGTAGTGTTAGGCTAGGGTACCACGAGGGATGCCAAACCCCTCGTAGGTGCGGCTAGTCCACACCCCCCTGCGGGTGCCATTCCTAATGTTTCAATATACTCCTCTGTCGACGTGTTTCGGAGTAACTCCATTTTCAAAACTTCAATCATACTCCTAATATTCCTAACAGAAATGAAGATGAGTATATTAATAAATTCAACAAATATTGCCTTTGTGCAACGTCATCCGGCTTTAGACCTCTCTGTTCTTCCCTTAATTCCATTTTTTTGTGTACTTTTTATACAACTAGTTAAAAGATCATGTTAGTAACACTAGGAATAATTAGTTATGAAACTTACTTTATTTGTTGAAAAAGTGTTAAGTACTTCAAGAAGATTGTAAGCTCCCTTGCTGGTCTGAACAGATCGTCTACTAAGGAAATAATTGGCAAACTTGACAGCTTGATCTCCTGTTATTGGAGGAGGCTTATTGGAAACAGTGGCCAATTTGTAGGCACCGCTGATGATTAATGCTAGTAAAGGAGAAAACAACAAATTATTTGCAATGCACATACTTGTGTGGTTATTGTAATTAAATATTTGCATATTTAAATAACATAACTTAATTTTTTTTTAACCTGTATCTTCTCAGAGTAAGTAGGCACAACAGAACTCCCACAGTTATTAAATATTTTATTATATGTCTCAAAATAGGAGATAGATAAGAGAAACCATTGCATGAGTTAAAAAGAAACTAGATAAGGTCTAATCCTCATTCAACATAGCAAATAGTGGCAGGACAGCTCATACTTTCAGAGTGCTAGTCCACTTAGATTATGTTATGTAAATTTAAAAAAGTGTGGAATAAAACATATAAATCAGACCCTCAAGCTAGCACTAAACTTTATCACTGAAATAGGATTAGTTACTGTAACTCCTGATTACTTTTAAATTAACGACAAATGAATGAGTCCTAGGTAGCTAAGTCACAACAAATAGCATTAGGAATCTAAATTGGATTTAAGAATAACATTTAACTGCGAGATTTAAAGTTATTCATGAAATGACATGCCTCAGAAAATCTGGTAAAATTTTAGAAGAGTTGACAGCTCTTGTCCTTGGTTTGTACAACCCAACCCTGAAATGTACCATGTTTTAATGCTTTATAAATAATAGACGCTATAAAACCAAATAGCATTTTTGTCAGTAACATCAATGCCCAGAATACAAGATGGGGCTACCCTAACCATTTAGGCACTAGAAAATGTGTCGAGGAATGTATTGACAACCTCCTGGAAGTAGTTAACACCGAGCAGATTCCTTTCCTTAAGAGGTCATCTCTCGAGACCAGACCTGGTGATCATACATCCTCATATTCCATGCTAAACACAAGCTTAGTTGCTCGAAGATGCAAGTGGTTGTGGGCACAGAACACTGCTTGTAACACAACTGTTAAAAAGCCAATCACAAATAACCATGTCCTCCAAGGAATTTCAATAAGACTAACTGGATGAAATAAAAAGAACTAACAGACTTCCCAAACTAATCTCTGAATCACCAGAAGACACAATTGCAGCAGTATACAAGTCTATTATAGAATGTACTAAAAAGAGGACAGGTGAAGAAATTCCAACCATACAATGTTCAGTATTAAAAATTATTGCACCCAATATAGGTTGTGGCAAACAGCTCACGCCTGGTCTCTAGACCACTAAATTTAATAAAACCTTATTTATTAAATAAAACTTTTCTTGAATAATTACTGTAGAATGTATATATAATCTGAACATTATTCTTACATTTATGTTTGTATTTTTTCAATACAAGTATGTTATAAATTGAGCAGTTTTTATGAATTATATATGATCTTATGAATTGGAGGAAGACATTTTAAATTACAGTTTTTAGTTCCTAATGTTCGAATTATTCATTTTTTAGGTGTATTTTTTTACGATCAAATCAAATGTAACACTATTCTAAAATGTAATGTAGTTCTACAAAGAAGTGTAACTAAAAACTATTTCCTTCTAATATTTCCTTGTAATTCTGAACGCTAAGTTGCAGGAACACACACAGAGGCCATCTCAGACACCTCATATGGTTAAATACATCATGAATGTGCCCACAGCCTTGTGTGATGATCCAAAGTTAGGTGTACATTGTTGGTCACGGGTGTGACCTTATGCCGCAGCCCTGTGCAAAAATACAGTGTCGGCCACCAGTAACCGCCAAGGCAGTCAACGTGTTAAACAAATGAGAAATTTAAAATGTTTGAACTATTTATTCATGATGGAGTTACTAGATTACATTTAATATATTTTCCTAAGTGGTCCCAATACACACAAAGCTGTCTTGATTTTATAATTAAATCTATTTATTCTTATTATTAAGTAACTATGGTTAGAAAAAGATACTACATACCAGTGATACTGAGGCCACCTTCAAACTGAAGGAAGCGGCCATCAACTTCATCTGCTTGTACAATTGCATCTTCAATGCGATTAAACAAAGAAGATACATCACCTTCAAGCTGGGCTGCTATATGGAATGAATATCCTAAACTGTAAAGCAATGATTAATGGTGTTAATTGTGCTGCAGTTTATTGTTATTACTATTTCATAATGTTTAAAACTGAATAATTTCTTTTAAACTTCTTGTCTTTTCATCCTTACAAATATTATAAGTTCTCCTACACTATTGATGAAGAAGAATATGGTTCTGGAAATACATTACAATCAAGCTAGTCATACTAAAAGCAACAAATACTCCTTGCCACCCAGAAACCCAGATTGGTCTTTGGCAAGGAGATTGGTGCCACCTTACTGCCTGCTGGGAAAGTAAGATTCTAAAGGACAGAATTAGGTAACTGATTGACTTCTACATCTACTGATGATAACATACTTTGATTTTGGGCGGTCACTTAGTTATAAGTTTTAATTCCAGTATATTTCCGCGATTTTCCCAGCCCAAAATCATAAAATTCCCGTAGCTTTTTCGTATTAGGTACAATAACATAAATGGATGATCTATACCCAATATTAACTTGTAGGTAGAATATAACTCAAAATGGCTTAGATGATAAAAGGCAAGTATGAGTATACTACATGTATTACTTCACAAGGGATTCTCCGTCAACGGGAATGTATTAAATGTATTTTAGACAATTTTTTCCAGTTTTGCTTTGTTTAACAGATAGATATTAGTAAAGTTAGTTATTATATGAAGACTAAGCAAGAGTTATGAGTATAGATGGGATTAGCAAAGGCGGCTCTAGGGGAGGGCAAATTGCCCTCCCCCCCTGAGAATTTAGGTACTATTTTTTTCCTTTAAATATATTTTTTATATTCGAAACAAATTTAAATTTACCCCAGTTTACTTACAAAAATCTATTTTTCATTTGAGTTTTTTTTTAAAGTAATATATATTGTTTTTACATTTATGTTATGTTAGGTGTAGAAATTCATCTGATAACATGGGTAGCTCCACCCAGGATAAACTATACTGGCACTAGTTCAGTACCGGCTCGGCTATACTAACAGTCTGTGTACTACGACTCTGCGTCGTCCTCGTCAGAACGAGCAGTTTGATAAAATGATGATCATTAATCAATAATTTTGCATTATGTACAAAATAATAATTTCGGTATCAATGTAAAATGCATGTTTTGATAAGAAAATCTAAATTTCCTGCGATTTTCAAGTACAAGAATAGCTTAAAATATCATTTCCAGGCCTTCATTTTTGAAAGTTTTCTGCCCTAAGCCACCCCATGTTTTCCTGCCATTGTGCCCCTCCCAATTCAACAAAATATGACTGCATATTTTACAGATAAGAACAATAACATGTTACGTTTGTACTTTGTATGAAAATGATAATTAAAAATAGTAAACCAAAAGAAGTTAAAATTACTTTTAGAACAAAAATGTAAACCAGAAATAAACACACAAAAAGACTTACCTATAAATACCATCGTCTTTTTTTAATGCAGCTTGTAAAGTTTTTATAATTTTAGCAGAGTCAGTCAATTTCTGTTCTAAATATTTCAAGCCCTGGACAGCAAAGTATAAATCTGCCACACTAGATGTTTCACTGTTGATGACGTCACTAAGACTCTGATAAAAAAAATGCAGAAACATTTTATAACAGATTATTTTAAAAAGATTTTATTAAATTTAAAAATATTATGCTTACGAAGAATGAGAGTAATACAGACCTTAGTAACCTTGGCTAAAGGCAAGGCACCTGTACAGCTGAGAGACTTCCATGTACTACCAATGTAATAGTTTGCCTCTACTGTTGTCTCAGTGTTGGAACTTACTAAGAATGAGCATACATCCTGTAAAACACAAAATTTTAACTCCTGAACACCTACTTTCTCAAACTTACACTTATTAACATTAGTTTATTACTACTTCAGATAACCCCAGTTACTTTGTATCTTTTACCAATTGTTTTCCTAAACATATGTTTAGTAGCAATACAAAATTACTTGATTTATAATTAACTACTATAAGCAAAAATTTGTTTTAAATGCTACCCCTTATTTATTTAGTAACAACAGGTTGGGGTAGTCCTTGGCCTGCTGTAAAACAATTTCTCAGGCAATCTTTCTCCTATTTCTGGGCATCCACCCATCCTCTTCGAAGTCTTCTTTTTTTTTTAATGTTAACTGCTACCTTCACTGTACTCTATCTTCACTCATCCATATCCAGCTCATCTTATTCTGCACAACTATGAGTGAGTGTTTACTCCCTTGCATTATGGGCCAGGACCATGGCCTTATAGGTAAATTGGAGCATGGCTGGGCAGGAGAATTGTGATCAAAAGATGAGAGAGGCAATTTATGCTGAGTCACTCAAATCCCCAAAGCTTAAATTATATTTTGATTAAATAATTTTACCCCAGGACTATCACAGCCTAGAAGATATATTTGGACCATTGACGGTATTACTCAGGGGCTTTTTTTTAGCCTTATATTATATCTCTAGATTGCGACACAAAGGAATGTTATCTTCATTCTTAAATTGGGGAAGAAAAGTTACAGTGAAGTAAAGGATATCAGACCATCTAGCCTTACATTATGCCTATTAAAATGATTGGAAAGGGTGGTGGATGTCTATTTGAAAGAGAGGCTTCTAAAAATGAATAGTTGTGCTTCAAAAGGAGAGAAATGTTCATTGGACCAGTAGTTTTATAGAAATAGCCTCTTACAATAGGAAATGGGAATTTTAAAATCTACATTCGTGAGTAAATGAGTGTAAATTCACAGTGGGGAAATATGGTTCACGGATATGTCTAGAACAAAAGAGGGAGTTGGCAATAATAGACTAAGACACCAAGAGGGTTTTTGTATATATTTGGAGAACTACAATTCAGTTTCCCAGAGAGGTTTTTGTGATGAAACTATCTGCAGAGAAAATAACAGGGGCTGGCTGGCAGGAGTGAAAATACTATTAGGATCTGCTGTTAAGTGTTTAGGCAAAGCTGGACCAGCTCTAATCTTCAGATAAATACAAATCTCTTAATCTAACCTGGATTTTTGGACACTCCAGTTAGATAGACCTTTAGTCCTTGAAGTGTAGACGTCAGAGGGAAACCCATTACACATAATCTGTGAGTGCTCTGCATAAAGTTCAACAGAATAAAGGGGTTTAGTAGTGAAGCACTAACACCAGAATAAAATGGTTTTGTAGTGAAGTACTAACACCAGAGGACACCAGAATAAAGTGGTTTAGTAGTGAAGCACTAACACCAGACGACACCAGACTAAAGTGGTTTTGTAGTGAAGTACTAACACCAGAATAAATTGGTTTTGTAGTGAAAAACTAACAAAAGAGGAGACCAGAATAAAGTGGTTTTGTAGTGAAGCACTAACTCCAGATGACACCAGAATAGAGTGGTTTTGTAGTGAAGCATTAACACCAGAGGACACCATAAAGTGGTTTTGTAGTGAAGCACTAACAACAGAGGACACCAGAATTGAGTAGTTTTGTAGTGAAGCCCTAACATCAGAGGACACCAGAATAAAGTGGTTTTGTAGTGAAGCACTAATAATAGAGGATACCAGAATAAAGTGGTTTTGTAGTGAAGCACTAACACCAGAGGACACCAGAATAAAGTGGTTTAATAGTGAAGCACTAACACCAGAGGATACCAGAATAGAGTAGTTTTGTAGTGAAGTACTAACACCAGAATAAAGTGGTTTTGTAGTGAAGGACTAACACCAGAAACTTCAGAAAGTGAGTAGTTGGCTACTGCGAAGAAGTATAATGCAACACAGGTATTCACTAGCAGATACTGTTCTAGGGATGGGAATAGAGCACACAGGCAACAGCTAATTGTTCTACAATGTAACATTCCTTCAAGCTTTAAATAATAATAGTAATTCAGTCACCGGAAGCTCACACATGTTAGGGTGCTAACTGCCGGCTAAAATAATTAAAAAGTGTATTGTAGCCTAGGATGTAATTATTTACATTATTGGAGAAAAAACCCTTTTTTAACCATTTAAAATCAAGCGACATAAAACTCTTATTCTGCTCAGATCAGAACTTACCTTTAAATAATAAACCTGAATATCTAGTTTTCTTGAAATTATATGAATTATTACTTTTATGAATAATAATTACTTAAATTGTTTCTACTGCTCAAATTGAATTCCTGCTATAAATGGTAGCACTTTGTCACTTTCCTAAAATTAGCATTTAGTTGATGTATAAAACCAGCTGTTTTGGGAAGATATGTCCTACTTTAAAAGATGTGATAGTGAATAAATTTTTAAAAATAATATAATTATAATTATTGCTTCGGTAAGAGGAGGTAATATAAGTAAATTAAACCAATTTTTCATACTTAAAACATAACTTTTCAAACAAGCTTAGTTTGAAATGGTTTCAATTATTACACTTCAAAAGAAAGGGCAAGTAAACAAAGTTATATAAAACCTGTGCGTTTGGAACAGGAATCTGCAACAGTTTATATCCCAGAACTGCAAAGTGTGTGGATGCTAAATCTTTCGACTCTATTGCAGTTTTAAACACTTGCTGAAGTCGACTTCGGTCAGAGTCAGATAAATAGGAGGTAGTCGTTGTTGCTCCGCTTGTTAAATACAGAGTTATACTGAACACTAGTAGGGCTATTATTTTACCTAAACAAAATTTAAAAATACAATTATTTAAAAACAGAATATTTATATATTAACATTTTCATACTAACAACGAATTCCATATACTAAACAAGCTGTTATGTTACTATTCGTAGTTTTAACAGTTTAAAAAAATTAAATGTTTGACTAAACTCACAGACTTATTGTTATATCTCAGTAGACACGTTTTACACTTGTTTAAATGTAGAGAGATAAACTGTACTGTTTGTTCTTAGTTGTTTTTACATGTTAATGTACATCTTTGGTTAGTTCTGAACTAGTGCAAACCATGTTTGTTAAGAAATAACAGTAAATTAGTGGTTTTAGTTGAGTATTCAATTATAAAAATTGTGAACATTATAAAAAATAGGGTACGGGCAATACCGTGTTTATGTTACAAAATACCCTACATATACATACATAACTATTTTATAACACAGTTACAATATCAGAATTACAAGCAGGTAACAGACAGATACTTATTACTTTCTTGGAGAATATACATGTACATTATCTTAGCCTCAACTCTGTTTTATCGGTTATATAACTTTTTTTCATTTGAAAACTGTCAATAATGAACATAGATCACCAATGTAAGAGTGCACCAGGACATCAAAACCATACTTAATTTAACCAGTTCTATCCTTTCTCCTGTGCTGTTACTAAAATTCCTGGAGGCAGTGTTCTTCAGGAATATGCACTTAACACTACATAAGGCTGTATTTAATGTCCATCAACACTGATCCTAACATCATGTTTCATTGCTATTTTCCTGCTCTAGCAGTTCTAACTAACACTGTTTTTTCACCTGAAGCATTTACTATTGTTTTACTGGAAATGTCAAAAAATATTAGAGTTTTGTTGCCATTATCAATCGCCCACTTACAATATCTGTATATTTTCCATAATACGTCTCTAAAATTAAAAAACTTTATCCCGGTATGTATCAGAAACTGCTGTGCCAACTTCAAAAACCCAAGTCATGTTCTGCCATAAACCTTTTTCCTTAACTTAAGCTTCCTTTCAAAAAATTACAAGAAATCTTCGTACTTTCTGCTATTTTACAATCTTCAAAGTGAGATATTTCTAGAGAAACAGCAAATCCATTAGCCTGTGTTTTATGAGCATACTCCACAAGACAGTTTTCTACTTTCAGATATTAATTATGCCTTTTTCCACCTCCGTAAATTTTTTCTATCAACATGGAATTTTCTACTTGATGCAAGATTCCCATTTTTGTAGCTTCTTTATAAATACACCACCTGTTAAAGATGACATTGTCATCGAAATGTACATAAACATTTTACTAGACAGCTTTGTTTATTTGTTATTGATTATATACCTTTGTTGATTTAGTTGCTTCTATATCATCTATTGTGGTACAGGATGTTTGTTTAGTTCTAATTATTATAATATTATCACTGTGCTGGTTTATTTTATTTTTAATGATAGTTATACCCTAACCAGATACTTTGTAACTGTATTCTAATATAACTGTGAAGTAGTAAGATATAAATAGTAAGGTAATTCCCGACGAATTACTACATAAGGCAGTGTGTAAAGTAATCTTATTTTTGTATGGGATATTAAAATGAGTTTTAACCAGTTTATAGCTTGCAACTCTTATAACAACATATTACTTGTTTTAAATATATTTTCAAGTAAAATATGTGAAAACAAAAAAATCGCCAGGTCAGTACAATATTAGCCAAATATTACCAACCTTGACAATGTGGATGGTTTGAAAAGTTCTAGGAATGTATTAAAACAAAACAACTTACCTCAGTTATTTAAAAAAAATTGTTTAATGTAATATCCCTGTACATTGAAGGACTTGGTCCATATAGAACATTACTTTCCTCCAGATGTTCAAAGAAAAACTAAATATATGAGTACAAGCAGAGGGCGTAGCAGTACGACTATAGATATCGATGGATATTCATTTGAAAAAGTAAAAACTTTCACATATTTGGGCTCGGAAGTAAATGATGAAAATAAAACAATAGGCCTAAATGAAGTCCAGAAAAGAATAATGACAGCTAATAGAGCATACTTCGCAAATATAAAGCTTTTTAAAAGTAGGCTATTGTCTCAAACCACTAAGGTACGACTCTATAAAACCTTAATTCGGCCAGTCCTAACGTATGGAGCGGAGACGCGGACTTTAACCGCCGCGATGAAAAATCAGTTGTCATTGTTTGAGCGTAAGCTTTTAAGAAAAATTTATGGTCCGGTCCATGATGTACAGACAAATGTGTGGAAGCTTCGATCTAATGCCGAGTTGTATTCCTTATACAAAGACGCAAATGTGGTCCATTTTATTAAAACGCGACGTCTAGAATGGTTGGGTCACATCATAAGAATGCCCACCAATAGAATGCCGAACAAACTTTTACATGGCACTATGATTGGCAAAAGAAGAGTTGGCCGACCAAGAAAACGATGGCTACAGGACCTTGAGGAAGATTTAAGAGTACTCGGCATTACAGCATGGAAACAGAAGGCTAAGGATAGAAGTACATGGTGGAACATTGTTAAGGAAGCCAAGGCCCACCCCGGGCTGTAGCGCTACGTAGTAGTAGATGTTCAAAGAACTTAGCAACTTAGGCTTCAGTTCTTTGTTTGAAATTTGAATCGAGAAAAGTCAAATGCATAAATCAGGTGTAGCAATAATTTGTATATTAGTCCATAAATTTTAGCCATGAAAACGGCATGCAATGTCATACAAACATATGTTTGTGGTAAATATTGTCTTGAGGATTGATGTGTTTTCTTGCCAAACCTGGTTTTTTCCACATCTTTTGCTATTGACAAAATTCAATTTCAATTTTAAAAAAAAAACTGATTCAATGACTTTTCAGGCAAACTAAATGGCTTTTACTTTCTTTGGGGACGATTCAACATGTTTCTATAGCTCGTTACTGTAGTTTTGTCTCTAAGGTATAGTCATTGACCCAAACCTCATATTATCACAAATAGGCTTAAAAAACCCTTGTCAAATGTTTCTAATCTGATAAATTTATGAACCACTATTTAGGTTAATCATAGCACTCATGTAACGGAAATTTTCCCATCTTCAATTCCACTGTTCAAATGTTATATGCCCATTCATATGTCATAACCACAGCTTCATGAATTTCTCTTGCAATATATGCTCTTTTGCAATAATTTCTGGAGTAGTATCACACCTGGTTCAACCTTTATGTGGAGAATCATCAAAGCTGTTCTTGCTGAATTTAAACTCATTTGTTCACTTGGAAACAGTTGATTATGAAGGAGAAGAGTATCCCAGAGTGTTCTGAAAGTCAGCATGAATTTTCTTTGCTTTCATACCTTTCTTTATAAAATAATTAATCTTAGCTTTTTATCATAGTTTTTTTTCATCTTTATAAATCATTATCCAGGAACAAGATTCGATTTACATTCACACCCCAACTATCTACTTAGAACACTGAGACATCTTTAATCATACTTGCACTAACACAGAAACCCTGGCTCTAACACTTACCTTTGTTAGTGATTCTAGAACTTTTCAAACTACACACTTATAAACACATAACAAAGACTCCCTAACAAAAGCCTTCCCATTAGTTTTGTCTGTATTATTTAAAAACTAATTATTAAAAGTCTGTATAAGTAAATTACTGTTTTCTAACCTAACCAAATACATTTTCAACTTACTTTTACAATAGTTAAATCATCATGTAGTTTCCCAAGGTGGTACGTAATATAAGGCATAAACCCCCTTAACAAACAGATCCAGCATATAAGGTAGTACAAAGTATGCAACACGTCAGAATTATTTTGAAATGCAATTATTCTAACCTTTTAGCTTAATTGTCTTTCATACCTACTTACTTCTCAACCACTATCATTCACCATTACAAATGTAAGTATTGTGTTCATAATTATTTGATTTAAAAATGGAAACACATCATCCAAAATAGTTATGCTCATATATTAATATTGGAATATTCATATACCTAAATACTATTTATGTTATCAATTTAGAGGTATGTTTTAATATTTATAATTGGAAATTTATCAACTGAAATTTATACTTAGCTATATTAGATCTTTTAAATGATCCATATACAGAAAACCTAACCTCCGATTAATGCCAATTAAAGATGCGTTATTTTTAAGTTTGTTCGTAATATGACTTTAAAAATATCCTTGACACAATAGTCAAAATACTATAATATTCACTCTCTTTTATTGAAATTAGTAAATGGTATATGAATAAATACATAAATAAAATACTGAGAGTCGGTTTTACAAACTTTAAAACCACGACACGATTTTAAAATGTAAATTTTTTAATTATGTAAAAGAGAAAAATATTGAATTAAGCTGAGACAATTAATTTACTTACACATTGTTTATTACATAGAGAGTTTTATTATTATTTTCTTACCAAATTCACTTGTTATCAGCATTTTAAGGCCACGTAGTTAGCCACTATACACACATAATACACAAATCAAGCCGGTTTTAGTTCATTGCCAGTTTTTCTCTGTTCCCTATATCTTGTTGTCCATTCGTTTACGACATTTACTTCCAACCAACCGTCAGCTGGCACGTTTTGTTGGGAAACGTTATTTAGATGGCACAACATTTTAACCTTTGGTATTGTTAGACGACTTGTTTACTTTAACAAGTAACAAAATTTAGTTTGTTGTTATAACTAATTATTTAATTGTTTAGATATATCGTAAAGTAATATAAATTTATATTATATTTTGTTATTATATTATTATAAATTTAATTAATGTTGCTAATTTTTAATTTTAATATAATTTTATTATATACCCACCCATCTTACAGTTCATGTACAGTAATAACAAAAATGCGCGGAAAATACTATGTTACACCTCCGTATTTCTGAAAATTATTATTAATTCATTTTATATAATAAGAAAATTCATAGTTCAACAAAAATAGTTAGGTCATCCATAGATTGAATCCAATTACAATAAGTAATGTTAATGTTATTACAATTCTTGCCATAAAGAATAAAATTCACTAAACAATTATAAATATTTATAAACTTGCCTATAGTAACACTTACTTATATTTATTGAGTACGGCCGTTTCGGGAGATGTGACCCATTGTCAACTCAGACCGTATGTCAACTAAGACAATGGGACATATCTCTCGAAACGGCCGTCCTCAATAAATATACTCAACAAATATAAGTAATTGCTACTATAGGCAAGTTTATAAATATTTATAATTGTTTAGTGAAAACTAGTAGCTCACGTGAAGATGGAATCGACAAAATAAAATTCAATTAAATACTGTACAACGATACTCCAACTAATTGCAAAGTTTCGGTTATTTTTCTTTGTAACAGTTTTGAGGTTTTAAAGATTTTACCATAAATATGATTGTGTCTTGTTTTTGAGTTTTCAAATTTATAATTTAATTCATGGAAACCTGTTCTTGATAGTTAATTTATTAAAAATACATTTATGTACTAGTAGATGTTATTGATCATAGTGATAGAAGAAACTTTAAACGATATTAGACGATATTATTAAACATTTTAATTAACTGTTTAAATAGCACTATTATTTAGTTACTAATTAAATACAAGTGTTAATATGATACGGTTAAACAAATTTATTATTTGATATTTATGTATGGAATTTTTTTTTTAAATTTAATAAATTCTATTATATATTTACCGAATTTTACAAAAGTACTGTGTATTCTAAATAAAATTTGCAAATATTGCAAATAAAATTGTAGTAAATGTTTAGAACATATACTGTAACATTTAAAAGATATCATGGGACATTTTTGTTTATTGTACCAGATAATAATCATGAGTGTATAGGTTGACCAAGAGGGAACTTTTTATACTCTATCATTTTATAGTCTAAGCGAAGAGAAATATAGTCAAATGTTTTTAATATTAACACAACATAAATAAGGACAGGTTTTACAGAAAATTAAAATAAACTGTCATAAAAACTATAAACAAATTTCAAACTCAGATAAAAAATATTACCTCAAATATTTCATCCCCAATCCACCTTCCCTCTGAGACTACAAAAATGTACAACCAAACACTACCAACTGCAGAGTCTTAAAATCTTACTATTTTTCAGCACACAAACTATTAAAAAACATAAATAATATGTAACAATAATATAGAAAATTCTTAAAAACTTACTGTACTAATATTGCTACAAATGAACCTTAAAACCCTACAAAACTAATGCACACAGACAATGTATTACTACGATTTGTAGATATAAATAATAGAAGCATAGATCATATAAAATAATTTGAGCAAATACTTATACTAAAAGTGTAGGATTGATTCCACCAAAGGCAGTGAAAGTGATACATGCATGCAAACACATTTCAAGGTCTCTTGTCAGAAAGCATAGCGATTCGGTGGAGCCAAGTATAGGACTTGTGTTTGAAGAATAAGAAATTATAGAATAAAATATTTCACCTAAAATCGTGTTTTACTCCCAGTCAGATGGAATATCAATAAGGAAGCCCAATCAGCAATATTATCAATAAAAGTAGCTTAAATACTATTTATTATATTAAAAAAAGAAAAGAAATCTCCAAGTACCGGAGACATAAAAACTTAACTTTACAGATTGTAATAAAATCTACATTGAGAAAATAGGATGCATTTTTCGAAAGACATACAGGACATATACACCCAATTAGAAATGACTGAAATGTATTTTTTGCTAACCACATAATATAACTCGACTGCAGTTACACAGGCAACCATAACCTAAAAATTTTCCACATGAACAAAGAACGGATCATAACTCAACACACTGGAGCAATGTGAAATTTACAAAATATAGACAACTAACTTATTACACTTTTGATATTACTTGGTAAGAAAACGTTTCCTCCAAGTGTAAGTTAACAATTTAACAACATTTAGTTAACAAAAAGTCTGGTTGCAAGTAATATCAAAAGTGTAATAAGTAATTAACAACCAGCTCGTTATGAACAGCAACAAGATTTCGATAGACAACTAAATCACAAAATCAAATAATACTACAGTAGAATAACTGTATGAAGCAACTGTGGCGTAATGTTTATTTTTAAATAAATAAAACCTCTAAACCGCAAATGAAAAAAATTCTACAGTAGAAGCTTATCTGAAAACAAGTAATATAAAAATTAAAAAAAATAATAAATTCCCACTGAGGTCAAGAAAAAAAAGTTGTATCATTGTTTGCTTATTTCCAGTTTGTTTTTTTATTTTATTCGTTTCATCCATTTTTAACCCTACAGCACTATTTATGGTATTTTGTAGTAACCATGATAACAGTTTAGTGTGCAATGGAAATTTCGACGACAACCAGAGGGGGGGGGGAATGCATATATTTGTCTTTGAGAAATTCATTTCTTGGAATTTTCAAGTTGGCACAATGGCAAAACGCGCTAGACCTAAATATGAAGATTCACAGTTCAAATCCGGATAAACTCCCAAATATTTTATAAAAGAATTATTGAATTAATATTTGAAAAACTCTATTAACATCAATTGTCATCCAGTATAGGTTTAAAAAAATGTATTTGTACTTGTTTGGATGAATAAAAACGTGTTTTATTGACTATTGAAAATTTGTACAAGATATATATATATATATATATATATATATATCAAGAAAGTGTGAGCTAATATAAGGAATTTAAAAAAATAATAAAAAGTTAATCAGACCTGTAAGGTCTGTGGCTGATCTAAAATAACAAATAGCTGGGTTAACCTTAACTGGACAATGTTAGAAAAAATAAACAGACGGTACTGTACCTTAACCAGTAGAACCTAGTATTATTACACTTTTGGTATTAACTTGGCAAAAATAACACTACTTACTGATATTTTCAGCAGACGCGTTTCGCACTAGTTCAGCGCATTATTGAATGCTGTGAGTCACGGACAAGACTTTTGCTCAAGTATGAGTCTGTGGTGTATTGGTGTTCTGGGGTGTGCTATTGTTCATAGAGTAGTTGTTAATTATGTGTTCAAATGTAGTATTTGATTGTGAGACATGTGTCTTCTCAAAAGACATAAAAAAGACACAACCCAAATCAAATTTTGCCATACACGTACAAAACACACTACACTCACGGACTAACAAAGACAACACAGAAAACTACGAGATTATGTATACAAACACAGGCGCGTATCCAGCGACTTGCTTTAGGGGGGCGATCGAGGCACTATATATAATTATATAAAATATGTGTGTGTGTGCGCGCGCGTGCGTGTATGTAAGAACATGTAACAAAAATACTTGAAATTTGAAAATATTTAATGATTTTAATTTTCATAAGTATTATTTATTTAACAATAGAATCAAATATCAAATAAAAATTAAATTCTTACTAAAATTAATAGTTCATAGTTAAATAATAAACTCTAGTCGATGTTTGCGTTTTCTTGCGTAAAGATCAATGACAGAATCTATATCAATTTTTTTATAAGTAGTTATTCTTCCAACACGAACAATTCCGGAGTAAACTGCGAATATTATGCTTGCAAAATTACGCATTGAAAGTCATATGTTTTTTTTTTTACCCGGGTCTGGGCCCCCAAAACCCGCCCAGCCCTCGTGGCAGCCAACCTCTAGTGAGCTACCTCCGTCTCACATGCGCATGCGGTTAGTATCCCTACCGCGAATGAAGGAAACGGGATTGATTGCCCATGTACCAAGCTCATAAGCTCTTTCCATGGAGAATCAGGAGATAGTGAAATGAAACAGTAAGGTAAGTGTCGCGCTAAGAGCGGGATGAAAAAACCTGGCAAGAAATAAACCCTGCCAGGAAAAATCCCGCGACAGATCATGCAGGAACCCTGGGGGCTTGGATCACCTTATGCTAAGGAATAAGGAGAGGTATTACCTTGCAAATACCTTGTTAGTGAGTCTATGGCAGGAATGGCATGCACCTCTTCTTCTGCTGCCTACTCGAATCCAGACTGAGCTTCACTAGCGCTGTCTGTTGTTAAAACGTTTAGAGATTACGAGGGTAGGCCGAGGGAACGCGTCACATTTTCAATTTAAAAATTAAAATTATATTTTTTATTTACTATTAAAGACGAATTAACTTGAGTAAATTAGGTTAAAATTCGAGTGTATTTATAAACATAGACTAGCATTTGATAAGTGATTCTATTTTTGTAATTATTCAAAGATCATTACAATGTTACAAAATTATTATTTACTTTCTTTTAATTTTATAATTACAATTAATATAAATATGTACATACATATGTTAGAATAATAATATTAAGTGGGAAAATAGAAATTGAATTTCCTCGCAATTTTTCCATTTTCCTTTCTATGTGTGATGTTGCACTATTATTTTTGTTTGTTACTATTAATAAGCTTTCTTTTTTTTGTCGCTTGCATTGTGTTGAAGTATTTTTTGTTTCACTTTCATTTAGCATTGTCCGTTTGTGAAGCAAGGTTCGATACTAATCCAGTTTGTTTGTTTATTTTATATTTTTCATTCATTTTTAATCCTTGAGCGTCATTTATGATATTGTGTGGTAACTATGACAACAATTTAAGGTTGTGTAATTGAGGTTTCGACGACAACCAGATGGGAGTCATATACATCACTGAGTAATTATTTCTAGCTTTGGGAAAGTTGGCTCAGTGCTAAAGCGCTCGGCTTCGAACATGAAGATACTCAGTTCGAATCCGGCTTAAACCCCCAAATTTTTATAATTTAACTATTGAATAAATATTTTAAAAAACTGTATTATAATCAATTCCCATCCACTACAGGTTAAAAAAATGTATTTGAACGTTATTGGATGAGTAAAAATGTATTTTATTGACGAATAGAAATTTGTACAATATATTTATATATACATATATATATGCAGACTCCCCTACAAACTCGTGTGTTAGTATGCAGGCCCCCCTACAAACTTGTGTGTAAGTATGCAGACCCCCCTACAAAATCGTGTGTTAGTATATATATGTATATATATATATGAGGAGAGTGTGAGCTAATAGAAGGAATTAAATAAAAATGGAAGTTTAACAGTATTTGGCCAAATTGCAATGTTATTGGTAATATTTTGTACATTATGTTATTACTTTTGCTTGCAATTTCCATGGTATAAATGTATAGCTTAGTTTCTAATATTTTTAGTGAATGAATTTCAATTGTTTAAATGCCATGCATTTCTGCGCCCTCTTACGGAAATTTAGAGAGATAACAAACGTACCTAACCTAACCTGCCTTTTTCAATATTATTCTGCTGGTTGCTGTAACAAATTTCGCTACTCTGGAGGAGGATCTTTTAATGACAGGCGCGTATCCAAGGGGGGAGGCGATGGGGTGATCGCCCCCCCAACCCTTAAGAACTTTAGGTTAAAAATCGACAATATATTATTAAATTAGGACTTTCTATCAAATTAGACTTTTACTTGAGTTAACTCGTCTTTTATTGTAAATAAAAAATAAAATTTGAATTTTTAATATGAAAATGTGACGCGTTTCCTCGGCATACCCTCGTAAACATCTAAACGTTTTAACAACAGATAGCGCTAGTGAAGCTTAGTCTCGAACATATGATTTTCACTCGCGGTAGGGATACTAACTAACCGCATGCGCATGTGAGACGGAGGTAGCTCGCTAGAGGTTGGCTGCCACGAGGGCTGGGCGGGTTTTGGGGGCTCAGACCCGGGTAAAAAAAAAACGTATGATTTTCAATACGTAATTTTGCAAGCGTAATATTCGCAGTTGACTCCGGAATTGTTCGTGTTGGAAGAATAACTACTTATATTAATTAATAAACCATTTTTATAATAATAGCTTATTATGAAATTAATAATATTCTCTAGCCATAAGTGTTATCGAAACTGGAATAATTATTTATTAAAAAGTCTAATTTGCTACGAATCTTTATCACGTTACCGATTTCTAACGCAAGCGTAGAAAGAACTTTTTCTGTTCTATGTTTTTACATACACGCACGCGTGCGCGCACACACACATATTATATATATATATATATATATATATATATATATATATATATATATATATAATGCATCGATCGCCCCCCCCCAAAGCAAGTCGCTGGATACGCGCCTGAATGATGTATTTTTCTTGCTATTTAGGCGTACGTACAATCCTTTCTTATCGCACATATGGTTATGCTCTAACTATATCGCCAAAACCTTCAGTTCGCATCAACTTCAGCCTGGTGAACATGCTCAGTCAGGCAGCACAGTACTTCCGGCATTGTTATATGCTGGATACACACATTAAAAATATATATTTGTCTTTAATCAACGCACAACCAATAAGATGTTTTTATGTTTACTGGATTTGTGTTAAAATCATTAATAAAATGTTTTGATTCCCTTTGAAGTATTATAATACTGTAACTGGTAATCCAATGTTCAAACTTACTCCATGGAGTTGCTTTAACATAGAATGATTAAACAAACAGAAACGCTGATGTTTCTATTGCACTTTAAACGTATGCTTGCCATATACTGTGTCTCCTCCCCTCCATTCGATTCGATAATAGCAGCATTACGTCATGGTTTCGTCGCCGTGGCCCGTGCCTGTTAGCACAGACTTCATTCATAGGAGCGCTGTCTTTGCACGAAGAAGTTTGTGTTTGTGTAGTTAGTGTTTGTGTTGTTACTAAGTGTTGTGGTTCTGTAGGCTACTTGGTTGCTAATACATTCAATATTGGAGTTATCCCAACACGAATTAGACAATGTCATGTTACTTTGTGAATAGCTAAAGCCTACACGTTTCTTATTTAAGTCGCTTTGATATCTAACCTAAATTACGATAGATGTCACTGAAGTAGGAATAACCAGGTCGAGGAATTGTTCAGAACTGTTTGGATGATTGTCTTGTGAAGTAAACAATGCGTATTTGTACAGTTTGATAGCGAAGGCCACAGAGGACGGAGGGGAAAGCAGCCAAGGCGAATCACCGCAGGCAAGACAAGTGGGCCGGTCTGTAACAGGTAGGAAGCGGCATAGCACACTGTGCCTCACTAAAATAATCTTGCTCATCAGTTAGGCCTTCATTTTAAACGCTTTTGTTTGTGTCATTTCGATATTTAACTGTAGGCCTATTTATTATGTGATGCTTTGAATCGTTTAAAATGTCGACAATTAAAACATATCAGAGTAAATTCAAGCATTGTTTCAAGAGAACCCCAAAACGTTTCATTAAATTTATCAGGAAATGATTTTAACATTAACAAATCGGTTGAGAAAGAAAGAAAAAGATATTTGTTAAAAATAATAATGTTTCTTGCATGTACCCGGAAAATTTATTAGGTTTTGCAGCAAATTTGCTTTGTAAATAGTTCCTTATAAACTGTTTTACAAGCTATTTGGTTTGGTTTACATTTAAGTTTGAAAGACATCTTTCTTCACACGAAACAAGCAAGTTTCGTGTTTTAGCTGAAATGTTATAACTTATAATTGATGTAGGATAGAGATGGCGGATAGTTAGGAAAATTTTAAAGTTTACATCGATGTTAACAACGAGCAAGATATATATATATCCAAGAATCCTGAGAAGTCCTGAGAGACTGACTGAGAATCAACGTAGAGTCGAAACTATAAAAGATGGAGACTTGAAAATTTCAGGGTACATTCCGTTCATAACACAGACGTATACTAAGAAAAGATTTTTAAAATATCGATTTCAAAGGCTAAAAATTGCAAAATTAAAAAAAATGGAAAATTATACATGATTGCTTTATCTGTATACAATTGCATATATTTTCGGTTAAATAATACGCTATTATAACTTTGTATTTCCATTCCATAATCATTTTATATTATTAGTTGTTTTTAAATTTATTAAATCAACATGTAAAGTGACAATTTTAAACGAGTGCGGCCGAAGCTGCCACTGGCGCTAGTGTGCTATGCACATGGAACTCCAAAACATCGATACTTTTTTGTGTAAAGCAGCACCGTTTCATTCGTCAATAGTTAGTACTCTTTAAATAGATAAATCAACAATTTAGTAATTTACTTTAAATTTTCTTACATCTTATATTTTACTTGAGGAAAACCTCAACCTTCTGTGAATACAAATGCTATACGTAGGACATATTGAATTTCTGACTATAAGAGTGGCTGGTGATTGGTTCATTCAAATAATATGTGTGACATCGAACTCAAAATTATACGTAAAACTGATAACAAAATAATGTATTAGATATCTTCAATAAATATTAAAAATGAGCTAAATACACTAGGATTAAAAACAAATAGCATAGTAGATGAATTGGGTTGCCAACAATTCTTAATCAAGGCATAAGTGACAAGCAATCGCTATGGGAAAACATCGACTATCTAGTAAATCCCTAATTTAGGCTCAATAGGTTAAGGCTGCCAGACTTCCTCTGGGAAAGGGGTTTGGGGGTTCACATTATGGTTGGGGGGAGGGGGTTGGTAACTAATTCATACACCAAGGTAAATGTTTTAATATTAAAGAATATTCTATACCACTTTAACGCTTACAAATAGACACAGGTTGGCAAAGTAAATAAATTAAATTTGTTCCTAATTTAAATACATTAGAAATTAAAAAAAGATTCTATGAACGTTAACACCCCATGTAAATGTAGAGGCTGGTATTTATTGGGGAAATTAAGTTAAAAGCCTGCAGAAAATACGAAGTTAAAAAAACTTTAAAATTTCATTTTCATAAATTCTACAATTAAGCAATCTGCAACATTTCTCTGATAGCCAGTTGAGAACTTTGTACAGAGATTCTCATGGATATAAACAATAGTAAAATTTGTTCACAAAACTTAAACTGGTGGTTTAAAAAATATTTTTCTACTTATAAAATATTAAAAATAACTGTATAGCTTCTCTGTGGGAGTTTAACTCATTATAAATCCTAGCTGCGCCCCATGTGTAGGCTAAATAGCATTATAATAGACCATTTCCAGGGATGGACCACAACTGACCATTGTAGCCTAATGAACGTTTGATCTAAAGACAATGGACCTTATAGACATTAAGACATTATAGGTTATTTGGCTTCATAAACGTCTGTTTGTATGTGTGTGATTTTTACACAGAATTAACCTCTAGACTTACCGCACAACTTTCTCCATTTCAACAATGTCAAAGGAGTTTTAGGATTGTTTACATGAAGATAATTGTACTCCTACTTAATTTCTCCTTTATTCTTTGTCCAGCGTTAATAACCAAGAAAGTGTTGAGAAATCTACATAAATTTATCAGGAAATGATTTTAACATTAACAAATCGGCTGAGAAAGAAAGAAAAAGATATTTATTAAAAATAATAATGTTTCTTGCATGTACCCGGAATATTTATTAGGTTTTGCAGCAAATTTGCTTTGTAAATAGTTCCTTATAAACTGTTTTACAAGCTATTTGGTTTGGTTTACATTTAAGTTTGAAAGACATCTTTCTTCACACGAAACAAGCAAGTTTCGTGTTTTAGCTGAAATGTTATAACTTATAATTGATGTAGGATAGAGATGGCGAATAGTTAGGAAAATTTTAAAGTTTACATCGATGTTAACAACGAGCAAGATATATATATATCCAAGAATTCTGAGAAGTCCTGAGAGACTGACTGAGAATCAACGTAGAGTCGAAACTATAAAAGATGGAGACTTGAAATTTTCAGGGTACATTCCGTTCATAACATAGACGCATACTAAGAAAAGATTTTTAAAATATCGATTTCAAAGGCTAAAAATTGCAAAATTAAAAAAAAAATGGAAAATTATACATGATTGCTTTATCTGTATACAATTGCATATAGTTTCGGTTAAATATTACGCTATTATAACTTTGTATTTCCATTCCTTAATCATTTTATATTATTAGTTGTTTTTAAATTTATTAAATCAACATGTAAAGTAACAATTTTAAACGAGTGCGGCCGAAGCTGCCACTGGCGCTAGTGTGCTATGCACATGGAACTCCAAAACATCGATACTTTTTTGTGTAAAGCAGCACCGTTTCATTCGTCAATAGTTAGTACTCTTTAAAAAGATAAATCAACAATTTAGTAATTTACTTTAAATTTTCTTACATCTTATATTTTACTTGAGGAAAACCTCAACCTTCTGTGAATACAAATACTATACGTAGAACATATTGAATTTCTGACTATAAGAGTGGCTGGTGATTGGTTCATTCAAATAATAGTCGGCTACATGTGTGACATCGAACTCAAAATTATACGTAAAACTGATAACAAAATAATGTATTAGATATCTTCAATAAATATTAAAAATGAGCTAAATACACTAGGATTAAAAACAAATAGCATAGTAGATGAATTGGGTTGCCAACAATTCTTAATCAAGGCATAAGTGACAAGCAATCGCTATGGGAAAACATCAACTATCTAGTAAATCCCTAATTTAGGCTCAATAGGTTAAGGCTGCCAGACTTCCTCTGGGAAAGGGGTTTGGGGGTTCACATTATGGATGGGGGGAGGGGGTTGGTAACTAATTCATACACCAAGGTAAACGTTTTAATATTAAAGAATATTCTATACCACTTTAACGCTTACAAATAGACACAGGTTGGCAAAGTAAATCAATTAAATTTGTTCCTAATTTAAATACATTAGAAATTAAAAAAAGATTCTATGAACGTTAACACCCCATGTAAATGTAGAGGCTGGTATTTATTGGGGAAATTAAGTTAAAAGCCTGCAGAAAATACGAAGTTAAAAAAACTTTAAAATTTCATTTTCATAAATTCTACAATTAAGCAATCTGCAACATTTCTCTGATAGCCAGTTGAGAACTTTGTACAGAGATTCTCATGGATATAAACAATAGTAAAATTTGTTCACAAAACTTAAACTGGTGGTTTAAAAAATATTTTTCTACTTATAAAATATTAAAAATAACTGTATAGCTTCTCTGTGGGAGTTTAACTCATTATAAATCCTAGCTGCGCCCTATGTGTAGGCTAAATAGCACTATAATAGACCATTTCCAGGGATGGACCACAACTGAATCTATTTTGTAGCCTAATGAACGTTTGATCTAAAGACAATGGACCTTATAGACATTAAGACATTATAGGTTATTTGGCTTCATAAACGTCTGTCTGTATGTGTGTGATTTTTACACAGAATTAACCTCTACACTTACCGTACAACTTTCTCCATTTCAACAATGTCAAAGGAGTTTTAGGATTGTTTATATGAAGAAAATTGTACTCCTACTTAATTTCTCC
>JBAIZL010000006.1:90024545-90039545 GCA_036971475.1 Prosapia bicincta | reverse complement strand
AAGTTTGGCTAATTAGTGACATGGTGAAACTGAACACAACATGTAGCATAAAGAGAGAAGGTGGGAAAAGGAAGCCCTTGTGGTAGATAGTGCAGAGATTCCAAGGGCTAGGTTAGCTGCAAAGTGAAGTGTTGGGTTTACCCTTAGACTCCACGCAACAACTTTTCTGTTTACTTGGAAATTCTCTTCTTATTTAACGACTGCACTGAAACACACCTTGTATGTAGAAGCTGTCTAATGTAAATACACGTACTCGATTATACGTGCTAGAGAACGTAAAATATGTATTGAGATACGCATCAAATATTACCATATGTAAATTTGACAGTAGTGTTTTATTACCTGTGAAAGGGTCGTACAGTTTTATTGTTTTCTGTAGAACCTTACTTGCCCCATTCAGATACCGTCTACCCAGAAATTTAAATATAATTTCAAGATAGTTTTCCCAGACAACAAGTTGACAGTAAACCGAGAACTGCAGACATGCACATGAGTGTACTCAAGCAATGCGTGTAGCTTTACTTGGCTGCATATTTTAGAGATACAAGTTAAGAGGAGCGCCTGAGTAGACTATTGCTTAGCAATAGAACGGAGGGCGAAGACGCTCACATGCTCGGTACTTCTTTGCAGAATTGGAGTTTATGAAAACGAAAATTTGAAGTTTGTAACTAAGACCTTGTTATTATTGCAACCATTTACCTCAATTCGTAAATAAATGCCATTTTCTACATGCAATTAAATGTCCATTGGTATTTAATGTCTTTTTAAAACTTCATTGTATTTATACTCGTAAAAAAATTAATTAAGGTATTTTTGCAACTTGTATTTAATTTGGAGGTCGAGAATAACTCAAAATGCCATTTAAATTTCAATATTTTATTTCAGGGTTTGAATTAGCTCCAGTCCTCCTAAATATCAACCCCCCCTAGAAGGAATTTCTGGCTTTATAGTCATTAAATGTACGTCTTCATATTAATAAATGAAATTCAGTCATTATCATTTTACTGGATTTACACTATATGTTATTTTGTGTTGGGTTAGGATTTTAATCACAATAAAAACTCCTACTTATAAAACTATGTCATTCGTAGGGTGGGGTTACTCTTAGGGATCAACTTGAAACAATTCCCCACTATCGCAGTTTGTTACTTGTCCAAATAGTTTGTTCTGCAAACAATTACCGTC
This sequence comes from Prosapia bicincta, assembly GCA_036971475.1. NCBI lineage: Eukaryota > Metazoa > Arthropoda > Insecta > Hemiptera > Cercopidae > Prosapia > Prosapia bicincta. The sequence goes on along the minus strand of JBAIZL010000006.1, from coordinate 90,038,360 downwards.
CCCAGCATTGATATTTCGCTAGCTAGTCAGCTTGCTCTAAACGCGCCATTAAGTTTGACCGTGTCTGCTCGTAGCGAAAGTCGACTTAGTCATTGCTTGTAATACTTTTCACAATCCAGTTCCGTATTAGATAGAATTGATCACCACCAAGCAGCCTTCAGATGGCCAAGAAGCCGTAAATGGCGTTAAACAATGGCCCGCATGTTTTCACATGTCAATTGCCGCCTTTGTATGGTTCATCTAATTCAAGACAGTCATTATTTGAAAACAATGCTAGCTGTAACAAATTTTACAGGATCTTCAATTTAAAAAAAAAGTGAAATAAAAACAAAACAATGTAATCAGCGTTCTAAAAATTGTAAGTGCTGAGATTTCTGCAAATTTTTATTAAATATATCTCTAATAAATAATAACAGCCGGGTTAAGCTCTCTAGTTGTAGTAACAGAAGTTATTTAAATTAGGGATGGTCAATTCAGTGACTCTAACAGATCGGTGATTTAGTGACAACGCCAGGTTGGGATCAGTGACTTTTACCGGTGACAAGGAATACTGAGACGGCTCTGTATGTGGTAATAACAGGCAGGCATACAACACTGCTGAAATGATTCCACACCTCACTTCTTTTTTTTGGAGGTTCATTTTATTTAAAAATAAACTCCTACCAAATTATGAACAAACTACCGAGTGCGAAGTAGCGTCTACAGTACCCAACACTATCACTATCTTGAAACTAGACACAAATCATCCACCCACACACTATGTAAATAGGTAGAATCAGTGACAGCGACAAATCAACCAATGACAGCCGTTGTAAAATATAAGGAACTGGTATTTTCCATATTTTGTCACTGGTACCGCCGGCGATAAACGAATATCAGTGACAAGTCACCGTAACAGAAAATATCGTTCATCCCTAATTCAATCATCCATTTCGACCCCAACATTAAGAACAGTGCATAAAGTAAACTGATTTTGAAATTAGGCTACATTTTCGGAATACTCTGCCTAAATGTTCCAGATTGTCTAAAAGCGTACTTGATTGACTATATTAGGTTGGTCAACGGTAAGTTTATTGTGTATTTTGATAATTCGTATTTAAGCTTCATTTGCGTGATGTATATAGGCCTACTCTAGCAAACATATAAACTCAAATGTTTTAACAATAAAGTTTTTAATTTCGTCTGACATATCCCAGAAACTACATTGTCATCATCAACGACAACACATTCATTGTTCATTGATGGCATGTGTAATAATTTATACAGTGTATGTCCGTTTCTGATGATGGCAACTAGTTGCTGAAACACGTCTGACAACATAAGACATTGTTTTATATGTAACTTATACTACTGTAAGGTAGGTTAGTTCAGACGTATCGGCTTGATAAATACATTTTACGGGAACTGCGCCAGAGAATATTTTTATTTTTTTCACGTATTTTCCACTTTAGTTAGAAGTAATAATAGGACAAGTAAATACGCGGATTGATAATATCGCGGACTTTAACTTATATAATATAACACATGCAATGTCTCTAGAAAATAATATTTGACTTTAACTTATATAATATAACACATTCAGTGTCTCTAGAAAATAAGATTTGACTTTAACTTATATAATATAACACATTCAGTGTCTAGAAAATAAGATTTGACTTTAACTTATATAATATAACACATTCAGTGTCTCTAGAAAATAAGATTTGACTTTAACTTATATAATATAACACATGCAATGTCTCTAGAAAATAAAATTTGACTTTAACTTATATAATATAACACATTCAGTGTCTCTAGAAAATAAGATTTGACTTTAACTTATAACACATTCAGTGTCTCTAGAAAATAAGATTTGACTTTAACTTATAACACATTCAGTGTCTCTAGAAAATAAGATTTGTACCCGTAGCAAGAGGTATGTAAATTGACATATAGGCTACAATTCAGACATGGCAACTAAAACACTCCTTGCCAGCAGCTATAACACAAAGCAGACGCTATTTGCCGTGATGACTGATGCAAATAAAACATTTTGTTATTCCATTTCAAGTCGTCTTACAAACAGCATTCACAAGTCATAGTTGCCGTCCCAAGGCCGACTTGATATCTTCGCCGATTTCATTTAAAACGCACAATGACGTAATAGATAGAGAGAACTGAAACCAATTAGTGAAGGCTGTGGTAGATTCAAACAGAAATGAAAGTGCGTTCGAATTCCACCGGCTGTGCTTTAGGAATGCAGTTCCCTCATTTTTGTAGGGTATTCCGTTTAACTTGACCTACATGATAAAAGCCCTACAAAGGCAATCTTGGTGCCTATTGGCAAATTATTACTTTATCACTTGTAATGAAACTTTGTTTTTCGTTAAGACGTGTCTGTGACCAACATAAACACTTAGTCAAAGAGAAGATGCAGTATAACGAAATCTATGTTTACTACCTCCGGCTTAATTTGCAGATTAGAAGGCCTCAGTCTCAGCAGATCTCTTCCCCTAACTTGGCCACAAGTTTCTCCCCCTTGACACCTCTAGATCACCTCGATCCTCTTATCCTCGTATAGCTTTTCTAAATAATCTACTTTTTGGTTGAGCACTGATAAACACCAAAACTAACTTTCGCTTAACAAGTTCGCATATCTTATCACCAATGTACTTAAGATATCCACCATGTATCTGGTACATTGTACCATGTATCCATTCATGCGTTCCAAACGCCCTTTACCTCTAGACCTCTAAATGCACAAAATCTTTATGCATTATTACATTGCCATCGTCCCGATTTTCCGATACATATTTCAATTGCACTTAGTTGCTGTAATAACTGTAAAACTGTATTAACATCAAATGTCATCGAATACAAGTTTAAAAAATGTATTTGAACTTCAGTGGATGAATAAATAATATTTTATTAACGATTGAATATTTGAACAAGATATATTTCAGGAGAGTGTGAGCTAATAGAAGGAATTGAATAAATTACCCCTACTTTTAGAGTTGAGATAGTTTTCACTTTTTATTTGAATTGAAATATTCTTTATCATATAATCAGATCTATTGCAGCCTAATATATCATCTGTATCTAGAAAACCGTTGTGTCAATCGTGGAAGAGAATGCATTGTAAGGAATAGCTACTACTCTTTGGATCATTGGCCACTGTTTAAGATCCAGTGACTTGCTCGTCACTAATACCAGGCAACATGATTTTTGCCGCGCGGCAACCTAAAGGGCAAGACAAGCAGTTTTACACTTGAATTTCAAACGAATTTCCCCATTAGAAATGCAGTTCACTAAATGAAATTCTTCAACGAATGAAATCCACAATAAACTTAGTGGAGCCGCAGTAAACAAGAATAACACACAATACAATTATAAATCCATTTTCACAGCACTTTAGAATATATTTAAAAAAAACTAATTAATTGACGTCAACCATTCCTACGAGATAAAGATTTCGAGCTTCCACTGTTGTTACCCATCTTGAAACTGGCATAGCCATATATCCCACATTAAAACCTACATTTCGACACTGAACCTAACACACACACACACACACACACACACACACACACACACACACACACACACACACACACACACACAAGCACACAAAAAAAATATGTATAGAGATGTGCTAAAATCATACAAACACAATAATAAATATGCCTGAAATTTTGTAACAATTCATCACTAGGTGACTGATTGTTTGTAAAATAAATTAACACAACGTACGGCTTCCGTGGCTATGAATGAACCCGCCGGGGTTTCTTAGTGACAACGTGGTCCTAATTAGATTCTAATTAGGGCATTGCAAGCAATATCTACTAAATGCCAAGTGCGATCCAGTAAATTTGCCAACACATCCATGTGATATGGCGCGGAATGTAGACTAATGGTTTAGCTACTTTTATCAATTAGCAATACCTAACAGAGTAGCTGTGTGTGGGCTTTAGAAGCAACCAGTGAATTAGTTGGAAAATTAACGTTTTAAAGAAGTAGTGGAAACTAATTAGAATACGGAATTTCCAAAGACAATAATAACTTTATGAGCATTTAGATAGTAATTTTCTTTAGTTTAAATAGAAAAAAATGTTTAATTTAAGAAGAGATTGAGTGAGCAATAATTTTTCAGTTTTTATGGCTTTTTATCAATTTGACTGTTACAGCTTCGACGCAAATAACGGAGAAAAATATAGAAGGTCCGTGAACTCAACCAGAAATATTCGGTTTCAGAATCTAGACCACTTAGGATGAGGTGTTTTTTACTTTCGTATCAAAAGAAAAGTTGAACAGGATTTGAATGAAGTTCCGTTAGAAACTTACACAGGGTTATCCTTGTATCAGGGTTGCACAAGGATCGTTCAGAATCTGTCGGACGTTTTTTTAAATCCTAAATATACTTTAAAAAAAATATTCGAAAACATTTTTCTAGACATGCATTTTGAATACTTCTTTTATTTTAAAATCAAGATAGAATTAACTTTTGAGATAGGCTTGCGAGAATAGCAATTGCAGAAAACTTGCAAAATAACTCAAATATCACAAATATATTTAAAAAAAAAGGCTATAATGTCACACAGTTTCATCATTCAAGCTGTTACCTGTCATTGACGATGACAGCTTAGTTTTTGAACAATTATGACATTAAAGTCATTTTAAAAATATATTAGTGAGATTAGAGTTACTTTGCAAGTTTGCTGTTCAAGCTAAAATATTTATGTTGTAATCATTTAAAATGTAATGTAAATATTAGAACTTTAATATAAATATTATTTTATTTATACATGTGGTTTTAAGTTTAAAGTATATATATATATATATATATAATCCTAGAAAATCAGTATTGTATTTGTACAAAAAAGTGCTAATTATGGTCAAACAGGTATAGGGCTTATATGCACTGCAGACTCAAACTGACAACACACGGCGCTGTATAGAGAATTTTACATAGTTGATAAACTAGTAACCATGAAATCGGCAACGAAAGTGAGCTAAAGGTTAGAAAGGTAGACATACCTAGCTTTTATAACAGGTAGCTCGCTAACACAACTAAATAATGAGCTTTGGTACTAGAATAGAAGAGTTGATGGTAAAGTCAGGGTCCTGGGGCAATGTATGCTTTGTTAACAGAAGGATTGCAAGGAAGCTTTGGGATTGGCGACTCAGCATAATCCTAGCGGAAACTCTGAAAGCTTAGCAAGATACCTAACCTTATTCTGTTGAGCAAAGATTAATTGCACCATCTTGCATAGGGATTAGCTGTAATGCTGCCCACGGCTGACGTTGACGAATAGCTTTGTCTGGACTATCACCAAGAAGGAAGTGACTGAAATGTATCGTTCAAATGAAACAATAAGATTTTTTAATTTTATCTTTTTCAAGGTAAACGTGAAGGTTGTGATAGTATGTACTAAGCAATGTACTTAATTGTATGACCTTTGGAGACAAAGGTGTAAAGATCATGACGCGTGTATTGATCTAATAGGCTCAGCAATCAGACCATGACGGCAGCAGAGTCGTATTATCTTCCCAACGGGACGGGACGAAAGTGGATTAGTCGCTTCTAGCGGTCTCAGTAAGTCTTATAACATTTGTGCCGAGTAATGTTCCAGTGAAGTGAAAATATGTGTTCCGATTATTTTCATTTTTAAAAACACAAGTTATAAATTTATTGTTGTGATAGTACTCGTATCCAGAGATTTTTTCAACGCAGGTAATAAACATAGTTTATTTAGGTAATTTTTTCAATTAAGAAAAAAATTAGAATTAGTGTTTTAGAACTGTAAACAACATGGGATGACAGATAATTCCTGAAAAGTTTAGAAGTTTGGTTATATAAAGAAAAAAAAGTAGTTTTTTAAAATAAACTAACAGATTGCCGAATGGAACTAATTGTCTATATTTTTCTCGGTCTTGCAACAACAAAGGTTCGTTAGGACGATGCCACTATCTTACGTTGGGAAACTTAATCTGTTGCCTTTACAATCAAACATAACGTAACGGGATACCTTGTAGAGATGCCGCAATAAAGCTATCTACATATAAATAGTAATATAACACAATGCAGTGCTCTGTTTTATTGAGAAACATTGAGTTATAAACAATATTCGAGCTGGCTTGTGAGCTAAGGCTATAAACACCGAGCTGGCTTGTGAGTTAAGGCTATAAACACCGAGCTGGCTTGTGAGTTAAGGCTATAAACACAAGAAAGATATACAACTCTTAATTATAAAAATTTTAATCTCAAGCGCGTTTCAATGGCATTATGTCATCATCATCAGTGATGCTATCACAAACATATAACGTTAACTAAAGAATATTATAGGTTAAGTTCCATTTCTTTAGTTAAAACTATATGTTTGTGATAGCACCACTAGAGATGATAACATAATGTCATTGAAACGCGTTACAGATTAAAGTTTTATATGGGAGTTGTATATATTTCTTGTGTTTATTGAATTATAGGTTTGGGGCGTTTTTGTAAATTGAGGTTATGTTTGTAGTTTTTCAAATATTAACCACTGTATATGGTTACGACATTTAAAACAAATGTATTTTTTTTTAGAATGTAATTCCAAGGAAAATATATAAAAACAAAAGAATATAAGTTGATCCGTTCTTTGCCAACTATATGAGACTGGGGTAACATCACTGACTTTAGCAAAACTAATTCTGTTTCTCGCATTTAAACTTTGCTTACATTTCTAGCATGACTTTTCTCTTGAATCTATTGTAAAATAAAAATTATTGGTTATTAAATGTTAGGGATGTTGTTTTATAAATAAATCGATTTTTAAGTCATTGCAGCAACTTTTAATAATTTATTTCGAATTTTAGTTGACATGTTTTCATTGTTCCCTCATGTTGAGTCAAACTTTAAAACGTACATATCTGTAATGCTGAAGAAGACTTATGTAAAAGGACCCTAAATATACACATTAGAAAAATGCAACAGCTCGAATTATTGGTTATTCTTTAAAAAATGATATTTAAAAAAGTTATTTTTTTTAATTTTAATTTTTATGAGTTTATAAAAGTGGGCTAAGGCTTCAATTTAATAATTTTTGTAAAACAATCTACTTTTTTATAATTTTATAGGATTCATAAAAGATTTTTGAGAGAGTTAGTGTTTTATTAGGTTTTAGGAATGTTTTTATTGAAAAAAAATTGTACATGTTTAAAGCATCTGTATATGTAATGAAATAGGTACACATAGTATATATATTTAAAGTGTTTGGATTTTCGTCATATTTTTACTTGTATTAGTTTGTATCTATTTGTAAACTGTTTTTTTATTAATCACTTAAACAATAGTTTATGACTATCCGAACTTTGAATTTAGTAAATTTGTTAAAACTTACTGAGACAGGACGTTTTCGATTGCTATGTGCCGATCTTCATCAGTGTCTTCTGCCCTTATGTTATTAAAATTCTCTTCTGTTATTCTATGTAAAGCTTTTAATATTATTAAGTCACTAATCTGTAAAAAGTTTTTCAATAAAGGAAAAAAATTACGCGGGGAAAAATGGAAATTTAGAAATAATTGAAAATATTTAGAGAAAGGTTCTAAGCCTAAACTTACCCTTAGACTATTATTTTAGTCGACTAACTGGTTTTACATAAACTTAACGACATCTGGGAGAAACTAATTCTAATATATAGATATTCACCTCTGAAATCTATAATTTGGTGTTCATAACGTGGAAATGAATTTGCACAGGGAGAATGTTTAATTACTTTGTGTGTAGTTAGATAGCATCAGATGTTACAAACCGAGTTCTTAGTAAGACGAAGACAATATAGACGAGAGATAACTGACTAAGGGTGAGTTCGGTGGATAAGAGGGTAGTTCTTTAGAGGCATCTAAGCTCCTCTGGCGTTTGTTACAGGTGAGCAACATGGCTCGCATGGATATGGTCGTTCACCTGAGGTAGAAAGTCTTTATTTATCTCGCAGCATTACATTTACTTTTATAAAATTTTGTGTCGTGAAGTAAAGTAATTTTTGTCCTTTTTTATTACGAAGTTTTAAATTTCTTGGGACGTCAGTTCCAATCTTTATTATTTCAGTATTCCTAAAGACTTTCTGCATCACCAGGAATTATTTTGTTTTGCCAATATCAAACAATAATACAAAAAAATTAACAGCTTGGTTTGAAATATAACTGTGTCTCCTAGTTGAGGTCCAGAAAACAGTATTTTTAACGTATTTGTTTATTAAGAACAGTACACAGTATGCGTCGTAAAAGGAAGAGAGAGAGAGGGAGAGAGAGAGAGAGAGAGACACACACACACACACACACACAATGTTCAAGCTTGCTTAATGCGAATAATCTTATCGTGATTGTTTTAGCTAATTAAAGTCTTAAAGTAAAGCGTATTACCTAACGACCGCGATAAAGAGAGCGTGTGCGGTTCTCAGGTCTGCGGAAGAACGTCTGGGTGTGTCCATTGCCCAACCTCAGCCTGTTGCTTACTGTGAGTGGATTATTTTGGCGACCCGGTTATTGTCCCACTCAGTGCAGAGCTCGTTCGTACGGCCCAGGGAAACTTTTCAATAATATTACTCAAAACTTCATAAAATATCAAAATGCAAAGAAATGTTAAAGCAATAGAAGTTTTTAACGAAAGACAAACTCAGGTTTTGCTTGCTTTTGTAATCTACAGTCTGAACGTATCCCTGTGCATATTGCATCATATGTTTCTCAACTTCTTGATTATGTAATTTTTATAACTCTTTTAAATTAAATAATTTTTAGTGCTATTTGTAAAAGTATAATTATTTCACAAAGTAACCCTTATAAACGCTCATGTTATACTTACTAAATCCCATTAATTGTGCTTGTCTTTTCAACAGATTCTCTGCTTTTTTAATAGGCTGTAATCACACGTGTTTTATATAAAAGTAGGGTCCATATTGCTTTGATGAATAATGAATCACAAATAAAACTTGAAACATTGATTGCATCCATGAGTCGCCAACTTTGGTAATAAAATAAGGTCGTAGTGATTACATTTACCCGCCTAATCCAACATTTATAGGATAAATGCTCCAAGACTCACAGCGAACTGTTGTTATTTATCAACATTAACTTTTTGTAAATTTAAACTCCATAAGCTACAGTTTAACCGAAGGTTTAAACCTTTTGGAGAAAATGCAAAAACCAAACAAAAAAATCACAACAGAGGGCAAACCCGTACTCACATGCACAAACAGAAACCTAAATAAAATCCTCAAAAAGGGCAGAGTCTAGCATTTAAATAAAGGAAACTAACTAACAAGTAACAACATACAAACAACCAGCATTCGACTAGCTAACATAGATCATAACACAAACAAAATCCAAATGCACCAGATAAGTACAAACTAAACTGTAACAGATTCTGAATTAATCAAACCGGCCGCAGATTTCGTCAAAGATTCAAAGTACATTAAATTAAATTTGAACAATAACTAATCATTTGGAAACCACATAATAAAAACAGGCCACACTTACACAGGCCCAACAACAACCTAGAAACTCTCCTAGAAAAACCTAGAAAAAAAATTACCACATCTCAACACAAAATAAGAAAATTTAATGCTCAAACCCAATACAAATCACACACATTCTTAGGCCACATTATGGACTACTTCCATGCCGATCAAAAATGGGGACAACCTAGACACCGATGAAGATGCAGAAATATTATTTCTCAGTAATTTTATCAAATCATTGTTTACTAAGTTTAAACATCAGGTTCGGTGAACGTCCACAACTCAGCGCGTGCTTGCCAAACACACAACCTCTAACCACAAATATTGTTATTCTAGTCGTATGTACATTTCGGTTACAAAGTAACCATCTTCAGGGACATGACAATACATACTAGTACAGTATATATTATACTCGACCTCTCCAACTTAACTTCTTCACCTCAATCTCTCTGCCTCAACCTATCTACCCTAACTTTTCCAACTAAACCTGTTCACTTCAAAATCTTCGTATCCACTCCTGTACTTCTACCTCTCCAATGAAACCTCCCACGATAACCTATAGGACTTATAAGCATTTAAGAAGCGCATATCTTTTCGTAATTTCTTGAAAGCTTCCTCCTCTCCTCTCGAAAGCGCTACTGTGACTGTCTGGATCATGACGTCACCAATTGTTTTTGCTCGTTACGATTCACTAACGAAAGACAAAGTCACGAGCTTGACATTACAGCCTTACGAGTTTAATATTTATTTATTTAAAAATTCAGATTCATAGGCTAAAATCGACACGGTGTGGGATTTTAAATTTTGCATTTCCCCCTTAGAAATATATTTTTCAAATCCTTTTTGAGCATGGTTTTAATTTGTTAACAGTAATCTAAAAAAAATGTTTGTCAATTATAAAAGAACATTTTAATACTTTTATCATTACGATTTTTTAAATTAATTTTATTGAAATTGCTCATTTGCGAAGAGCTTTAAATTTCTTTACATTAATAAATACTACTATCAACGGATATTCGAACTATTTTGTCGCCCTGGAGTATGTTGACCACACCAACAACTCCGCCGGATTTTGTTCCCTTCAGACGGGGGTGTTCTCGCTCCGCTATTCCCATTTGTTAGCGACGCGACGAATCTCTTCTTCATCAAAGGGCATCCTTGGATCTTTCTTCACATAACATCTACGACCGTCCTCAATACTTTGTTTGTCAATGCAGAGATAAACCACAGGCCAGTACCTCATGGGCACTGCACTGATGTCGCTACATCGCATCTTGCCTTACAGCTAGGCACTTGTAACTTGTTCGGAGTACAGTAATGCATGGTGTCGGAGGCATGAGCCTCAAGGAACTAGGCTTTTTGTACCTCCATTCATGTCACTTGGACTTTAGGGCTGGGGATCTCAATCTTTCAAATTCTCTTCCATTTGTATAACACTGACACGAGGCCACGCACCCTCCCGTTTATATTTGGTCAAGAATTACAATCTGTGTATGAAACTGAAGGTAGTTAGGTCAATTAAACATCTGATCATTTTATCAAACTTTTATTATAAATGTTTATATAATAAATAAATATATATTTACTCCTGCAACTGATAATACTCCAATCCTACAGTGACAAACTTGATTAGAGGCTTCTCAAGTAAGAAATTGTTGATAACGCATAATCCAGGTGAAAATTTAATGTTATATATGTGATACTTAGTTTCCACAATAAAATTAAGAACAGAACCTTATAATGAATTAAGATCTATACTCCAGGGATCTTATCGTTGTTCACAGAGACCATAACTCAGTAACAATAGTCTATCAAGGCTAAATATTGTACAGTACATGACACGTCAGTCTAGTCGATGGTACACCTAAATGAGAACTCACACCTCTCGTTTAGGCAGTTATCCACACCCCTGAAAACCTTATACCCCCCCCCCCCCCCCAGAGAGGCGCGTCCCCAAGTATGAAAACCTCTGATGAACTCGTCTGTTGTATAGCGCTGAGTACTAAAGCTTGATTGTGGATCCGGGTCCAACTCTCTGGAATAATTGATTTAACCTCTTTGATAAAAAAAATTTCAAACGGTTTAGGTTTTTTAGGTTTTAAGCGTATTTAAAAACATTTGAATACATACATTTAGAAATTCTCAATTTTAATAAACATTGAGCGAAAACATTAAAGTGGAGGCAAACGTCTTGACACTTTTGCAAGTTCAGTGAAATTTATATTTTGTTGTGTTTTTACAAATAAATGCTCTAAACTCTGTATTTGCTGTGTATGCTTGTATATTTATATTCACCTCACTGTGATTGCTGTGCACGAAGCATATACTTCCACATCTTACGACGATCTCACATCCACAAGGTTGGAACTGTTTATTTAAAGCATGGCATTTGTAAACATTTTTCCAAGATGACTCACTTAAGCGTGTGTAGTGAATACATTAAACTGTTTGGGAGATTTGCGTCTGATGTGGTTATTAACATCTGCAGTGAGGTGTAAACACCTTTGCATACTAGTATGGAATGCATCAGCCCAATTACCCCGACAAGTTGATTGTACGTCACCAAAATACGTTCCTTAAATCTCTGGAACTTGATTTCCAAATAATTAAACTGTAATAATGATTCATACACTTAAGTAAATTGTAACACATAATATTGAAAAAAAAGTTTTTACAAGTAAATTTTACGTTCATTTAAATTTTAAATTACATTTCTTCAACATCAGTAATTGAAAAATAATCGCAATTGCAATTAGGCTAATAAAGCAAATATCATGTTAAAATTAAACGTTGCTATTGAATAGTCTCACCATAAGACGAGTTGAAAATATTCATGTTTTTAACTTAAATTTCGATGTTTAAATTCATTAAACTACTAATCAAATAGGTAATTTTGGAAACCCTTTTCCTAATATTCGTTGACATGTTTTTATACTTGTTAGTGCAAATCTATTTAAAAATTCTACTGACCATTTTGTAAGGTAAAATTGTAACATTTATAGATGCAGGTTAGAAATAACGGTTCTGTGGTCTAACCAAATGTAGGGCTTGTCCACTGGGACAATACTGAGGAAGGGGAGAGAGGTCCCTCATAAAAGAAACGTTGCTATAGGTAGAATCCAAAGTAATCGAATTGCCCTATTGTAACAGCCTGATCTAAAATCAGTTTATATATATATATATATATATATATATATATATATATATATATATAATGTGTTACTTTTTATAACGAAAAATACTGTTACTTAAAATATACAAAGAAAGAAATGATTCAATATTACCAAGTTGAAATAAGTTATATAATGCTTCTAATAGTTGTTTGCGGTTAATATAATAAGATGTTTCAACACTTTACAGAATGGAAACAGTCGAAGGTTTGCTTAAACACTTAGAATAACTTCCTCGTCAGTAAAAGTCTGCAAAAATCCTCCCTGATTAGCTTTACGTTCTTCCATTATTGAGTATAAAATTATGTAGCCTACACACTACTAAAGTATAACTACGTGCCATGCATTCACTGTGATAATATTACACCAGATAGGTAAACATAAATGTAACGGCTAATAGAAACAGCCTGTATTGTAGTCTTAAGGCAATTAAATCGTACGACTGCTATTGCCATTACATTATTGCTAATAGAAACAGCCTGTATTGTAGTCTTAAGGCAATTAAGTCGTACGACTACTATTGCCATTACATTATTGCTAATAGAAACAGCCTGTATTGTAGTCTTAAGGCAATTAAGTCGTACGACTACTATTGCCATAACATTATTGCTAATAGAAACAGCCTGTATTGTAGTCTTAAGGCAATTAAGTCGTACGACTACTATTGCCATAACATTATTGCTAATAGAAACAGCCTGTATTGTAGTCTTAAGGCAATTAAGTCGTACGACTACTATTGCCATAACATTATTGCTAATAGAAACAGCCTATTTTGTAGTCTTAAGGCAATTAAGTCGTACGACTACTATTGCCATAACATTATTGCTAATAGAAACAGCCTGTATTGTAGTCTTAAGGCAATTAAGTCGTACGACTACTATTGCCATAACATTATTGCTAATAGAAACAGCCTATTTTGTAGTCTTAAGGCAATTAAGTCGTACGACTACTATTGCCATAACATTATTGCTAATAGAAACAGCCTATTTTGTAGTCTTAAGGCAATTAAGTCGTACGACTACTATTGCCATAACATTATTGCTAATAGAAACAGCCTATTTTGTAGTCTTAAGACAATTAAGTCGTACGACTACTATTGCCATAACATTATTGCTAATAGAAACAGCCTATTTTGTAGTCTTAAGACAATTAAGTCGTACGACTACTATTG
>JBAIZL010000006.1:89952045-90019545 GCA_036971475.1 Prosapia bicincta | reverse complement strand
AACCTCCATTTTAGCCTCGTTTGTTCTGAAACAATGTTGCAGTGCATTTGTTGTACTTGTTGCGTGCCACAGATGCACAACTGTGTACTTCGTGTTTGTGTGTCACAGATGCACAAAGATGTACTTAGTATTTGTGTGTCACAGATGCACAAATATGTACTTAGTGTTTGTGTGTCACAGATGCACAACGCTGTACTTAGTATTTGTGTGTCACAGATGCACAAATATGTACTTAGTGTTTGTGTGTCACAGATGCACAACGCTGTACTTAGTATTAGTGTGTCACAGATGCACAAATATGTACTTCGTGTTTGTGTGTCACAGATGCACAAAGATGTACTTATTATTTGTGTGTCACAGATGCACAAAGATGTAGGCCTACTTAGTGTTTGTGTGTCACAAATGCACAAAGATGTACTTAGTGTTTGTGTGTCATAGATGCACAACGATGTACTTCGTGTTTGTGTGTCACAGATGCACAACGATGTACTTAGTGTTTGTGTGTCACAGATGCACAACGATGTACTTAGTATTTGCATTTCACAGATGCACAAAGATGTAGGCCTACTTAGTGTTTGTGTGTCACAGATGCACAAAGATGTACTTAGTGTTTGTGTGTCATAGGTGCACAACGATGTACTTAGTATTTGCATGTCACAGATGCACAAAGATGTAGGCCTACTTAGTGTTTGTGTGTCACAGATGCACAAAGAAAAAAGATGTACTTAGTGTTTGTGTGTCACAGATGCACAAAGAAAAAAGATGTACTTAGTGTTTGTGTGTCACAGATGCACAAAGATGTACTTAGTGTTTGTGTCACAGATGCACAAAGAAAAAAGATGTACTTAGTGTTTGTGTGTCACAGATGCACAAAGACAAAAGATGTACTTAGTGTTTGTGTGTCACAGATGCACAAAGATGTACTTAGTGTTTGTGTCACAGATGCACAAAGAAAAAAGATGTACTTAGTGTTAGTGTGTCACAGATGCACAAAGAAAAAAGATGTACTTAGTGTTTGTGTGTCACAGATGCACAAAGATGTACTTAGTGTTTGTGTCACAGATGCACAAAGAAAAAAGATGTACTTAGTGTTAGTGTGTCACAGATGCACAAAGAAAAAAGATGTACTTAGTGTTTGTGTGTCACAGATGCACAAATATGTACTTAGTGTTTGTGTCACAGATGCACAAAGAAAAAAGATGTACTTAGTGTTAGTGTGTCACAGATGCACAAAGAAAAAAGATGTACTTAGTGTTTGTGTGTCACAGATGCACAAAGATGTACTTAGTGTTTGTGTCACAGATGCACAAAGAAAAAAGATGTACTTAGTGTTTGTGTGTCACAGATGCACAAAGACAAAAGATGTACTTAGTGTTTGTGTGTTACAGATGTACAAAGACGTTTGGAAAAATGTGAATGCGTTTGGTCAGGCTACATGGAACAGTTCTAAACAGAATTTTATTATTGGAGGAAATTTTGAATGTATATTATTGTTTTAAAAATTTCTGTTACGAATATGTTTGCGGGGTTTTTTAATGTAAAAGAAGTAAATAAAATTAACAATGTAATTTGAGGCACGACCACAAATAAATTTCCGTAGTTAATTACTCATGCCATAAGAAGTATTAATACGTATTCGTACATATTCATGTTGTTTATCATACATTTGTTACTATTTCATTAATAACACTTGAACGTATGCAAGTTCTGGTTCATTCAACTCTAATGACACTTAAGCCCTACTTTATTGATTATTTAGGACGGACATGTCGTCTATTTCGGAAGATGTGTCCCGTAACTAAGTTACGGTCTGAGTGACAATGGGATACATCTCCCAAACGGCCGTCCTAAATAATAAAAAAGTAAGCGCTACCTCAGGCAAGTGTAACATACTAATACATGTTCAAGTATGTTTAGTGCAAAACTAGAAACTAAAGTGAAGATTGAATCAAATAATACTTCTACTATTCATTCCTCCTCCAAGTACGTGCTTGCCTTAGTTTCACACCAGCTTTCCTACATATTTAGTTTGGCGTTTGCTCATTGAAATAACAAATGTTTCTCGTGTAGACGCCAGCCCTAGGGAAGCGTCCACCCTAGAGATCTCCTCCCTACTGCGAGTGTAGAGAACAGGTGTCATGGATGATGCTCTGCACCCGTGAGCCTTGATCTCTCCCTATTCTCAGAAAGGAGGATTCTATCTTCTCACTTAATCTGGAACGCTTTTTCTTCCTTTCGCTGGAGATTTCATTCTCAGTTTTTTATTTTGTCCAAACAATGGACTAAAATCGTTTGAAAGACATTCAAGCAAAATATATCATTTTATAAGTTAATATTAAATTTTGTTTTGTTTGACTTGGTTTGTGGAATCACACAAGTCAAGTAATTTTGTTTTATTTGACTTGGTTAGTGGAATCACACAAGTCAAGTAATTTTGTTTTGTTTGACTTGGTTAGTGGAATCACACAAGTCAAGTAATTTTGTTTTGTTTGACTTGCTTAGTGGAATCACACAAGTCAAGTAATTTTGTTTTGTTTGCCTTGGTTAGTGAACTCACACAAGTCAAGTAATTTTGTTTTATTTGAATTGGTTAGTGGAATCACACAAGCCAAGTAATTTTGTTTTGTTTGACTTGCTTAGTGGAATCACACAAGTCAAGTAATTTTGTTTTGTTTGCCTTGGTTAGTGAACTCACACAAGTCAAGTAATTTTGTTTTGTTTGACTTGGTTAGTGGAATTACACAAGTCAAGTAATTTTTTTTAATTTGAATTGGTTAGTGGAATCACACAAGTCAAGTAATTAAAGTTTAACACTGGTATTTTACACCTGTAATAGACAACAAGAGTGGAAACAGATAAATACATATATTTGTTTCATTATATTTTACTACATTAACCTTACAATATAATATTTGTGAAGGATTTTACTAAACCCGAGAATAATCGTCAGATTAAGGGTAACAAAATTTGGATTAAAGTCAGCAGTTTATTTTTTTAAAAAAACATATGATACGAAATGTAAACTTTTCCCTCCGTAGTTGCAGTGACTGTTTGTTATTTGTGACTTATCAATAATGTTTGACATCAGAATTTTGGATCTATGAAGAGCCTATAATGATTCTTCATAACTTAACAATTGGGCTGAATAATTTATAGTATAATCAACTATGACTTATTGTTTAATTTAATTAAATTAAAACCTCTATACCACAAATAACGTTTTCCTTTATTTAATACCTTATGTACATTTCAATTGCATACCAATCATCCTCAGATGTAATGTACAAAATTACTACAGAAGTGTTTTTGTAAATTACCTCTGACGATGTATGTATGCAATTAAAATTTACATAAATTTTTTTTGTGGTATAGAGTTTTTATTTATTAAAACTGAACTATTTAGTTAAGAAATTCATGGCTGTATTTATTTGGTTTATGTTTTATTTATTATTTGCTTTATTGGACACGTCATAAAAAAAGGAAGTACTACTTAATTTTAGTTAATAAAGACTTACATATTTATTTGTAGACAAAAGTAGGTAAATTTATTGTGAATAGGCTATTTGTGGTGAAGTAGATGAAGAAGAGGAAATCTGGGCTGTAATTGTGACAAAAACCTAAAGATTACCTTAAGTCAGCGATAATAGAAGTTCAGAATATCAGAGGTCAGCGAAGACACGAGGTGTAGAGGTTTTGTGTTTAACGGTGAGCTGTCACGATGTTGTGGTTAGTTAGATGGTATGGTCTACGACGCATATGAAAGGGATGAAATACGAGCAGTTTACGAGAGAAATCGAAGTTGTGGGAAGAGCATTAAAATGTTACGGGGAATGTAAAAAGATTTGATCACGTGTGCAGAGACGGGTATCGAAATTAATACCTCAGGTGTGGTCATGTGGAGAGGTCGACTGGTTTCGTCAAGGTGCGGGAGAAGGAGTGGAATAATGGGAGGATAAGGAAGGAAATAGAAATCTTCTGATACTGTGAGTAGACGATTCCTAGGTTCAGGTCTGGGTCACTTACTTGAATTGAGAGATATCTACATTAGCCACTTGGGATATTCACTTGGGTATGGTGTTGTGTGCCTGTATTTTGTTCTGAGTAGGTGTGTGTTTGTTTGACTTCCAGTAGCTGCAGCTACTCAGAAATATACCGTGGGCTTGTTAAACGAACGTTCATTGAACGACCATGTTTATTAGAAAGAACGACTGAAAAGCAAGAACAAAGAAATTGTACAGTGTATCGTCCAAGAAGAAATGTTTACAGAAGGATCTCCAGAAAGGAACTGTTTGTGGAAAGGAGGAATAGCCAGGAAGGAATTGTTTCAGAAATGTACTGTAGAAAGAACTACATGCGGGAGTATTTCCTGGAATGAACTGTTTGTGGAAAGGAGGCATAGCCAGGAAGGAATTGTTTGAGAGTTGTGCCGTAGAGGGAACTACATGCGGGAGTATTTTCTGGAAACAACTGTTTGTGAGAGGGTACTCTGGCGTAAGCTTTGCGGAACAGTTCCTTGGAAGGAATTGTTGCTAAAATATTGGAATAAACTGTAGACGGATCATGGTTTGGTCATCAGCTGGCTAGGACTTGCAGAGGCATGGAAGGAATCCCTAAAGAGGAGTAAATGGTAGTTTGGAGAAAGCAGAGTTTGTTAAGTAAATGCGGAACTATTTGAAGCCGCTACAACGGGCGAGGAGCGCTTGCAAAGGTATTCGTGAGTAAGAGACATTATATAAAGTAACCATCGACTCTAGGCCAAGCAGTATAATGTTGCATTTAGGCGTAAACGTCTGTGCTACGGCAAAGTAATGTCTATTTGCTGAAACAGTATTCCCGTTGTAGACGGTCGTAATCTCCTCTGTTCTCAGTCGCCATACGTAGCTCGTCTCTCCTCTATTTATACTCTAGCGTCACCTAGTTACACTCGTCTTTGTTGTAAGGAGACTACGATTGTTCCAATAATTATGGCTTATAATCTGGAACAAATGATTCTGGAGTGAAGAATTCAATCTTCCTCTTTCATGTCTTCACGTTGGTTTCCTTTACGACCCAAGGAACTGCTTGCTATTCGCCGAGAGCAGCTCTTTAATATTTCCACTGTTTAATGACGATGGGGGGGGGGCTAACCTATTGTTAGGTTGGTACGCGTACATTTGTCACGTAGTTGTACATTCCAAACTAGGTTGCGTGCGACATTCCGACCTTCGTTGGACTTATCAAAACACTTCATAACCACAACACGTCCATCGTAGCTTAGTTATGGGTACCAATTAGCCTCCAGCCTGTTCGGATCTAGGTTACTCTGTTATGAATCCACAAACGCCTCATTGGCTAGTTAATTACTCTGTTCTTATTTTTGGAGTCTATTCAACTTGTTTATGTGCTTTACTTGACACCTTTAATATCGTTAGTTTCATATTATAAGAAGAAATATAAATTAGATTTTATAATTTCCTTGTTCCTTATACGCGTGTCAAGGAAATCTAATCATAACACTGTCTGCAAACTTTCTCTTTTTTATATTATATTACTGACGTTTCTACGAAATCTTCCAATATTTATTCATATTCAGTCAACCTGTTTTATTCAGTTGTCGATCTATATTATTTATTTCCCTTATCCCTCCTTTCTCTCCATCTCTCGCGCTTACATCACGCAGGGTTTCTATTGTTGTGTTGTATGTTTTACTATTAGCCCTCTACAACACCCGAGGTAGTGGGTGGAAACTAGGTTCTATGGCCTGTTTATGTGAGTGTGTTTAAATTAACCGACATCATCAGGTGTCCATCAGTTAATTTATTCAACAACACTTTATTACCGCACAAATAACAAACAAATACACTTGTGTAACACAATACAAATGTTAGTTACTGGCTCGGCAGTACATTCAAAGGCATCCTGCATGAATTGATCCATCAGAATTAGCTACCACGTAGAAAAGATTATACAGTAATTTTGGTCTTGTGCATTTCATAGAAGATTTTTAAAATGTTTAAAATTATCAAAGCCATATATTTACTACAAGAAATAGCTGCATTACTTTAGCTACGTATTATGTATATTTGATTTCTATATGTCAGGCAGAAGATACTCGACCTTTAAATTTATGATTGGATTAAAAATGTGCCCAATCATCCTTGGCACAGATTACAATTCGATGTTTGTAAACACTCGAGATATGGGTCCTCACAGATCCACCACGAGCACTAGATAATATTGTTAATTCCTTGTCGTTGATACAGTAAAGAAGTAAACTATCGATAAAATTGTACATTTATCTGCTATTCGATAGCAAACAGGAACTATCTGAATCGATTCTGTCGGCGTTTGCCACCTTCACACCGCCAACACATGTCATGGCCTCGGTGATGTAAGAGACTGGGCAGAACCAGCTTGCAAATTGAGACTTCGATTATGTAAGGTCGCAGATTCTTTATTTTCCAGGCCGGGATGACTGTACGGTAGGTTTCAGTGTTGTTATGTTATACCAGAAAATCTAATTTCAGTTCATTATACTTATAGTGTTTTAAAGATTTTCCCATTTTTATGGGAAAGGAGTAATTTGATGAGGGAAGGCTATTTATTTTTAAGTTGCTATAGTCATTTCGCTCTCCACATTTTTTTCATCAGCCCCTTTCATTGTATTCTGCATCTTTTTCGCTCCTGAATGAATACAACCTACAATTACACAATTGTATTATTAATACCAAGACTCTTCATTATTTTCCAATATCAACACACACTTGAGTTTTCGTTCTGATCCCTGGTATTGTTCTTGATATTTACCTAGACATCTTGTTTGGTCTTAGTTTTCTTGCGAACCTTCAACGCTTCTATTTCCATTTCACGTGAACAAGTGATACATCTTATGTTTATACCCTGTCTATGTTTCAGCAAGGAAACAAATAAATGGATGAAATAGTCCAGTCGACAAAACACTTTATTTTTAAAATACAAACATTTAATAAATATGACATTTTTTGAACTAGAGTACCTAGTAGGACACTTTTTCCTCAATATATTAACCAACAGAAAGGTTTTCTCAGGTGAATAGGGTTTAAGTCGTCAGTTAAGGGCAGAGATTTTCAATGGTTTGGGGTCGTCAGTTAGTGACGGGCAGTTCCGATGGGTTAGGGTCGTCAGTTAAGGGCGGACAGTTCCCACGATAATCGGGGTTTCCAGAATCCCTTTTCGCAATCAGGGGCTGCACAATCAAAAAGCCTTCCAAATATTCAAATTATAATTCGAAAATATTGAAATAATCAAGTACGTTTTATCAACACTGACTAAATTATGTAAAAGGTTTGGGTTATTTGCAAATATTTCAAGTCGAATTTTAAAGTCAGAAGTCTTATAATATTTCGTCCCTTGCGGGGTTATAAGGAAAACTAGTCACGCAAGATATAATTTGTGAAAATTTATAAAACAGGTTCAAATTAGATATCAAAGCCTTAGTGTTCATCCAAAGTGTTCCTTAGTGTTCTTCCAACATGAACGGACGTCATTTTAGATGTCTTTGAATCGTAAGGCAATTTATCTCGACTATTTCTCTTTTATATCTTGTCCTGGCGATACCAATAGCTAACCTCTCACTGGAAGAAATATCTCTGCCAGGCATTAAACACTATCCGTTGGTTTAATATCGCTACCAAAGCCAAATTTTGCATCAGTTGAAGATTTAACCTTCAGAATCCCGAGCATTACGTCACACTAGACTGTTGTAGGTGTTGTGAAACTGATCGTGTGTTGATTATATTGCCATAGTTAATTGCCGCGGGACGCGTAAACACGCGAGCGGTGCACCACTAGTTTATGCGAATAATTAGGTTAGTTATGGCGCGCAGGATCTACCCATGCGTATTACGCGGTGCCCACCGTTTATTGCATTCGCGGTAAATGTTATGATCAAAGTCCGAAATATTGCATTGTCGGCATGTTTCAAGTAGATGTGTACAAAGTCCGAAATAAACTGTAATCAGCGAACTCTACATGACGCCAACTCTGTCGCCCTACTTCCAATGGGAACGCATACAATGCGGGAAAATAAATATGGTTGTAACTACAAGCACTGAAAACGTTAGTGACAACCAGCAAATAGAATAAGCAATGAGGAAACAGTTGTCATAAATTTATTTATGGAAACGGGAAATTAGACGTATTCGCGATCTAAAATTATAAATAGAATTATTGAGTAATTGTAGCATTGCATTTAAGTAAGTACAGAGTTCATACAAGTTATAGACAAGCTTAAGGTAGAAAATAAAACTTATCTAGTTGTGGATTTATACTAGAAAAGGGCCATTTCTAACGAATGAACGGTTGTATACCTAAGAGCTTGCTATAGACCTACTATTAAAAAAAAAACCCCACGACCTACTGTCACCGGCGCACGAGAAGAGCTCTGGCTCAAGGCAGGTCAAAACGATAAGGTCATTTCCAAAAACATTTCTAATACAAAACGTTAGATTCACAGAAAATTGCTGCAGAAATGATATCGTATATAATTTATTTTGTGCGCCCCTTTCTTATTAAAATGAGTACTTTTACCTATCTGTAAATACTTACATTAGGTAATACCTACTTACTAAAATATAACTACTAAATAATTACCGTACGGTTAAGTTATGTTTGTAGGTCAGGAATACATCGACAGCGCATGCGCAGGACTGAAAACCGAGCGGGACTCATTTCTACACAAGGGCTCTTCTTGTGCGCCGGAGACAGTACCTACCTCTATCAGTGGAAAGAGGGGGTGCCTACTTGATACTCCAAGGTGTAGAAAGAATAAAAGAAGGAGATCTAGCTTCCTGGGAATCAATGAGAAAGGTAGCTCATTTACTCAAGTAAACCCACCTACTTCTTTCAGAGTCATCAAGAGTTCCTACTCATTGCAAGAGATGAGTAGGAAAGAGCAAGAGATTACCCACAGATGAGGATAGGTGGACCCACCTACTTCTTTCAGAGTCATCAAGAGTTCCTACTCATTGCAAGAGATGAGTAGGAAAGAGCAAGAGATTTCCCACAGATGAGGATAGGTGGACCCACCTACTTCTTTCAGAGTCATCAAGAGTTCCTACTCATTGCAAGAGATGAGTAGGAAAGAGCAAGAGATTACCCACAGATGAGGATAGGTGGACCCACCTACTTCTTTCAGAGTCATCAAGAGTTCCTACTCATTGTAAGAGATGAGTAGGAAAGAGCAAGAGATTTCCCACAGATGAGGATAGGTGGACCCACCTACTTCTTTCAGAGTCATCAAGAGTTCCTACTCATTGCAAGAGATGAGTAGGAAAGAGCAAGAGATTTCCCACAGATGAGGATAGGTGGACCCACCTACTTCTTTCAGAGTCATCAAGAGTTCCTACTCATTGCAAGAGATGAGTAGGAAAGAGCAAGAGATTTCCCACAGATGAGGCTAGGTGGAATAAATGAAGGAATAAGACAAGGTCATCAAGCTTCCATAATTCAGACAAAGTAGAGCATACAACCCCAAGTACCTACATCCTCTATGTATTAAACATCGCGTGTTTAGTGTCGCCTCCCTGAAATAGATCTACTGTGTGTTTGGGCCTCAAAGGACTGGACTTTTAGAGCCAAATTGTGGTCGATTATATAGTTATATTTTTTTAGAAAGACTTTAGGTTTATGAATAAAACATTCGTCAAAAATGAAAAGAGTATTGTAGTGTATATTTCATAAAATTAGCAGCGTTAAAGAACGTCGAGAATTAAAGAAAGCTAATTTAATAATTTTCTTATTGGAACATTTTTGAGTGTGTTACAACAATGCTCACACAAATTGCTCATTAATGAGGCTTTACCGACTCTTTCACCCAGAACAAGTGTGAGTCATTCGCAGAGATATAGCCTACTCTTAGTTAGCGGTTTGTATAGGTAAACACTTTGAACTTTATAAGATTTACCGTCGATAGAAACGGCAATATTTGCTGAAGTTTATGTCACAGACACGTCGATGTAGAAGGCCGTTTATTGTGGGTTGGTTGCTCTCCTTGCCACAGCCTCCTACTTGTGATCACTTCGGAGTCGTGCCTCACTGCTTGTAATGTTGGATACAAACATATTGGTCCGGGTTATTTTAAATTTGGCCAAGTTAGACGAAAAATGTAGCAATTTTATGAATAAGTGTTGAGATTTTGTTACTTTTAAAAATCCTTATTTTCTAGTGCGTTACGAAACCACCTTATGTGAATTCGATGTTGGGGTAAATAAGGGGAAGCAGAGGTTGTAGCTGAACCGCCCAAGCTCTGTCACAGTCAGTTTAGCTTTGTGTGGAGCGAATACGTTTCAGACAAGCTGCCCCAAGTGTCTTGGAACTTAACATTCTATGACGTCTTATCAAATTAAGCTACTTTGTATACAAGGCCAGCTTATCCTGTCGCGATATCAGAAGAAAGGAAGCATGTTATAGAAAAAATCAGTTCAAATTGTACCATTTTTATTGAAAATAGATTTATTTACATTGAGAAAATATTTATCTACAAAAACGATTCTTATGCTCTTCTAAATGTCTACAAAGAACTCAATTCATGTATTCTAACCATGTACTTACGCTCTCTGAAAAACAATAGCCACTGCCCAATATATTTATAACATATATATATATATGACATAATTCGGCATCGTAGTTACTAAATAGATTTCAACCAATATTTCTAGGATTTAGACTTGGAAATAATGTCCATATCTTTCTCAAACAATTTAGTATAATTCTATATTTATTACATTAAAATACGTTAACACACAAAAATAGAATTATATTTTATTATTTTAAAATATTCAAATAAGATTTATTTTGTAAATTAACATATTTATAAATATATAAATTATTTAGCAGTTTTAAATTCAATAAAATAAACTAATGTAATTTTATTTATGCGTTAAAACAGCAGCTATGCAAAATAACCCTGTAAACAATAACACTGTAAAAGTGGTTGTATGAAATGTTTTCATTATTCTAAGTATCAGCTGTGAGTCGCATTAATAATACTTAGATTTAAACTTAAGCCACAATGGCCAGACAGAAATAAGGTGCAATTCTTAATGTTTTTTTTTTTTTTTTTTTTGAAAAATATATATTTGGGCACTTCTAATTACGCTACAAATGTGTCAGAATCTTACCGGAGAGTGTTCTAAACACACACACACCCACGCGCGCGCGCATATGTTTTTATAGTGTCTATAAAGAAATGTGTGACCGTGTTAATGAATAAGGCGTTATATTTAAAATATAAAGGCGTCGGACTGTTGCCACATTCACACAAGTCATTACCGGTTTCTATGGAAACCGCCAGTCTGCATGGGCGAAAGGCTTCAACGCCTTTTGACCTTAGTTGCCAATAGACCTTTATAGACGCTTTAACACCACTGTAGCTTTAGATCCAGATGGAATAATTATCAATGTAAAGTAACAGGCTGCAATAACTATTTTCGTGTTTATTAAACACGAATCCTTAATTTGTGACCATTTAACCACCGATTAAAACCCATGAAGTATCTTTTGCAATGTTAACGTTGATGAAGTCGAATTACTCAAGACACGTCTGTTTTTGTAACAGATAACCATACTTAGTGCTGAAAAGTTGAACAAACAGTTTCAATGAATAATTATTTATGCTAATTATGTAGAGAACTTTGCTTTTTAAAATCTTTTACTTGGCTGGGGAAAACGTACGTAGGCCAAGATAGACATTAAACCTGTTAGTGGGCCGGCGGGATGAAACTAAAATGGCAATGGCAGTTGTGGGTTTAGGATTACATTACCGGGTTGAGGATTCGGGAGGCAGGCGCGCTTTATCCTGAAAGCATTGTCCTCTTACTGTTCTCACCACGGCGTTTACACAGCATGTAATATCTGTAAAGAGTGTTTCATTGTTTAATATTGAGTGGTTCTCTTTGTAAATAAAATTTGCCTACATTCAAACACACTTTATAGTCTGGTTGAAGAAATCGAGAAACATATTAGGCGCAGTAAAGTAATTACGCTTAATAGAAGGAATGTTGAAAACTTGCGGTTTTAGTTGCAAAGATTTATGTTAATAGATTTAATGAGTGATACACTTTGTCACGTGATGACGTGGTTTCAGTCGGGTACTTTCCGCCACAGATTGAAAACACTTGTAAAATATTATTCTCACATTATGCATTACTCTCACTATCGAAAAGGCAGTGGCTATTTAATGTAAAATAGGTTTTTATGTAAGGAGTCAAAGAAATAGTTACCCATTGAGCATAATGGCTGTCGAAGTTCGTGTAATATTTTTGATTACTTATCCGTCTTACTAAATCTATACTGATCACTAACGAATGTTTACTAAACGTTGAACATTGTTAAATTATGTAAGCCGACATGTTACCAGTGAAAGCAATAATCTTACGCGCCGTTGGTTAAAGTTATGAGAGTCTATAAATATAATTTATTTGTTAAAATGTTATTTTACAAACCATTTTGTGATGAGCACAACAATGTAAGTTGTACCATTGCATGCACTCAAGAAAATAGGTTGTACCATGGCATGCACTCAAGAAAATAGGTTGTACCATGGCATACACTCAAGAAAATAGGTTGTACCATGGCATACACTCAAGAAAATAGGTTGCACCTTGGCATGCACTCAAGAAAATAGGTTGTACCATGGCATGCACTCAAGAAAATAGCTTGTACCATGGCACACACTCAAGAAAATAGGTTGTACCATAGCATGCACTCAAGAAAATAGGTTGCACCATGGCATGCACTCAAGAAAATAGGTTGTACCATGGCATGCACTCAAGAAAATAGGTTGTACCATGGCATGCACTCAAGAAAATAGGTTGTACCATGGCATACACTCAAGAAAATAGGTTGTAACCATGGCATACACTCAAGAAAATAGGTTGTACCATGGCATACACTCAAGAAAATAGGTTATACCATGGCATGCACTCAAGAAAATAGGTTGTACCATGGCATACACTCAAGAAAATAGGTTGTACCATGGCATACACTCAAGAAAATAGGTTGTACCATGGCATACACTCAAGAAAATAGGTTGTACCATGGCATACACTCAAGAAAATAGGTTGTACCATGGCATGCACTCAAGAAAATAGGTTGTACCATGGCATACACTCAAGAAAATAGGTTGTGCCATGGCATACACTCAAGAAAATAGGTTGTACTATGGCATACACTCAAGAAAATAGGTTGTACCATGGCATGCACTCAAGAAAATAGGTTGTACCATGGCATGCACTCAAGAAAATAGGTTGTACCATGGCATGCACTCAAGAAAATAGGTTGTACCATGGCATACACTCAAGAAAATAGGTTGTAACCATGGCATACACTCAAGAAAATAGGTTGTACCATGGCATGCACTCAAGAAAATAGGTTGTACCATGGCATGCACTCAAGAAAATAAGTTGTACCATGACATGAACATAACAAAGGAGGTTGTACTGTGACTATTATACAACAACTGAAAACGTACCATGACATGAACATAACAAAGGAGGTTATACTGTGACTATTATACAACAACTGAAAACGTACCATGACATGAACATAACAAAGGAGGTTGTACTGTTACTATTATATAACAACTGAAAACGTACCATGACATGAACATAACAAAGGAGGTTGTACTGTTACTATTATACAACAACTGAAAACGTACCATGACATGAACATAACAAAGGAGGTTGTACTGTGACTATTATACAATAACTGAAAACGTACCATGACATGAACATAACAAAGGAGGTTGTACTGTGACTATTATACAATAACTGAAAACGTACCATGACATGAACATAACAAAGGAGGTTGTACTGTGACTATTATACAACAACTGAAAACGTACCATGACATGAACATAACAAAGGAGGTTGTACTGTGACTATTATACAATAACTGAAAACGTACCATGACATGAACATAACAAAGGAGGTTGTACTGTGACTATTATACAACAACTGAAAACGTACCATGACATGAACATAACAAAGGAGGTTGTACTGTGACTATTATACAACAACTGAAAACGTACCATGACATGAACATAACAAAGGAGGTTGTACTGTGACTATTATACAATAACTGAAAACGTACCATGACATGAACATAACAAAGGAGGTTGTACTGTGACTATTATACAACAACTGAAAACGTACCATGACATGAACATAACAAAGGAGGTTGTACTGTGACTATTATACAATAACTGAAAACGTACCATGACATGAACATAACAAAGGAGGTTGTACTGTGACTATTATACAACAACTGAAAACGTACCATGACATGAACATAACAAAGGAGGTTGTACTGTGACTATTATACAACAACTGAAAACGTACCATGACATGAACATAACAAAGGAGGTTGTACTGTGACTATTATACAATAACTGAAAACGTACCATGACATGAACATAACAAAGGAGGTTGTACTGTGACTATTATACAACAACTGAAAACGTACCATGACATGAACATAACAAAGGAGGTTGTACTGTGACTATTATACAATAACTGAAAACGTACCATGACATGAACATAACAAAGGAGGTTGTACTGTGACTATTATACAATAACTGAAAACGTACCATGACATGAACATAACAAAGGAGGTTGTACTGTGACTATTATACAACAACTGAAAACGTACCAGGACATGAACATAACAAAGGAGGTTGTACTGTGACTATTATACAACAACTGCAAACGTACCAGGACATGAACATAACAAAGGAGGTTGTACTGTGACTATTATACAACAACTGAAAACGTACCAGGACATGAACATAACAAAGGAGGTTGTACTGTGACTATTATACAACAACTGCAAACGTACCAGGACATGAACATAACAAAGGAGGTTGTACTGTGACTATTATACAATAACTGAAAACGTACCAGGACATGAACATAACAAAGGAGGTTGTACTGTGACTATTATACAACAACTGAAAACGTACCAGGACATGAACATAACAAAGGAGGTTGTACTGTGACTATTATACAACAACTGAAAACGTACCAGGACATGAACATAACAAAGGAGGTTGTACTGTGACTGTTATACAACAACTGAAAACGTACCATGACATGAACATAACAAAGGAGGTTGTACTGTTACTATTATACAATAACTGAAAACGTACCAGGACATGAACATAACAAAGGAGGTTGTACTGTGACTATTATACAACAACTGAAAACGTACCATGACATGAACATAACAAAGGAGGTTGTACTGTGACTATTATACAACAACTGAAAACGTACCAGGACATGAACATAACAAAGGAGGTTGTACTGTGACTATTATACAACAACTGAAAACGTACCAGGACATGAACATAACAAAATTGGTTGTACTAGAACATGAATACAACTAAGGAAGTTACACCAAAACATTCACACGACAAAATACTTTTTCCCATGGCATGAACACAACAAAATACGTTTTCCCATGGCATGAACATAACAAAATACGTTTTCCCATGGCATGAACACAACAAAAGAAGTTGTACTAGAATATGAACAAAACAACTAAAAATATACTAGGATATGAACATAACACAGGCCATTAACACGTAACAGAAGTTGTATTAGGACGTGCACACAAGAAAAGAAATGTCACCAGAACCTCACCACAACTAAAAATATACGAGGATATGAACATAACACAGGCCATTAACACGTAACAGAAGTTGTATTAGGACGTGCACACAAGAAAAGAAATGTCACCAGAACATCACCACAACTAAAAATATACGAGGATATGAACATAACACAGGCCATTAACACGTAACAGAAGTTGTATTAGGACGTGCACACAAGAAAAGAAATGTCACCAGAACATCACCACAATTAAAAATATACGAGGATATGAACATAACACAGGCAATTAACACGTAACAGAAGTTGTATTAGGACGTGCACACAAGAAAAGAAATGTCACCAGAACATCACCACAATTAAAAATATACGAGGATATGAACATAACACAGGCCATTAACACGTAACAGAAGTTGTATTAGGACGTGCACACAAGAAAAGAAATGTCACCAGAACATCACCACAACTAAAAATATACTGGGCCATGAAAAGAACAAAATAAATATACCAAGACATGTACAGAAACACAACTGATCTAGAAACATCCACTAATTGTAACATTTTGATCTACTTTCCACCCATAACAGTTTTTAAACGTACACTAGAAGATCAAACAAAGTTTTTTTAAGTTTGTATACTCAGATGCTTAATTTACAAAGAAATGTTTCATAGAAAATGAGTTAAAATAAAGAGTTGTACACAGGTTAAATACAGGTATAAACCTAACGTTAACCTAATTTAAATTAACACAATTTGTTGTAGAAAACCTCCTAAATAATTAAATATTTTAATATTCTATAGTTAATATCTGAGTGACCTTAGTAAGATAACATTAATCATAGATGAGTTTTTTATATCAGTAGTTGCTTCAATGAGTACTAACACTCGTCGTGTGTTTCAGGTACGTGGTACGGCGCGGTGTTGCAAACAGATGCAGTATCACCTGACGTGTATGTATACATTTGCATTAGCAGCATTATCAAAGTAAAGCTAAACTAAGTATGGCTTAATGGCTTCTAAAAATACAGCTCTTAGTAATACTAAAAATGCACCAAATGCGTTAAACAAAATCAAGATTTACTGAATAATTGTAAAAAAAACTTCTGTAAATTAATAGATAGCATAACAAGGGGGGAAATGCTTTTCACTCTCTTGGAATATATATTTTTAGGTTTACTTTATGAATACATTTATATATATGTGTGTTTGGGGGAGGGGGGGGGGCGTGCGTGTGTAATTAATGAATAAAAATATTTCAAATACCAGAATAATTTTAAAATACATATTATTCAAAGCTTATTATATTGAATATTTATGTAAAAATTTATACGATAAAAGATGTATAGGAAGAGTGTGAGATAGCAGAAGGAATTGGAAATTACTTATCACTACCTGTTCGCAGTTATCGCATTTTGAGAATGTAATATCTTAAAATGTAAATTGCGTATATTTACATATTATTTAAAAGTTCTTTAATTAAAAATTTTATTCTGGTAATTTTGATTGAAAAGAAAATTTTTAATATCTGTAAAACAGAATTTATAGAAAGATTTAAATTATTTTCATATTAAAACTTGCGGGTGTCTGTCATTTTAGAATTAATTTTGTTTTGTTGTTTTCTTCATTTAATTTGCAAATGCCTCTTTTATCTGTGCTTATAAAACAAAATTCCTTTTCGTATTTTGTTAAAGATGTGCCCATTGTCGCAAAGTCTTAGACTTGTC
Source organism: Prosapia bicincta (assembly GCA_036971475.1). NCBI lineage: Eukaryota > Metazoa > Arthropoda > Insecta > Hemiptera > Cercopidae > Prosapia > Prosapia bicincta. The sequence goes on along the minus strand of JBAIZL010000006.1, from coordinate 90,002,198 downwards.
ACAGTAACCTCAATGTGCCCATAGGCGCAAAGTCTTAGACTTGTCACAGTAACCTCAATGTGCCCATTGTCGCAAAGTCTTAGACTTGTCACAGTAACCTCAATGTGCCCATAGGCGCAAAGTCTTAGACTTGTCACAGTAACCTCAATGTGCCCATTGTTGCAAAGTCTTAGACTTGTCACAGTAACCTCAATGTGCCCATAGGCGCAAAGTCTTAGACTTGTCACAGTAACCTCAATGTGCCCATTGTCGCAAAGTCTTAGACTTGTCACAGTAACCTCAATGTGCCCATAGGCGCAAAGTCTTAGACTTGTCACAGTAACCTCAATGTGCCTATTGTCGCAAAGTCTTAGACTTGTCACAGTAACCTCAATGTGCCCATTGGCGCAAAGTCTTAGACTTGTCACAGTAACCTCAATGTGCCCATTTGCGCAAAGTCTTAGACTTGTCACAGTAATCACAATGTGCCCATTGGCGCAAAGTCTTAGACTTGTCACAGTAACCTCAATGTGCCCATAGGCGCAAAGTCTTAGACTTGTCACAGTAACCTCAATGTGCCCATTGTCGCAAAGTCTTAGACTTGTCACAGTAACCTCAATGTGTCCATTGGCGCAAAGTCTTAGACTTGTCACAGTAACCTCAATGTGCCCATAGGCGCAAAGTCTTAGACTTGTCACAGTAACCTCAATGTGCCCATTGGCGCAAAGTCTTAGACTTGTCACAGTAACCTCAATGTGCCCATCGGCACAAAGTCTTAGACTTGTCACAGTAACCTCAATGTGTCCATTGGCGCAAAGTCTTAGACTTGTCACAGTAACCTCAATGTGCCCATCGGCACAGTCTTAGACTTGTCACAGTAACCTCAATGTGTCCATTGGCGCAAAGTCTTATACTTGTCACAGTAACCTCAATGGAAAGCTGGACTCTAAATCCACTCTTATCACGTCAATTGCGGAAAGTCAAGGGTTTCCGTAAACGGATTTGTGCGTATTACCGTCAAGGTCACCGCGGCCTTCTTGTTGCATTACTCAGTGCGAGCCCGCGTCAGATTCCGTCATCCCGTGCGTCTTTTGTACTTCGTGTTTGCATATGTGGTATTGGCGACAGGTGACAAGAGATTTCTAAGAAAGAAACACTGGTTTCACTTTGGGGAAATGAGGAAAGATTAGGTTTTGTCAAACATTGTTATGCCGTGTTTAGGTCGAAATCGAAACAAATTTTAGAGGTTCTAGTTTAGTTTTATATTCACAATATCTGGGGAGGGGAATGCTACAGAAACACGGGTCCAAGGAAGAGAGGAAGTCAATGAGTGACGCAAATGTCGAGAACGGCTCCATCAGAACAAGATAGCGATTTGGAACTGCACAAAAATGTTTTAAAACTGTAAAATCTGGGAAATCAATGAAAATTTTTAACATAACAAAAGCGAGAACTGTACAAAGTGTATACAGTAGTGTAAAGTGGGGTACTTAAGAAATGAATGAGTAGTTCCTCAGGTAACCCACAACAACACGCTATAAACTTTCTCATAAAGAATTTTTACTCTGAAAAGTTACTTCATTATTGCAACATTTCCATATGATCGTACTTCGAAAAAAGAAATCTTGAAAGTGAAAATGTCCGAAGTGAAAGTATTTGCTCATGAGTTCTTAGTCACAAATAACAGCAACGGATATACAAGTATCAGTTACTTTTCTAGTAACTTATAGCTTGACGTTACAAGCCGTCGCGTGATTTAGTTGTGTGCGAAAGTAACGGGTATTGCGCATAATCGTTCTACAAATCTGACGTTTTGCTGATATTTGAGTTTAATCAGAAATTAAAATTAAGTTATGTATACATTGGTTATTTTACGCTAAGTAACATATATTTTTATAAACTATGAAGCTGACAAAAAATTCTTCGAATATCTCGTAGTGTGTGCTATTCGTTTTCGTTCTAGGCATCCTGTACAATAAGATATGGACTTGGGGAACTTTGTAAGGGTAAAGGTAAGGAGGCATGCAAGAGAATCTTGGTGGAAGGATTAGTGGTTTATAGGGACGACTCGTTCATGGTGTAGTAGGGCTGGGAGAAGGGTTGTAAACATTGGAAGGGTGGCTTTCTTCAAGTATCAGCCCTTTATCTTATTTTAAAACTCAAATATAAAAACGGAATACTCGCAGAAGAACAGTAGGCTTGTGTGTATGCGCACGCGCGGGTACAGGCGTGCGTTTGTGAAGTACATCCGTTCAAACGCTCGTTCCCAAAGGAATTCGTCTCTGAAGATTCACCAAAATCATATAGTTAATTGGCGAGCTGAGTTAACTAATATTAAACCTCAAATAGACACAACTTTTCTCAAACGAAATATATAAACTCTTTAAATATAATGGAAAATAAAAAATGTAGAGTTTACAAATAGTATTTAAATTACCGCAGCCGTTTGAGAAACATAGGCTACCTAAAGAAAATATTTAGAAATGATTCCACCAGATACAATTTAATTATACAGATTATTCGCAGTAATATAATATCCTTCACTATTATTTCACTGGAAAGCTAGAAGCTAATACGTCCTTTAGTTGGGTAATTTTGCTCGTCGAGAAAAATCATCTCGACACGAGGCGCCCTTAATATTATAACTTGAGTGATAACATATGATTTCACACAACAGCTGATTTTATGTTGTAGGTTATGTTTTAGAACAGCTGTTTTAACGTTTAGGTTATGGCTATTACTTTAACTATTTAACAGTATTAAGTTAAAATGCTATTATTAAATATTTTTTTATACGTTATCAAATATGTTATTCTATTATATTTTGATAAATCATACTAGAATTAATTCGATATTATGATAATGGATATTTTTTTTTCGAAATTTTGAAATGAAAAATTTGTTAGGTATGTCAGAATTTAGTTAAAGTCGTAAAATGAAATTTGTATTCAGTAAGTTTTCAACTTCTAATGAAGGTTTTCTAATAACTACATTAAACAGATTCTATTAAGTACATTCTGCAAATGAAGTATTACTTCTATAGGCAGTCCACTGACTAATGCTCATTACATTTGCGTCAAAAAAAGTATACATTTTTTCCAAATAATTGTAAAACAAATAAACCTTGCAAGCAAAAATCTAACGTCTACAATAAACGTTTCGTCATAGTATTACACTTTTAAGAAATTAGAAACTCGTACAAAACAGTATGGTTGTTTCGTCACGGTTGTTGTGAATGAAATTACTGCTCATGTATGAGGAAGTGAGGTGAAAGAAGCCTCATAACTTGGGCGCATTGGGTTAATTTAATGTTTGTTTTCATTGTTACGGCTCATGCACATCACGCGTGCCAACATTGGCGCAACAGCTTTGCGCAACCTTGTTTTAATTGTTGCATGTTACACAACAATGTTCATTGTTTACGTTTTGTATCAGTAAATGTTATGCTTTAATAAGACGTCTGTGTCCGCTGCCTGTGTAAAGTTTCAATCTTACAGTAACACCATTAAACTTTTTTTTGCCTTCAAATAAAAGTTGAAATATTTATTCGACATTTGTTACAACCTATCGATTTATAGGCTACTCGAAAAGTATAATGGAAATTAATTAGCACTTGAATATTTTGGAATGATCGATTATTTATTAGTATCGAAACACAGTTTATTTTTGTTTTTAGGTGATGTTTATTATTAATTGTCTTATCTTGCCTTCAATGTTCGTCAGTCTTCTCAAATTCTTTTTCAAAAGGTGTTACATCATTAAAAAAAATAATTTTTTGTTAAAGTGTTGAAATATCAATTTCTCAGAAGATGATATTCTCAGAAAAAGAGATCTATTTTTCATTAACTAATTTACAATTCAGTCAAGTAAATATGTTTACTCACAACTACATGTTATTTTCACGACTTCCGTAATTCGTCTTTTTCTCGAATTCGTCACCCCTCGGTCCCGAACGTGACGAATTATAGAGGCTTTACTGTACTTTAACAGATCCGATCGAATCTAAGCCTAAAAGAATTTTAACAGTGTAGTTATTATAAAAATGTTTCCTTTCATTTTAAGGACATTTCGCCTATAAAAGATAAAAAAGGTTTGTGAGTACTATTTAGAATCAAAGAAAGTGAGAAAGAAATCCTCGGAAAGGACGGCAGCACAAGAGTGTGAGGTGTCTGGACACCTGGTACATCCTCGTTTAAGGAGAAGGGAATGAAGGAATAAATAAAAACTAAGAAAGAGAGGTCTGTTCGTCCAGCTGTGCTGGAATATTAAATTAAAGGCTTAACCGCTGTAGAGCTAACATTTATGATTTATATACTCAGAATGTTTGGTGAAGCTAAGGGCGTTCTAGGTCTAACGATATACAAAACAATTTCCGCTTAAAGTATGACCTTTGAAAATATTTATTTATTATCCTTATCTCCATTCAAGTGCTAAACGTTATTTCATTTTCATGATACCAAAGAACAAACTGTAGCTTATCAAATCTTTAGATAAGAGTTAGTAGAATGCTTTATTTTCGACATAAAAGCAGTTGCTAGCTAAATTTCATCACTTGCGAGGGAGTTGAACCTATATAACTTACTTTTATTATGTCTTATATATATATATATATATATATATATATATATATATATATATATATATATATATATATATATATTCCTATGGTATTTGTCAATTTGTTATGGAATATTTAATATTTATTTCATTTAAAGTAATTTAATTTACTTCTCATTTGCAAATTAGTTAAGGTAGTTCTACAGGCTGGAAGAGCAGTTGAATGAGCGTACCCTAACGTAACTTGATTTTAATGTATTGGTATCATGTCCCGTATCTAATAAGTGAAATGATCAGTTCTTTCTGGTCAGTTACGAAACGCTGTTCATGTTAGTAACGGAGGCCCACATACTGGAAGAGCTCATGTGCTTGCATCACATTCGCTGCGCGCGCAACCAGTTCCAACCATTGTAACACTCGTTACAGAGTTATGATAATAAGAGTTTGAGGGCATCGTTTAAATCACGTACGCGCAGTTAGAGGAATTGCTGTTACTAGGGCCAGTGATTGGACGCGTAAAACAAAGGCCGGGCGCTGTGTGACGAGTGTGGTCTTCTGCCCCGTTCTATTGCTTCGTCTTAGTATTTCAAGCAAGTTTTTTTAAGAAGGTAAATCAGAAATAAAGACAGAAGGATGATTTAAATTCACTAACATAATAGTATCCTGTACTAAGCAAAATATAGCACGAGAAAAGAACATCTGTAGGCCAACGAAACAATATCTAAACATACAAAATATCGATATTGATAAACTGTCTGCATTGTGTGAAAGATATTGTCGCGCTTACAGAATTGTTTATACTTATTCAAGACTTTAGATCTTCTTTCAAAATATTTCTGGATTTAATTGTTTTCCCTAATAAAATGCGTCACCGTCTGCATTACGTTTGAAAAATGAATGACGTCATGGCTACTCATCGTTAACTTTGTTTCTACAGGCACAATTCTTTTATACTATTCACATTAATAACTATCAAGTTGAAGTGTCCTTAGATCTGGAAGCGACAGGATTTTACTGTAATTGCAACATTAACTGAGACATGGCAGTGTTTCCCATACGTTGTCAACAATTAAAGTGCTTTTAGTCTTTATAAATTACGAACATTCATACTAAAAATTAACCAATAAAACCACTTGAATCCGGTGTATGGAGAGAATTGATATTTAAAGTACAGTAGAGTCTCGAAAATTCGAGTCCCGATTTTCCAAGGTTCCGTTAAATTCGAGCCTATTTCTATTCCAGACTATTTTATCTATTTGAATCCTTGCTTTATTTCTACCCGCAATGATACGAGCCTAGTCCAGCCGATGGATCAGGCTGTTATGGAATGTAAGAACAGAATACACGCGTTACCTTATACAATCTCTCTTGGAAGCGACTGAAGGGGAAGAAAGCATTGTAGGGTTTCTAAAACATACATACTTGAGTAAGATGTGTACTGTGTAGCCGAACATTAAGTAAGTCGTGGAATAAAGTCCTGAGCCATAACAAAACTGTTGTGACTGTGCCATCGATTCACAAGAAGAAACAGATTTGGCATTTCTTATCAAGAAACTTCCGGGTTGGGAAAATGTCGATGATACGGACTTATGTCAGTGGACGAGTAAGGACAAACGTAACATAAAACATGTTACGTAACATAAAACATGTTACGATTATTGAAAAGGTACAAGAAACTACTGAAGTCCTACTATTCAGTGAGGACGAGAATAAAGATGAATGATCAACCGAAACAATACAAGAAGGGAAAATAAATCACTGTGAAGGAACGGCCGTCTTGGAAACTGCACTACGCTATATTGAATAACAGACCCCACAGCAACAGATGTGCTTCTGCTAAGACGTCTACCAGAGACCGCAGGACAAAAACTATCTGATAAGCAGACGCAGAAGACACTATAACTTTTTCCAAAGTTACCATAGCAACCGTGATGAACAAAGTATTCCAAAGCAACATTAATTTATGTAGTTTACATATTTCAAAGATTCCTAATTCATAGTATTAGGGTTCATTAAAACCCCTATTTTTTCTAATGTACAGGAACGTATTTTCGTATAATCTGGGTTTTCTTTAAACCGAGGGAGACTGGGTCCCATCTACCTCGATTTATCGAGACTCTACTGTATTTCGTTTACAATTATAGAAACAATTATACTTCAGATGTCAGTTTCGTATATTTTGTAATTTTTTCCGTCTTGCCTCACAGAACATTTCTGATACATCCGTTTTGCGATGCATCATCGTATGGAATGTATTTGGCAACACGTACGTTTGAGACGATACCGTGGTCCTGTTTCCACTGTAACAGTAGGCCTATTGTTAATATAGCTGCGGAAACCAAACACCAGGCGCGACTTCACGAAATTATCGATGTAATAGGAAAACAAACGATTTCGTCACGTAATTCTCAACAATCCGACCGGAAACAATTACCGTGGCAAGCGAAGAAATAATTGCAGACAAAGCCACAGCCTGTCCAGCGATCGGATTAATGGCCAGTGTTTGTGATAAGCAAGCATTAAATAAGCTGAAACTTTGACGAATGTAATTCTATGGAATCCAATTTTAGTTTTACTGTTTCAGCAAAAAAAATCAGTTTGCATTTTTTAAAACGTTTATATATGTCAGGATGTGCACTAATTTGTAAATATGTACTAATTTTAGGTTAGTTTAACCATAGTTTACAAAAAATAACACAGGCTATTACTATTTATCGCTGAACACATTGGACAATGAATTCTATTTAGGAACTTTTGTAGCAAATAGATTAAGGTAATAAAACGTTAAGGAGAGGGTTGAAGAAACCGCCCAGAAGAATAAATAAATAAATCCAACTTTTATAACTGAGCCCCATATTTACTAAGTGTTTGATGTCCATAATGTATATTTTCGGGAGGTAAAAAATTTACATTAAAGTTGATTTAAACAGTTTGTTTAATATGTTTAGTAATAAATTAAAACACAAAAGAAATTACGTTTTCGTTGGTTTTAATTCTGATTCACTATTATTTTTATTACAATCCATTTTCACTAAAACACATCTATTTAAATACTAAACTACTACAAAATTAATTAAATTTAAACAGTCTCCAAAACCACTTGAAGAGCTGAACGTATTTCGAGGCTATATTTAGAAATCTGCTGGACTACACCAGTAGTTGCCAAAATGCTAGGAAATTCCATTCATTCTTCCAAGATTGTGCTGCTACTGGTGGCGAAATAATAAAGCTGGACTTAAACCCCTCCATCCCTAAATAAAATTATATGTTAAGTTCAAAAAGTCAAATTTCGTACTTAAATAATTTGGCAAATAAGAGACAATTGTTGATATATATATATATATATATATATATATATATATATATATATATATATATATATCAGAAGTTTTCGTTTGTCTGGAAAATAAGCCTATATGATTCTTTCAAACACTCTCTAATTACTCGACTCTCTCCAATTATATATATATATATATATATATATATATATATATATATATATATATATAATATTAAAATACCATTTATAGAAACTATCGTTTACGTATTTAATACCATAATATATATATTTATATATATAATTAATAAATTAAAAAATTTTTCAAAAACAAGAATACTTTTAATACATATATAAATGATACATATATTTCAAATGATATATTCTTGTTTTTGAAATATTTTAAATTTATTAACTATATTACAAGAAAACATATCACCATATTTAATATATATTTATAACTGTAACTTTCACTTTCGTGTGACCCAAGCTCAGGTTTCCTATTTATTTATACAAATACAGAGAAAAAGTGTTTATGAAAACCTGAGTTAACTTAGATCTTGCAGTTTTTATACACTTGTAGAAATAAAAAACTGGTGACAACTAAATAAAAATCCAGTGCTATAACATATGTTAAATATATTTGTATTTTCATTGCATTATACAAAGCGAAGCAAATTAAATTTGTTAAAATCACTAAATACTTCTTCGTTCGTATATTAAAAGTAGAACGTATACATTTAATATGCAATTAAAATATGTATCAGATATTTAGAAAGTAGTGCAACGTTATTTGAACATTTGTTGATTCCATCTTCGCGTGAGCTACTAGTAATCACTTACAACTTTTTTTGAAAAAATGTTTTAACTTGCCTATAGTAGCACTTACTTTTTTTGTGTTGAGGACGGCCGTTTCGGGAGATGTGTCCCTTTGTCAACTCAGACCGTAACTATAATCCCACACCACACCAAAAAGCACCTAAAACAAATAAAGCCAATAGCCCCCAAACTAAACGCCCTGCCCAAACTACACAAAACAGACATCCCAATACGTCCACTAATAAACCATACAAGCGCCCCTTCTCATCTTCTAGCCAAATTCCTCGACAAAACTATCCGAAACCATATAAAATTTAATAACCATTGTAGCATAAAAAATAGCCTAAATCTAATAGACAAAATTAAAAACGTAAATATTCCACACAACTCCACCTTAGTCTCTTTTGATATATCAAATCTATATACAAACATCCCCATTCCAGAAACCATAGACATCCTCAAAAACATGCTAATAGACACAAATACACCACATACACACATTGACGAAATCATCCACCTCACAAGATTAGATCTACTTCTCAAAATTATTTCACCTACAACAACACATACTACAGCCAGAAAGATGGACTACCTATGGGTTCCCCCATAGCAAGCATCTTAGCAGAAATATTCATACACCACATCGAACAAAACCACATTTTACACAACAACAAATACTCAGATAACATAATTTACTGGTACAGATACGTCGACGACATCATAACATTATATAAAGGCAACACACGCAGAGCACACATATTTCTAAAACACCTAAATTCCATACACCCTAAACTAACATACACCATCGAAACAGAACAACAAAACTCCCTTAACTTCTTAGACCTCACAATTAAACGAACAGACAAACAAACACGTAAATTCAACATATACCGAAAACCCACCAGCACTAATACGACCATACACAGTTCCTCAAACCACCCACACCAACACAAACTAGCTGCTTACAATACCATGATATACCGCCTCCTTAAAACACCATTAGACAAAGATGAACACTACCAGGAGTTAAATACCATAAAATATGTACTGTAGCACAAACAAACGGATACAACCCAACAATGATAGACAAATTATACAACCGCCTAAAAAATAAACATAATAACCCAAATACATACACACAAGATGACAATCCCATAAAATACTTATCAATACCTTACAGATCATCCAAAACCCACAATCTAACCAACACATTACGAAAATACAACTACAAAATAGCTTACTCCACACACAACACTCTCAACAAACAATTTAAACCCAACAGCAAAATCAAGGACATTTACAACACCACTGGAGTTTACAAACTAACTTGCAGTTCATGCCCCAGTTTTTACATAGGCCAGACAGGGAGGTCATTTCACACACGTTACCAAGAACATATAAAAGCACTAAAAAACAATAACTACCAATCTAACTTTGCCGATCATCTCAACTCCACAAAACATGACTACACAGACATAACATCTAACTTACAAATTCTTCATAAACAACACAGAAATAACCAACGCTACACAACCGAACAATACGAAATATATAGGCACTTCAAACTACACCCTACACACATACTCAATACACAATTACATTACAACTCACACGCAGTTTTTGACATCATAACTCCTAATACACACAAAATACACCCACACCACCAAAATATCCCACCCCCACCCTAACCTACGTAAACCTTGAGATCAGTTACGGTCTGAGTTGACAAAGGGACACATCTCCCGAAACGGCCGTCCTCAACACAAAAAAAGTAAGTGCTACTATAGGCAAGTTAAAACATTTTTTTAAAAAAAGTTGTAAGTTATTTGAACATTTTAAAAAGGTCTTTTAAAGTTTGATTTCACTTTTTTACCAGTAAGATATTGATTGCGAACAGTAAAAATATGTTTTATAACGTTTTATGCATCGAAATATTATCATTAAAATTACTTTTCCTAACCTCTCCAACCATTAATATATCGCACCATGACGTTTTGCATCGTGACAACCTGTCATTACGTCATCGCGTATCCTAAGAATTATTGGAGGGTGACATCACTCTCATTGTACCTACATTTATTGAATTTCTGTGAATTTTTATCAACTCAGGGTTAGCTTATATTTTATGTTTTATTATCAATAAAAATAACGCACTGTCACGACATTGTAGCGTAGAAGGTTTCTCCTCGTACGTTTTCCATTTTCACAGGTTACATTTGTTTCATGTTACTAGTCTGTGTATGTTATATATATATATATATATATATATATATATATATATATATAAAGAACAAAAGTCAAAATACAAATACAAGAATTAATATTCCTGATGATGTTGGTACTGTTAGCCAACGAAAAGCTTTGAATTGTAAATTCAAATATAATTCTTGTATTTGTATTTTGACTTTTGTTCTTTATTAATACACAAGAAAACATATTGCGATATTTATATATATATATATATATATATATATATATATATATATATATATATATATATGTATGTATAAAACTTAGCAACACTATTTTTCTTTACTTATCACTTACATTATACAGTACTTAAAAAAGAATCTTACTTGGTGTATATGCGAGTGGATTTTCCAGGACTAACTACGTGTCCTCCTTTTCGAAATGACGACACGTAATCGGTCCTCGAAAGCCGACTCACAAATATTCAAAGTAAGATTCTTGTTTGAGTACATTATAGTATAAGTGATATATATAAATATATATTTAAACTCCTGTTAAAGTTGTGCTACAGTACTATTAAAACGTTTTTATTAAACCAAGTTACAATCTAATTTATCGAATACCTCATTAGACAAAATGATTTACATCGTAGTAAGCGACCTTCGCCAGTGTCTCAGTATGCCACAGACCCCGAAGATCAAAAGGTTTTGTCAGTGAGATTTTAATACATTTATTAAAATTACTAGTTTGCCAAGTTGTTAATTCGTTTAATAGAAATGATAAAATATTAGTTCCAAGCCTAGTATCTCTACAATCGGTTGGAATCAGTTTGTTGAGCGAATATTATCTTTACGTAGCTATATAGAGAAATAATGGCAGTTACTGTTGCAACGATCTACAAAAAGATACTGATTGGCCGCGCTTTATGAGAGTGTCTGATGAGCAGCTACACTGAGAATCCGTCATATGCAGTAACTGTCAACCTCATCACTCACTCAAACACACTAATAACACTAAAGTTGTGACATTTTCTTGGTAAACAGACTCTTGATAATACTCACAATGGAAGATTACAAAAGCTTTAAACGGAGTTGATTAAACATTGTTATATTTCTACAGGAAATAGGTCTGGATGAGTTCGGGGACTTAACTGCGCCCAACTCCAAAAAACCTTCCCCTACCGGCCGCGTCGGTTTCGCCAGGAAGTCGGTTATTTTACTGAGGATATAAATTTTTTTTATGAAACATAGTATAATTATTTTCGTTAGTGATTTTGCAGCGTATACTCTGTCTGCCTGTCTCTCTCTCTCTCTCTCTCTCTCTCTCTCTCTCTCTCTCTCTCTCTATATATATATATATATATATATATATATATATATATAAATATCTAAATATAAAATACGTTTTCTTGTTTAATAATTTAAAACAACTTAGGTTATTCAAATACAGGAATATTTATTAATTTATATTCAAAGCTTTTCGTTGGTAAACAGTACCAACATCATCAGGTATATATATATATATATATATATATATATATATATATATATATATATATATATATATATATATATATATATTGTACAAATTGCTAATCGTAGAAATTCCTATCTACGACTCCAAGAGCGCTTCTAAACGAATAAAAGAAAGTAAAACCAATGAAGTGGTTAGTTATTGAAGCGCGAAGCACGGTAAGGTGTTGCCAAGCATGGCAGATGCTAGAAGCTTTCAACACCCATTCCGTTATTAGTGATACAGAAGTAAATAGAAGTAGGTCTGAATTTGCTATTATAATTACTGCAATAGTAAAAGTAATGGTAGGTACTTATTATACGGTGGCCACTAATATAGGTACGTGCTAATGTTGTATACAATTGCAACCAAATCTATCCTGATTGAAAACTTCATAGGAATATTTTAATATAGGTATAGACTATAGTAATGTTGTATAAAATTACAACCAAACTCTTTGAAATAATATGGTAGCAGGTGTGTAAAATTAATTGCCAAGCGAAATTTCAGATGTTTCTATAGTCACTGAAGAGTTTTTTTGAAAACTCAAAAGAAGAATTGTAGGTATGAAGGCATTTACAGTAATATACGATTGTAGTTAGTTGGCAAATGAAACTACATTATTTTATGGCGACAACGGAATGTTTCTTCTATTTTTGTAGAGTCCATGTTTACTCATGCTTGCTAGAGTGGTAAAACCGAGCTCTGTAGAAAAACTCGATTTATTACTTTGTCTTTACTAAGAGTCTTAAGCTTTGAGCCAATAAAGGACCTTTCAACTTTAGTAAATATCTATTTCTCTGACAATAAAACCGCAATATATATATATATATATATATATATATATTAAAAAAATATAATAAGAGAAAAAAACATAATTTATCAAATTGCATTAGGAAACGGTTATAAAAAGAAAACTGTTGACAAACTTAATTATAATATTTTTAATAAACAAAATAATAATAATAATACAATATGGACTTCATTTTTATTTATAGGCCATGAAATAAAAAATATCACCAAATTATTTAAAAATACAAATATCAAAATTGCATACAAAACTATTAACAAAATAATAAACATAATAAATAACAATAATAAAACAATTAATATGCATGAAAAAGGTGGTGTTTATAAATTAGAATGCGAAAATTGTAATAAAGCTTATATAGGTCAAACCAAGAAAAAATTAGAAGAAAGATATAAAGAACATTTAAATGCCTATATTAATCCAGAAATATATAAATCAAATTTCGCAAATCATTGTATTAATAATAAGCACCAATTTCCAAATATAGAAAATATGAGACTAATAAAAGAAATTAATAAGGGATTAAGAATAAATATATATGAAGCATTCGAAATATATAAACACAATAATAATAACAAATTAATAAAAGAACAAATACAAATACATTCTAAATTTGATACTATATTCAATGTCTATAATGTTACAGCAACAAAATAAATTTGGCAGTTAGTATAAATTTAGTAACAATTCTATTTCTAATTAAACATATGTTCTAGGCCTATAGCATACATTATTGTAATTTTCATTCCTGATGATGTTGGTACTGTTTACCAACGAAAAACTTTGGATATAAATTAATAAATATTCTTGTATTTGAATAACCTATGTTGTTTTAAATTAATAAACAAGAAAACGTATTATATACATATATATAAATATATATATATAATATATATATATAATATATATATATATAATATATATATATATATATATATATATATATGTATATATATATATATATATATATATATATATATATATATATATATATATATATATATATATATGATGAATAGATGTATCTTTGTCTAAAGGTTTCATCATGAATTAATGCTAAAACGTGTTACAATTATTCATTTAATCAGTTTCCATTGTTGTATTTAACTGTTTCTCTTGAAGTCAGCGACAATTGTCTTCGTGACAGTGCTCAAAAGCAGATCGTAATTATAGAAAAGGCTGTTGTAAAATGTCCAGTGATACAGTTAAACATTTTGCTGGTGGAGGAAGTTTGGGTTTGGTATTCGGATGCGAGGTAAACTCTTGAAAATTTAAAGCTATTTTACATCATTACAAATATTACAACTAAACGCAAGTTTACAAATCCATTCTTTATTTAAATGCATTCCGAATGAAAAGACTACTAATGTTCGGGGTTGATTTCAATTCCTCCTATTAGCACACACTCTATCTTGTTCAAATTTTCAATCGTTAATAAAATAAGTTTTATTCATTCATTCAAGCTTAGCTTAAAATAAGTAATAACATATGATTTTATGTTATAGGTTATGTTGTAGAACATCTGTTTTAACGTATAGGTTATGTTGTAGAACATCTGTTTTAACGTATAGGTTATGTTGTAGAACATCTGTTTTAACGTATAGGTTATGTTGTAGAACATCTGTTTTAACGTATAGGTTATGTTGTACTCGGTAGAACATCTGTTTTAACGTATAGGTTATGTTGTAGAACACCTGTTTTAACGTATAGGTTATGTTGTAGAACATCTGTTTTAACGTATAGGTTATGTTGTAGAACATCTGTTTTAACGTATAGGTTATGTTGTAGAACATCTGTTTTAACGTATAGGTTATGTTGTAGAACATCTGTTTTAACGTATAGGTTATGTTGTAGAACATCTGTTTTAACGTATAGGTTATGTTGTAGAACATCTGTTTTAACGTATAGGTTATGTTGTAGAACATCTGTTTTAACGTATAGGTTATGTTGTAGAACATCTGTTTTAACGTATAGGTTATGTTGTAGAACATCTGTTTTAACGTATAGGTTATGTTGTAGAACTTCTGTTTTAACGCATAGGTTATGTTACGTTATTTATATTAATTGTAATTATTTAGTACAAAATAACTAAAATAAAATTTTTCTTTTTTGGCCTAAGCAGGGATTTATTTCTTTTTGTTTATTTATACTCAAGGTTCAAATTTTGCAAGAAATAACAAAATTGTAAACACATATTAATGTTTAATTTTAATTTATATAAACTAGAATTCTACGAAGGCATAAAGTTTGTAAAAGCTAATTTGTTAACCTATTAAATATTAAAATGAACTGCAAACCTTGTAAAGGGGTTGACCCACACACTCCCTTGCTGCCCCCCCCCCCCCGAAAGTGACAGTTCAGTCACAAACAACTGAATATTTGTAACATTTAAAAAACGTATTAAATAACCGTTAATAAAATTCACATTAACTGCTACACGGATAAATAAGCACGAAGCTGGTTACTTAACACATTGTATAATTTTTCAGCTAATCTTCACAAATACCATTCGTTCCACAGGAATATGTCTGGTGGAGTGATACCCCTTCAAACTCTGGGGGCTGGACCCGTTACGCATCTGGTTAATTGCTCGTTCCAATGAATGTATTTCTAATAAACGAGATCATTGACAAATGACTGGGCGTCCTTCCCAACGGTGTCCGAATATTCGAGCCTAGGGCCTCCACCTGTTTTGTAATATCTTGCTAAATCTTACCTCGCCCGCAGTTCTTGAAACTTGACACAAAAATTCTGTTTCAGCAAACTTGCAAATTAAGTAAGTAATGATTTCTCCTCATTTAAACGCTATTCAAAATAGTATTTATAGTTTAGTTTTAAATTTAATTGTTAGAGGATTTAATTGCTAGTTTGTTTATATTAAATTTGTATTAAAATTTATATTGGTAAGTTTTAATCTATATAATAGCACTTAAATAGTCATGCAGGAAAAAAATTAATGTTTTAAGGAGTAGAGGCACGTATGGTTTCTAATACAATTTATCTTTTGAAAATATTTTTTCAAAATAGTTATGTCGAGAATAACGGTTCTATACAAACGTCGAGGTTAGGCCAGTTTTAAGTTAATTTTCATTAAACACAGTTTTTCACGTATAACATTTTCTGTTTACCGTAATCCAAACTTTTCAGTCAATTTTAAAGTAATCGAATCATTGTAAATAGTTACAATAATTTTAACTGGTTTCTTATAGCCTACTTATAGCCTACACAGAGCAGTCTTGCGGCAAAACTTTACACTACGAAATTAATACATACCTAGGTATTAATCTTCGATAGTGGTTTTAAAGATATATCTTGCGCCTAATGTTGTACTAAATAAAGCAATTAATAAAAGTGATAAACAACTAATAAACAGGCGCCCTATTGTAAGGGATTTACAGAGAAAATGAGTTACGTAACATTTAGGCCTACTATACTGTTGAATGAAGCTAGAAGTTTCTACTACTTATATCCTATCTTGTTATGTAGGTATTATCTTCTATTTTCAATGCTGTTCTGTTACGTGAAGCATGTAGATAAGAGATATATTTCGAAACGAATTTTATTTTTCGCGTTTAATTAAGCAGAAATTGATTGCTTAAAGTGGATTATAAAGCTCAAGCAGGCATCCATAACCTACAAAACTCAAGCAGGCATCTATAACCTACAAAACTCAAGCAGGCATCTATAACCTACAAAACTCACTATTTCACTGTTCACGTTTTGTCTATAGTTGGAGACATTTAAATAGCTCTATCTATTACAACTATGCCGTTAAAATCACAAGTTGCTGTTAGAACTAATATAACCTAAAATCTAACTTGTTTCTATTGTAAATCTTGTGTGATGGAGCTTTTCCTGTAAGAACTTGTACAATATCTATTCATGTTTATTTGATCACTGGAAATAAGAATTGAATAAATAATAAGGCAGTTGAGTATCGATTCAAAAATGTTTTATTTATTTATTGCGACGTTTCGGCAACTGATTTGTTGCCCCTATCAACCCTGAAAACAATTTTACATTACATTATAAAATACAAGTACACTCACAACAGAAATTTAAAACTGTAAAGAATTTTCAACGAAAGTTTAGTCACACACTTAATAAAATAACCCACCTACATGGCGAGAGTCACAAACGCATCTAAAATATTTATCTAAATTTATTTAGATGAATTGGGGCCTCTCACCATGTAGGTGTGTTATTTTATTAAGTTTGTGACTCTCATCATGTAGGTGGGTTATTTTATTAAGTTTGTGACTAAACTTTCAGTGGGTGAAGTTTATAAAGGCGAACTTTGTAAAAGGAGAGGAAGAAGAGGGACCTTAAGAAAACAAGTGGATAAAAAATATAACAAAGAGAGAGAGAGAGAGAGAGAGAGAGAGAGAGAGAGAGATTTGATAGGTTTCTAGGTATATAGAAATTAACGGAGACTGGGTATCAGGAGATGCTGGAGTGTAAATGTATATATATATATATATATATATATATATATATATATATATATATATATATATATATAATCATCGGAACCACACCAGTAGAACGTATTGTTGGTATAAAAATATTGTATTTATAATTCTAAGTTAAAAAAATTATATTATGTCCTCAAAATGTTCAATTCTGGCATTATGTGTCGGTGCTGATGTCGGGTGTTTGCGTCAGGATTATCCCACATTTATAATTAGCATTACTTGGTTTTAGGTTACTGTAGTGTAATAGAGATTGTGTTAAAAATAAAGACTATAGTCGCCTATATAAACCCTTTAAGTACCTAGGTTTTTCAGTACTACTGTCTACGGTATAGGATATTATGTTAAAATATTTCAAGTGTTTTCGATTAATCGATCAATTTGATTATCAAAACAACTGTTCTGAACAATTAGTTCGAATAATTTTCTCTACAATTGTGTTTATTTCTTTCCAATGTTGTTATAATTTTATTTACTTATAATTTTAGTTTAATTAATATATTTCATAAAACGTTCTAAAAAATGGTTCGTATTTTGAATAAAAAAACCGTAAAAACATGCAGTTATTTATTACGCATATTAACGTACGCATGTATTCTAGTTTTGGTTAAAGAAACTTTATACTTTATTGTTGAGTGTTTCTGAACATTTTTGTAAAGAATATTTTGCTTGGTTGCCATTAGACTTCACACGATCTATATAAGCCACTGTATGTGCCAAGAAGGAAAACGCGATACAAAGTCCATTCATGGAGTTCATTGGAGTTTTTAGAAAGATTCCATGGATGAAGGCCAACAGATTCTTCCGCCGACATTTACAGACTAATGACTGAGTGTGTCCGTGCCACTGCATTAGCCCATACGTCGTAGAAGCAGACGCTAAATTGTCCGCAGCTTTGTTGTCTGGTGGCTTAATGGCTTTACTTCATGTCAGATAGACTAATGAAGAGGGACGTAGCGGTTGTAAATTGACGCGACGTTTTCAGATACGCAGATTTGACTTTCACGATGCAGATGCAACATGCAATCGTTCAATCTGTGAGACAGAGTGGGAATCGTGATGAAGTTTATCTCCTCAAACACCATCAAACAGAAAGTTCCATTCAAGTTAGTCTATAGGCTGCCCGGGTAGCGGGAAGACATCTCCTTCACAGGGAGGAGGGCCTGGCCATACTTTAATTATCTTCCCTTCCTGGTCTACTTCTTAGTTCTATAAAATATCGCCTACCCTTTCCTATTCTTCTTCTATCAAGGGTGTGTGTAGGGTAATCACTTAACCCTTAGGAGAACAAGTGAGGTGTGCGAGTCTGCATAAACTAATCCTCCCTTGCCAAGGGGGTTTTATGACCGTACCCACGTTCACAATCCCTTTGTATCATTCGTAGGCGGCAATACTCATGTTAGCTGATCGTCCTAAAGCTAGAAAATAAAATAACAATATTTAGGAAAACCCATAATGACCCTCCTGCACTGCGTAAGTTTTCTCTTCGTGAGATGCTATACAATGAGAATTGATTTAATGTAAACCAGGTGTGAGATTTTCCACCGGCTAATCTATTTCTTTGCAGAATGAAAATGGTTACGTCACATCCACGGTCTAGTTGGAAACTAGTAATAAACAAGTTATACTGTATAAAAAATAAGTAGATTCCTACTGAGGTCAACAAAGAAAATTTTTTTATTTTAGTTACTTTTTATATTATAATTACAATTAATATAAATGTGTTTATATATATATATATATATATATATATATATATATATATATGTATATATATATGACAGAATATTATTAACACTGAATACGTTGTTTTCCTTCGTTTCCTTCATTTTTAACTCTACAGCACTATAATATTTTGTGGTAACCATGGCAACAGTTTAAGGTTGTACAATGGATTTTTCGACGACAACCAGATGTGGGTAAAAACTTCATATACATCTTTGAGAAATAAACTTCAAATTATTGGAAAGATGCCTCAGTGCCAAGGCTTGTTAGTTTTTGAACATGAACATTCATAGTTCAAATCTGGCTTGACCCCCCCAAATTTTTTAATTTAATTATTGAATAAATATTTGAAAAAGCTATATTAAGATCAATTGTCATACACTAAAAGTTAAGCAATGTGTACTTAAACTTGATTGGATGAATAAAAACGTATTTTATTAACGATTGAAAATTTGTACTAGATATATATCACGAGAGTGTACGCTAATACAAGGAATTAAAAAAAATTCTGTTTACAACAGAAATTAGTTAATAATCGGGTAATTATATAGACGTGTAATTAACGCAAAGATAAGTAGAAAATGACGAACGTGTACTTCTTCAGAGGATGTGGCCTTAAATAGACCTCAGCGACAAAAACGTATTCAGGACGTAAAAATACATAAGGAAAGAAAATAAAATTCACGAAAATAGCGGTAGTCGCACGTCTATATAATTACCAATAATCGACAAATGTGTGGTCGACGAACATTTGCCACATAATACAGTATTTTGAAAGTTTAAAGACAAATTCTGAAGTAAAATATTTACAGAGCTTTACCTCTAATAGCTTTCTTTTCAGAAGATGTTTGGTTGTTTGATAACAAACAACTGCTTCTTTCTCCATTTGTATAATCGTCGATATTTATTTGATACAATAGGCACTTGCAAGCATCGTCTTTATTGCAATGTAAACCCACTCTATTAATGCAGCTATTGTATTGTTGTAGTAACTATTGTATGCACTAATTCCGTGAGTACAGCTGTTGTGCGAGTGAGAGGCAAGCGCGACAAAGTAGTCGTGTTTTGCTCAAACATTGGCCTCGTCGTGCGCTAAAATAGTGTAGTGTATGGTAATAAGGTTATGTTTAGGGACTACTTGTGTATTAGCGTGAAGTCATGCAAACAGAGACAATGATTGCATGCACACACGGATCTTTGCCTTAGTAGATGACGCATATCTTAAGGAACAGACCGATCATTGGTCTTCAACTAACAGCCAGGACTTGCCAAACACATATGTTTATTTTCAATTAAGGAAAAATATTAAAATTTTAAAAAGTATTAGCAAGCCAACCATGACCCATAGCATAATTATTAATTATATTTTTCACCGAAACTTAAACCTCACGTTTATATAAGTTAGGGTAATTTTTGGTATATTTTATATATAGCATTTATTTAATTTTAAAAACCAACTTACATAATATACAACATAACCTAATAAAACATTACGGTAAAAGTTAACTGTCACCACCACATTCGAGTTTTTCGTTCTTTCAAGAAACATTTAAAAATACATTGTAAACAAAAATAACATAGACAAAATCTTTTTTAAGTTAATTCCTATTTAGTCAACAAAGAAAAATGTTATCTTAGTTACATTTCAATAAATAAATGCAATTAATATAAATAAAGTAGTTTAATATTTATATTAAAACCGCTGTTCTAACACTTAACCTATAACATAAAATGAGGTGAAATTCTCGATAGACACATCTTCATTTCTGTTTGGAATATTTCTATATGTTTGAGTACAGTTTTCTGTCTTTTCTAACGTTACGATATTTTCCTGTGTTGACGGGTTTCAGATTGCTCCATTTTCAAAACCTAAAAAGTACGATTTGAGTTTTGAAAATGGAGTCACTTCGAAACGCGTCAACAGAGGAAAATATTGTAAGTTTAGAAAAAGCAGAAAACTATACTCAAATACGGTATATATAAAATGAGGTGTTTTATGAAATCGTATGTTATTACTTATTTTAACCAAAATGGAACGAAGTAACTATATTGCATACCTTACCCCTTTTCTGAAAATTTTCCCATATGAAGCTAAAATTAATTCATTATTAAATTTAATTAATATGAATTAATACTTGAAAACAATATTTCAACATCAAGTGCCATCCACTATATCCTTATATATATATATATATATATATATATAATAAAGAAGAAACTGTTTAAATTTTGACAGCGAGACATGAAAATCTAAAAATACCAAAAATTTGACCGATTAAGTTCTTCCCCTGTGGTCTTCAAGTATGTTCTTAAATGTGTGCTTAATAACTTTGAAAGTAACACATAAATAAGAAGTTATTAAAACAAGAGTTGTCGTTTAGCATCTAAAAACAGGTCCGTAAAGGCGGAAGTGCAGGGGGTACGAGCCTGGGGCTGCGCTAATTTTTCAAAGGTATTCCCTGGAATTGTAGTCTTGTGCGTAAATCGAGGGTGCGATAAGAATCGCCGATTACAGAACTGTGAGACTGGAACATTATTTTTCTTCTACCACTTCTTCTACACTTTTACACGAGATGCGGCTCTAACTAGGGTATTTCGATTTTAATTGCTTAGTGTTGAATTACGGGACTTCTTTATAAACAAATAAATTTAAGTCCTAAGTTAATATTTTTTTACAACAAAATCTGTCTCAACTTGATACTTTGTAGATATGTTGTAAAATAGTTTATTATGTAAAGTATGATAGTGCAAATGTTTTAAGAAACTTTCAGTGTATACAATTTTTTGTTTCGGTACTTTTAGGTTATGTTCGGTTTTTCCAAATGTTAGGCACTGTTAATGTGCACTGTTAACAATAAAAACTATAAAATACAAAAGAAATTACAAAAGTTTTGAATATTTCATTCAAATAAAATTGGGACATTTAAAAAATATTTGTGTGCCTTTTTTTTACAAATTTCAAAATGTTAGTAAATAATTTCAGATTTATTGAAATTAATTCTGATATAAACACTAACTTTTAAAGAATAATTTTAAATGTTTTAAGCAAATTTAAATTATGCAATATGTAAATAAATATAAATATAAATATATATATATAAATATATATATAAATATATATATATATATATATATATATATATATATATATATATATATATATATATATATATATATATGGATTAGCAATGAATTTTTTTAAGGCCTTATTTCTCTCACAGTTGTTCCTTTCATTTGGAGGGATAGGTTTTCGCTGTTTTTTATTTTTAATAATTAATTTCATTAACATAATAATTTTAATTAATTACTTTCTTTTATTAATAATATGAATAATTTTTCTCATCTGGATTACATTGCCTGCATATACAGGCTAAACGTCTACTGTGTTAAATTTCTGGAAATATTTTAATAACCCTGATGATGTAATCTTAGGCATTTACTTATATTTTCAAAGTGAGTTGCTTTATATTTTCAGCAACTTCATTGTTGTGCCATGTTTGGGACATTATTCCCAGTAAGGTCGTCATAGATGTGGATGACCTTGAGCAGTATGAAGCCTAAAACGTGTAGATTGTAGGTTCGTAAGAAAGAAATATCAGTGTCTTCTTTTCAAGGTGCAAACTCAAATTATATTGAAATTTTTGTAATTTAATGAATACATTTTTCTTATTGATATTGAACTGAATGATTCAGAGGGAAAAATTAATATTGTAAATGTACAAACCTTTATTTACATGTTAAGAATGAATAATTAAGTAACCATATTACTTTCCTATTTAAAAACAATAAATAAAAAATCCAATAAATCATGTCAAAGGAAATTGGTAGCTAATTATGGTTTGTAATCTAATAACTGTAACCTATTAACAAAAGCCTGACAGTCATTTATTTTATAGTATTAATAAACATAATGACAAATTAAACTCCACAAATTTAATTATCATTTATGTAATAATACAGTAAGTTTTAAAAATCTATGTAACTTGATTATTCACTGTAAGCAGCGAGTTTAAACAATGAAACTGGGAACTGTTTATTTTTTACTGAGGTAACTAAATTCAGTGTAAGTAAAAATTGAACTATAATGGAGGCTGGCCAAATTTTGTGCTCATAATTTAAATATTAAAAAAAAGTATTCAATTAATATAAGAGGCGAAAATGATCTTCAATCCAATGTATAAATAACAGAAGAAGATGAACAATAGTAAAATGTATAGGTATAGATGGGTACGCCTACCGAGGCGAGACAACAATGGACTTCGGCCATATTTTGGTGAGATCAGATTCAATTTTTTATGCTATTTGTATTGACTGCAAGAACATTTGTGTAAGAACAATAGGAACTTATATTCAATAGGAACAGAATTTCTGAACATTTCTTAAATTATTTATAATATAGGACTTATTCGTTATTGAATATCAAGCAGTGACTTGGATTAAACCTTTAGTTTTAAGTGGCCTAGATTTATTAAGATCAGCATATTGTTTGTACTACGATTTCTTAATTAAGTGTTTTCTATAGATTAGCAATAGGAATTTAGTT
Organism: Prosapia bicincta; assembly: GCA_036971475.1. Taxonomy (NCBI): domain Eukaryota; kingdom Metazoa; phylum Arthropoda; class Insecta; order Hemiptera; family Cercopidae; genus Prosapia; species Prosapia bicincta. The sequence goes on along the minus strand of JBAIZL010000006.1, from coordinate 89,978,313 downwards.
AGTTAGGGTTTTTTAATATATGTATTTGTACCATAAGATCATTCAGCCAAGGTTTTTGGACCATTTCAATATTTCATTGATAACTTAGTATATTTTGGTTTTACTAATTCTGCATCTATGAAAGAGACTATAAATTCCCCTAATATCTAAGCTGTGTAGAAATTTGTATTATTTATTAATTCTCTATAGTTTATGAAATTTAATAAATCAAATTTATAAATTATTACAATTAATAGCTAGCCTTTATTTATTTAAGCAAATTATAACTTATAACATCTGTTGAAACTTGACCAAAACTTGCTAACACTCAATAATATTTATAATCTAATTTAGCTAAACATTAAAATTAACACCAAATAAATTCGAATGTAATATTAATAAAAAAAACACTGTAACGTTTCTAGCTTTATTAAATAACTGTATTGTAGCAAGAAATGTGTTTTTTATTATATGATTTAAAAAATGTTATTTACCAAATTATTAAAAATGTTGCTAAAGTATAAGGGCAAGGACTATTTAGAATAGACTGTTAGTTAGCTCCTTCCAAGAGAATGGGACAGGAAAACTGAACAGTTCTTGCTTTGAGATCTAGCAACAGAATACAAACTGCATGTATTTAGGTGCATCTGATTTCTGACCTTCAACATTTTAAATTCAAAATAAAGTTATTGTTTAGTAACTTGTAGCTAGCTCTCAACCTCTTCGTACTTTCTGTGAAATGTAGTTTTTTTAGCCTACTTGGCTCAATCGGCTGATAGTAAATGTGTTTGTAATCACCTGTAAAGGTCACTTTTAAACACAATTAAACAGGTTATAGTAAATGTTTGTTGTTATTCATCTTTCAAGGTTAGTTATACTTTACAAATGTCATGTTACAAGCAGAAGCTTTTCCTTCTCTTGGTCGTTCGATACAATAATCGGTAAAGTAAATAAACTATAGTTTGTAACCTTCTGATGATGCTATCAGTGTTAGCGAAATGTACATCAAGGGTGTTTAAATATTTGTAGAAAGGGTTATTGTTGTTTATTTAATATTTATTGCGATTTAATTTCAGTAAATTAAATTCAACCCGAGTACAAATACAAATCAAATCAATACAAATATACGTCAACTATGTATGATGAGAGGGTACTCTGCTAGTTTGTAATAAATATCGGTGAAATAAAAATGTGCATGGTTTCTTAGAATTACACTATCTATATGGTTGATATGGATATCCCTCTTATTGATAAATAAGAGAATCATTTTTATTTTAAGAGGAAAACAAACACTTATTAAAGGCGATGACAATTTATTAGGGCAAATTGAATTAAAAAGGGTTTAAAATTATAAACGTCTGTAACAATGTTTTTCAGTTAGGTTTATAATTCAGGTAGAAAGATCTTGGGCTAAATTTTGTCATGAAGCGAATTCTAGGCTTTAATTGAATTTTAAAATAAGTGTTTTTTGTAATTGGCTATATTACTAATTAGAATTATTGGTTTTCTAACAATATAAGCTATAGCGTTTTTTGACACATCAGGGATGCATAGTATAGTATAATAATATTTAGCCAATAGGTCTAAATTATTGATTATGCTTAATATTGTTTCAGAGTTTTTGTATTCATATTATTTTTTGTCTTCAATTATTTTGTAGTCTTACTACCACAATTACAAGACACACCTTTGACCTATTATTAATGTATTAATTATTATAGATTCCATTAAATTTGTTTCGTTTTTTATATATTTTTCATTGTAACTAGCATTACTAAAATTCCATAAGGTGTATTTGTAAGATATACCACTGATTGATGCTTTCACATTATGAGTCTTCACTGTCCAATCAATTACCAAGAATTAAAAGATTATTCATATCCTAAGTTATTGTGGAGTCATATACCTTTTCTCCATAACTCTGTTATCTAAGTAATCCATCCCAAGTGGGTGTAAAAACTGTCTTCTCTAAGTAGTTGCGATAAATGTTATCTGAGAATTATTGTTTATGTACACAGTCAAAGAATGCTGACATGCAGTAACATATGTGGGAGTAAATAAAGAAGTTGAGTAAGCAGCAACATGGAAGCAGATGTCAGTCAGGATTTGCAGGATTACTGGAATGAGTTCAGGATAATACAGGAGACCAAACTGTTGGATGACTACTTGGATGAGGAATGTGGCGGAAGGGAAGGTTAGTAGCGTTGCATTGCTTTCAAATAGGTTTAGTAACATATGCAGGTTTGTTCACAGCTGGACCATGTCTCCTAATGTAAGAAGGAAGCTTTTTTATTATTTCATTTTTACCACTAAACCCCATATACTGGTTTGGCCTAAAACAAGTTTATGGCAATTGAGGCTGACATACATATTATAGCTAAGATACTTATAACTTGCCTATAACAACACTTACATATTATAGCTAAGATACTTATAACTTCTATAAACAACACTTACATATTATAGCTAACATATTTATAACTTCTATAACAACACTTACATATTATAGCTAAGATACTTATAACTTGCCTATAACAACACTTACATATTATAGCTAAGATACTTATAACTTGCCTATAACAACACTTACATATTATAGCTAAGATACTTATAACTTCTATAAACAACACTTACATATTATAGCTAACATATTTATAACTTCTATAACAACACTTACATATTATAGCTAAGATACTTATAACTTGCCTATAACAACACTTACATATTATAGCTAAGATACTTATAACTTGCCTATAACAACACTTACATATTATAGCTAAGATACTTATAACTTCTATAACAACACTTACATATTATAGCTAAGATACTTATAACTTGCCTATAACAACACTTACATATTATAGCTAAGATACTTATAACTTCTATAAACAACACTTACATATTATAGCTAAGATACTTATAACTTGCCTATAACAACACTTACATATTATAGCTAAGATACTTATAACTTGCCTATAACAACACTTACATATTATAGCTAAGATACTTATAACTTCTATAACAACACTTACATATTATAGCTAAGATACTTATAACTTGCCTATAACAACACTTACATATTATAGCTAAGATACTTATAACTTGCCTATAACAACACTTACATATTATAGCTAAGATACTTATAACTTCTATAAACAACACTTACATATTATAGCTAAGATACTTATAACTTGCCTATAACAACACTTACATATTATAGCTAAGATACTTATAACTTGCCTATAACAACACTTACATATTATAGCTAAGATACTTATAACTTCTATAACAACACTTACATATTATAGCTAAGATACTTATAACTTGCCTATAACAACACTTACATATTATAGCTAAGATACTTATAACTTCTATAACAACACTTACAAATTATAGCTAAGATACTTATAACTTGCCTATAACAACACTTACATATTATAGCTAAGATACTTATAACTTGCCTATAACAACACTTACATATTATAGCTAAGATACTTATAACTTCTATAACAACACTTACATATTATAGCTAAGATACTTATAACTTGCCTATAACAACACTTACATATTATAGCTAAGATACTTATAACTTCTATAAACAACACTTACATATTATAGCTAAGATACTTATAACTTGCCTATAACAACACTTACATATTATAGCTAAGATACTTATAACTTGCCTATAACAACACTTACATATTATAGCTAAGATACTTATAACTTCTATAACAACACTTACATATTATAGCTAAGATACTTATAACTTGCCTATAACAACACTTACATATTATAGCTAAGATACTTATAACTTGCCTATAACAACACTTACATATTATAGCTAAGATACTTATAACTTCTATAAACAACACTTACATATTATAGCTAAGATACTTATAACTTGCCTATAACAACACTTACATATTATAGCTAAGATACTTATAACTTGCCTATAACAACACTTACATATTATAGCTAAGATACTTATAACTTCTATAACAACACTTACATATTATAGCTAAGATACTTATAACTTGCCTATAACAACACTTACATATTATAGCTAAGATACTTATAACTTGCCTATAACAACACTTACATATTATAGCTAAGATACTTATAACTTCTATAACAACACTTACATATTATAGCTAAGATACTTATAACTTGCCTATAACAACACTTACATATTATAGCTAAGATACTTATAACTTCTATAACAACACTTACAAATTATAGCTAAGATACTTATAACTTGCCTATAACAACACTTACATATTATAGCTAAGATACTTATAACTTGCCTATAACAACACTTACATATTATAGCTAAGATACTTATAACTTCTATAACAACACTTACATATTATAGCTAAGATACTTATAACTTGCCTATAACAACACTTACATATTATAGCTAAGATACTTATAACTTCTATAAACAACACTTACATATTATAGCTAAGATACTTATAACTTGCCTATAACAACACTTACATATTATAGCTAAGATACTTATAACTTGCCTATAACAACACTTACATATTATAGCTAAGATACTTATAACTTCTATAACAACACTTACATATTATAGCTAAGATACTTATAACTTGCCTATAACAACACTTACATATTATAGCTAAGATACTTATAACTTGCCTATAACAACACTTACATATTATAGCTAAGATACTTATAACTTCTATAAACAACACTTACATATTATAGCTAAGATACTTATAACTTGCCTATAACAACACTTACATATTATAGCTAAGATACTTATAACTTGCCTATAACAACACTTACATATTATAGCTAAGATACTTATAACTTCTATAACAACACTTACATATTATAGCTAAGATACTTATAACTTGCCTATAACAACACTTACATATTATAGCTAAGATACTTATAACTTCTATAACAACACTTACAAATTATAGCTAAGATACTTATAACTTGCCTATAACAACACTTACATATTATAGCTAAGATACTTATAACTTCTATAAACAACACTTACATATTATAGCTAACATATTTATAACTTCTATAACAACACTTACATATTATAGCTAAGATACTTATAACTTGCCTATAACAACACTTACATATTATAGCTAAGATACTTATAACTTGCCTATAACAACACTTACATATTATAGCTAAGATACTTATAACTTCTATAACAACACTTACATATTATAGCTAAGATACTTATAACTTGCCTATAACAACACTTACATATTATAGCTAAGATACTTATAACTTCTATAAACAACACTTACATATTATAGCTAACATATTTATAACTTCTATAACAACACTTACATATTATAGCTAAGATACTTATAACTTGCCTATAACAACACTTACATATTATAGCTAAGATACTTATAACTTGCCTATAACAACACTTACATATTATAGCTAAGATACTTATAACTTCTATAACAACACTTACATATTATAGCTAAGATACTTATAACTTGCCTATAACAACACTTACATATTATAGCTAAGATACTTATAACTTCTATAAACAACACTTACATATTATAGCTAACATATTTATAACTTCTATAACAACACTTACATATTATAGCTAAGATACTTATAACTTGCCTATAACAACACTTACATATTATAGCTAAGATACTTATAACTTCTATAAACAACACTTACATATTATAGCTAACATATTTATAACTTCTATAACAACACTTACATATTATAGCTAAGATACTTATAACTTGCCTATAACAACACTTACATATTATAGCTAAGATACTTATAACTTGCCTATAACAACACTTACATATTATAGCTAAGATACTTATAACTTCTATAAACAACACTTACATATTATAGCTAACATATTTATAACTTCTATAACAACACTTACATATTATAGCTAAGATACTTATAACTTGCCTATAACAACACTTACATATTATAGCTAACATATTTATAACTTCTATAAACAACACTTACATATTATAGCTAACATATTTATAACTTCTATAACAACACTTACATATTATAGCTAACATATTTATAACTTCTATAACAACACTTACATATTATAGCTAAGATACTTATAACTTGCCTATAACAACACTTACATATTATAGCTAACATATTTATAACTTCTATAACAACACTTACATATTATAGCTAAGATACTTATAACTTGCCTATAACAACACTTACATATTATAGCTAACATATTTATAACTTCTATAAACAACACTTACATATTATAGCTAACATATTTATAACTTCTATAACAACATTTACATATTATAGCTAACATATTTATAACTTCTATAAACAACACTTACATATTATAGCTAACATATTTATAACTTCTATAACAACACTTACATATTATAGCTAACATATTTATAACTTCTATAAACAACACTTACATATTATAGCTAACATATTTATAACTTCTATAACAACACTTACATATTATAGCTAAGATACTTATAACTTGCCTATAACAACACTTACATATTATAGCTAAGATACTTATAACTTCTATAAACAACACTTACATATTATAGCTAACATATTTATAACTTCTATAACAACACTTACATATTATAGCTAAGATACTTATAACTTGCCTATAACAACACTTACATATTATAGCTAAGATACTTATAACTTGCCTATAACAACACTTACATATTATAGCTAAGATAGTTATAACTTCTATAAACAACACTTACATATTATAGCTAACATATTTATAACTTCTATAACAACACTTACATATTATAGCTAAGATACTTATAACTTGCCTATAACAACACTTACATATTATAGCTAACATATTTATAACTTCTATAAACAACACTTACATATTATAGCTAACATATTTATAACTTCTATAACAACACTTACATATTATAGCTAACATATTTATAACTTCTATAACAACACTTACATATTATAGCTAAGATACTTATAACTTGCCTATAACAACACTTACATATTATAGCTAACATATTTATAACTTCTATAACAACACTTACATATTATAGCTAAGATACTTATAACTTGCCTATAACAACACTTACATATTATAGCTAACATATTTATAACTTCTATAAACAACACTTACATATTATAGCTAACATATTTATAACTTCTATAACAACACTTACATATTATAGCTAACATATTTATAACTTCTATAACAACACTTACATATTATAGCTAAGATACTTATAACTTGCCTATAACAACACTTACATATTATAGCTAACATATTTATAACTTCTATAAACAACACTTACATATTATAGCTAACATATTTATAACTTCTATAACAACACTTACATATTATAGCTAACATATTTATAACTTCTATAAACAACACTTACATATTATAGCTAACATATTTATAACTTCTATAAACAACACTTACATATTATAGCTAACATATTTATAACTTCTATAACAACACTTACATATTATAGCTAAGATACTTATAACTTGCCTATAACAACACTTACATATTATAGCTAAGATACTTATAACTTCTATAACAACACTTACATATTATAGCTAACATATTTATAACTTCTATAACAACACTTACATATTATAGCTAAGATACTTATAACTTCTATAACAACACTTACATATTATAGCTAACATATTTATAACTTCTATAACGACACTTACATATTATAGCTAAGATACTTATAACTTGCATATAACAATACTTACAAATTATAGCTAAGATACTATAACTTGCATATAACAACACTTACAAATTATAGCTAAGATACTTATAACTTGCCTATAACAACACTTACATATTATAGCTAAGATACTTATAACTTCTATAACAACACTTACATATTATAGTTAAGATACTTATAACTTGCCTATAACAACATTTACATATTATAGCTAAGATACCTATAACTTCTATAACAACACTTACATATTATAGCTAAGATACTTATAACTTGCCTATAACAACATTTACATATTATAGCTAAGATACTTATAACTTCTATAACAACACTTACATATTATAGCTAAGATACTTATAACTTGCCTATAACAACACTTACAAATTATAGCTAAGATACTTATAACTTCTATAACAACACTTACATATTATAGCTAAGATACTTATAACTTGCCTATAACAACACTTACATATTATAGCTAAGATACTTATAACTTCTATAACAACACTTACAAATTATAGCTAAGATACTTATAGCTTCTATAACAACACTTACATATTATAGCTAAGATACTTATAACTTCTATAACAACACTTACATATTATAGCTAAGATACTTATAACTTCTATAACAACACTTACATATTATAGCTAAGATACTTATAACTTCTATAACAACACTTACATATTATAGCTAAGATACTTATAACTTCTATAACAACACTTACATATTATAGCTAAGATACTTATAACTTCTATAACAACACTTACATATTATAGCTAAGATACTTATAACTTGCCTATAACAACACTTACATATTATAGCTAAGATACTTATAACTTCTTTAACAACACTTACATATTATAGCTAAGATACTTATAACTTGCCTATAACAACACTTACATATTATAGCTAAGATACTTATAACTTCTATAACAACACTTACATATTATAGCTAAGATACTTATAACTTGCCTATAACAACACTTACATATTATAGCTAAGATAGTTATAACTTGCCTATAACAACAGGTATTATAGCTAACATACTTATAAGGTAATTGTATAAATCAACTGTGGCATAATGTTTAATTTAAATAAACGGAACCTCTACCTTAAATAACTTTTCCTTGTAAGAAAAAAAGGGATAAGTGCTAGAAAAGGATTCTTGCTTTTGTGTTTATTATCAATTTGCTATGTACAGTCTTGGCAAGAAACTCGAGTGCATGCTCCACAGTGTTTCCAATAGTGTTACATTAAATTTATAATTAAATTCCATTTTTTTCTTTTCCAAAATATCCTAAACGGATTATTTGGTTTCCAAGTTAAAAGGAGGACAACTTATGAGGTTCTAATGTATTTTCAAATCAATAAAATTTATTTCAAACTGTAGTTGGGAACAGACAATATAAATAGACTATTTATAGGAAATCTAGTAAAACTTTATTAACACAACAAAGTGTTCACCAGTCATCGATAAAGGTAGCTTGGCTGTTGAAATATGACATTAAAGTTATTTAAAAAAAAATATATTTGGTAAGATTTTAGTTATTTTATATGTTGGCTACCGATAACAAACCATTAAAGTTTGATAGAATGTTGTTTTGTGCAAAACTTGAAACTTCATAACCACAAACCAGAACTACACAAACATAAAATCAAATCTACAAATTGTACATAAACAAAACACAACTAACCAACACCATACAAATCCCCCTATATCCCTATCTTACCCCACTCCTCCCTGATGTAAAATAACCAAGAAGTCGGTTAATTATGGTCTGAATTGACCATCTTCTAAAAAGGTCTTCCTCATCGAACAAGAAAAGTAATTGCTACAATAGGCCTGTGTGACATATCCCAGTGTCAACAGTCACCCTCTAGTTACCAGAAAAATTAAAAATATGCAAGGGAGAGTTGTTGTTGTCGTGTCTATTGAGGTGCAAAGTGCAGAAAGTTCAGATTTCTCCAAAAGTTTTGATGATAAGATCTGCCAGTTCTGAAGCCCAATGGCTGTGAAGTATTTCAATTGGTGGTGCTCCAAGTTGAGGAGGGAAGGGACAATGGCTTGGCAGTAAAAAATATGATCTGAGGTTAGTTGTAATTGGGGACAGTACTTACAAATGGGATAAGACTTTATATTAGTTAGTGTTATCTTCATGCCCTTGAAATTACCAGTACGTAGCCTAGCTATTGTAGAAGAGAGATTTCTTGGGCAGGTTAAATAGGGGATGGTTGCCTTGCTAAAATGCTGATTGATGTAGATTTTTTGCCTAGAAACAGCATTCACATCTGTATAAGTGACTGTTAGAGGTCGATCTTCATCATACGTTTCCTTTGCAATGGCATCTGCACACTCATTACCCTCCTTTCCGACATGAGCTGGGCTCCACTGGAGAGTGCAAGGTATATTTGATGAATGGAGAAGAGTATTAACTTCTTGTGTCAGTCTTGTCTCACCATTATATATGGCTTCGAGTGCTGATTTTGAGTCTGAGAAAATTACAATTTCTTCTGTTAAGTTGTTAGGATGAGGAAAAGAGCGACAATGGGTAAGGGCCTCTTTAATAGCAATTACTTCACTAGTGAAGTTTGAAGCAATTTGGCCAGTGGGTATGTTGAGCCTGACATTATTTTCTGAGAGGTGAATGATGGAGATGCTTGCACCACCTCTATTACAGTCAATATCAGAGGAACCATCTGTGTAGACTAATGCACAGTTTTCTTTGGCAAGTAATTTTCAAGTAACCGAACAGTGTCTTCACCTTTCTGTAATAACCTTAAAGTTCTTTTGTTTTTCTCTGCGTGCCATTTATGTAGATTTGTAAGATATTAAGTGTCCCCGTTGCATACTTCTCACCAAGTGCTTGTCCATCAGCTCTTGGTGCATCGGTTACCCCGAACGAGGTAACATAGTCGATTGCACTATTCATAGAAAGGGGAGGCCGTTGCCTCCAAAGAGATTGGATTTCTGCCTGTTTGTACCGCAGGAGTTATTTCATTTCTCTCCTTCCACTCATAGAGCGAACCTGTTGAGAGGCATTCCCCTATTCGCCACCTTGTGTTACAGGCTCCTGTACTGAGGCAAGGGAGAGTAATAGGCATGTTCGGGAAATGTGTTTGTACCGCAGGAGTTATTTCATTTCTCTCCTTCCACTCATAGAGCGAACCTGTTGAGAGGCATTCCCCTATTCGCCACCTTGTGTTACAGGCTTCTGTACTGAGGCAAGGGAGAGTAATAGGCATGTATGGGAAATGTGTTTGTACCGCAGGAGTTATTTCATTTCTCTCCTTCCACTCATAGAGCGAACCTGTTGAGAGGCATTCCCCTATTCGCCACCTTGTGTTACAGGCTCCTGTACTGAGGCAAGGGAGAGTAATAGGCATGTTCGGGAAATGTGTTTGTACCGCAGGAGTTATTTCATTTCTCTCCTTCCACTCATAGAGCGAACCTGTTGAGAGGCATTCCCCTATTCGCCACCTTGTGTTACAGGCTTCTGTACTGAGGCAAGGGAGAGTAATAGGCATGTATGGGAAATGTGTTTGTACCGCAGGAGTTATTTCATTTCTCTCCTTCCACTCATAGAGCGAACCTGTTGAGAGGCATTCCCCTATTCGCCACCTTGTGTTACAGGCTCCTGTACTGAGGCAAGGGAGAGTAATAGGCATGTTCGGGAAATGTGTTTGTACCGCAGGAGTTATTTCATTTCTCTCCTTCCACTCATAGAGCGAACCTGTTGAGAGGCATTCCCCTATTCGCCACCTTGTGTTACAGGCTCCTGTACTGAGGCAAGGGAGAGTAATAGGCATGTATGGGAAATGTGTTTGTACCGCAGGAGTTATTTCATTTCTCTCCTTCCACTCATAGAGCGAACCTGTTGAGAGGCATTCCCCTATTCGCCACCTTGTGTTACAGGCTCCTGTACTGAGGCAAGGGAGAGTAATAGGCATGTATGGGAAATGTGTTTGTAGTACACTTAGTGCTTATGGATTTGTAAAGAATTTAAATCTAAAGAAATGCTCCTTTTAGGATTGAAAATGACAAAATTAGAATTAAAATTTTAATGTAAATAATAATACAAAGTGTAAAGGATTAAATATTACTAATAATAATGATTACAAATATCTAGTAAACAAATATGCAACAGAAAGGATATAATAGCTTATATCTGTTCTTAAAAACATTAATTAAACAAAATTCAAGATAGCTTTAAAAAGTTTGACCATAGGGTTTCTAGATTTTTAACTAAAATAACATCTTATTTGCTTAGTTAATAGATATTTTTAGAGGGAAAGTATACACTGAATTTCTTGGCACTGACAAATATAACGTTTGAAAAATACACCTAGTTGCTTGTACAAAACATTAAATTAAAAAATAATAATAATAAATAGAAATAGTGATAGAATTAGTGTCTTGATTTACATTGGTCTTCAGTTATGATTGAGAGTTATATTTATCCAAGTATAAGACTTGTCAACAGCTTTATCAGTCCCTCACATTTGATTAAGTTCAAGTGCAAAATTCCTACCTGTTACATCACATAACGAATGTTATTTTATACTTCATATGTGTATTTGTTTTAAAAATTAATTCATAATATTTCATTCAAATTATTTTCAACATAAAAAGTGATAATGCCAACATTCAAGGAGCAATAAACATTGTATATCTTACATCTCAAAGTGAAAACATTGATATTTATGTTTAACTTAAAGCTAAGGAAGTATGTGTTTAATAATCCCCAAATAACAAACCTAGCAGTTACAATTTTGTAACCATTGTCTGATTTTTTTTTAATCAGCCTAGAGATTACAGTAATTGCTGTCATTATGGATTCCACTGGATCTATTTAAAGCATTGTTATGAAGATGCTGAGCATTGATATATATTTTACACTTTGGACATTTTCCACCATTTTAATTTTTTTGTTACTGTAAGACTTAAATAAGTATTCTCAGATACAGTTTCCTATAAAATCCATATTTTATAATTAAGCTCTATTTAACTATCCAGCAATAAAGTCTGATTGACTGCTTTAATTGTATGCTCTAGAAGGAGATGGCCAGGCAGAAGCCGAATGGTTGATTGCTGCAGGCTACAGCGAATTAGCTGAACCATTCCTGGCGGGTTGCGAAGTGCACGAGGGGATGATAGATTCGGCACTAACTGTTATGTCTGTTCAGCAAGCTGAAGCCATTCGCCGAAGAGTTGACACATTGAACCATACTGTAAGGCAACGAGGTCGTCAAAACAGAGCTAGACACAGAAAACCAGATATTCGTGATGTTTTTAGAGATATTGAGGTATTGAATCCAGATAACACTTTTTACCAGCATATAATTACATATTATAATTATTTAGCAGCTTAAATATTTACGTTAAGAGTTTATTTCATTAACTTGCAATGAAACATATTACATTACACATTAAAGTATCGTTGTATATTCGAGGATATTTGTCTACTGTTTTTTTTTTAAATGACTTTAACCTTATGTTTTGAAAACATTTACCACCCTACCTACCTGGTTTATTGCCTAACTTGAAGTGTGTAACATCTAGACATTATATCTGATGTGTATTTTGTTTTATTAAAAACAAATTACTCAGTCATAAATGAGTATGGTAAAGGTATAATTAAATGAGAAATTATATACTTGCAAATCTTTGACATTTGAACTTTATAAATAATGATTTGCTTAGCTTACAATTTTATTTGTGGTTTTTATTGTCCAAGGGGATCTGCAAAACTTTAACATTTTTACGAATACAAATATGTATAAGTTTCAAACATATATTACTTATACATGTATCGTTACATAGATGTATAATATAACATTGTACCATATGATATTTTTGCTATTACGTTCTACTATTATTTTTAAAGTAGCTGAAAGAATGTAGGCCATAGACATAGTATTTGTTAATTTTAAGGTTTTTATTATTTTTCAAAGGACAAGATACCGGGATAGAAATAAGCATTGAATATGACACTTGATTTCTTACAAGGTTGTGATTTTATGAATTTGTTATACATAGCTACTGTTCATGTTTAAACAGTGAGATAAATGTTGCAACTGGGATTTGGTTTTGTTTGAACAATGATCATTCTATTTTGGTTCTTCAAGGTTGTTGCTTATTGTTATAAGGTTTTAACTGACATGCACGTAATCAATATAACAAAAATATTTGAAAAAACTTCTAATCAGGAGTTATTGGAAATACCTTGTTAATGTTTACTTCTAAAAAATTGTAGTACGGCTTTTTTTACTACATCTTGTTAATGTTATGGTCTCCATTGCTAATTAAATACATGTTTTTCTATGCATGTATTACTAGAAAATATCCAATTTTTGTTATAACAATCAATGTTTTTATGGTGAATTTGTGGTTGTTAAACTTAAACTTTGATTAGGATGTTAAATTTTTTTTCATATTTCAAAAAAATTTTTAAATAAATTGCCATTTATTAAAATTAATTTTGAGTTAAAATTACCTATTTATTTAAATTAAAATATTTCCAAACAGTGTTTAAGAAATTTCTAATTATAAAAAGTCAAATATCATGTCATATTTTCTGTACAAATTATTCTATTAATTGTTGAAGATATTTGCAAAATTATAAATAAACTATTAATTTTTAAAATAATAGTTCAACTCATTGGTGATGGAACATGATATAAAGTTTTTTTGTTATTTTGAAACTAATAAAATTTTCAAAAACAGGTGTAACAATGGAGAGTTTCTAACCTACAAATTCTTCTATATTCCTAATACAAATATTAAACAAATTAAATTATTTGTCTCCATATATCCAATATATTATACTCATATAAGTATGTCATTTTTAAATGTTTTCCCTCTATGTAACGATACATTAATATTGATTGTCAACTCATAAAGCCTTATAGTACCTTTTATTTACAATAAAAATATTGAAAAGAACCCCAATACCACAAAAATAATTAAAAATAACAAATAAAACAAGTTACTTAAGATTAAACCCTTATGTACATTTCGATGACCATGTCATCATCATTAGAGGGTCTTGTTACAAAATACAATCTAGCACACAAGAAGTTACAAACTAGATGATTCCTACCTTTTATTTAACTTTCATTGGTCAGGAATCAGTGTCAAGTTTTGCACATTTAAAATGTTCTCATATAAATATAACTTAGCACTTCACTTTTTACTAATATCAACTAAAATTTGTTTGATTTTGGAATATAGGCAAATCGCCAACTAGCGATCGAAAAGTTCTGTCTCAGTAAGTTTTAACAAATTTACAAAATTGAAAGTTTGGATAGTCATAAACTAATGTTAAAGTGATTAATGTTGAAAAAACCTCAAGATGTACAATCTAAAGCTACAAGTGTTAAAACTGCTGGTTTATCAAATAATAGCAACATTCTTACTCTTTTAAAACACTTGTATATATATTAGCACACTGTTATTAAAAATTAAAAACGTAATTATAGAAGAAATATAAAATTTGATGTATAGTTACTAGATCTGATGATTAGTTGTAGGTTAGGAGTTTGTCACGATATTTGTGTTTTGTAATATTAGACTTCCTGTTCTTTACTCTTTTGTGATAGCATCACACCCATGGAGTCATTGTAAATAGTTAATTACTCTATTGTTGTGTAGTATTTGGTAGTCTCTTCATTGCTACTTACCAGGTCATCAGAGTTCAACTCAAAGATACATGTGATATGTTTGACCTACAATGTCTTTATGGTAACATTGAATTTACAATGCTGACACATTGGAGTTAGTTTAATGCCATTTATTAAACTAATTAGTTTTAAAATCATTAATATTAAAAGTATTTTTCTTCTACTTTTATTTAGTGTTTAAGTTAACCAATTATATAAAATAAAGATGTGAAAGCATATTTTATAAATTGAATTTTAATATGAATCAATAATAGTGGATTAAAAAATTATTATTTGTTAAAACAATCATAAATATTTGTTATAAAATGCTTGTTGAAAAAATTGAAATAAATTTTAAAGTATCAAGTATCCCAACATGAGCAGCAAATATGTTATGTTGAAAGTTTGAAATATCATGACTGGCTCATGCTTGGAATAAGCCTTGATCTGAGCTTGGAACGGCGTGAGGAAATAATCCAGCAAGATCAATTCAACACAGATAAATGTAAATATTAAAGTATGGGAAGATGTACAAGATCTTAAAAATGTATCTATTGTTATTTAGTTAATTATTTATCGTAATATCAAAATGTGAGTGCCCCTGAATACTAGGTAGGCTCACTCACACACACACAGTCCACACTCACACGGATTAGGACAAGCCGTATTCCTTCCGGCGCTCTGTTTATTAGTCACCTAGTGGTGCTTCCTTGATCAAACTCTAATTTTTTTTAAAATTTGATAACACACCTTAAAAAGTTGAGCATAAATTAATTCTGCACATCATTATGAGAAAATTGATACCACACAATATACAATTTATTGTCACTGTTCATAAGGGGATAACATGAAATAAAAATGTGTTAACTGTATTAGCATTAGAATATGTTAAAGTGTCTAATAGCTACTAAAGTAAATCATGGGTTGTTTGGTATCATTTTTCTTGTAGTTTTAAGTAGATTCAATATTTATTAACTATTTTTAGTAAAAAATACAACTTAGAAAGTTAGAGTTTTGTTAGAAGGTACCACTAAATAACCAATGGAGTAAAAATATGGTTGGTCTCGGGTCCGTCCTAATCCTTTGTGCTCATAATGGGGAGTGTGCGAGACAAACTGACCTGGTGTCCAGGGTCATTTTCCTATTGGTATAATTATATTTGTTATTGTTGTTTTATTCTTAATTATACTTTTATTACCCTAGTATTCATAGAATTTTACTTCAACACAAATAATTTTTTAAAGACAAACTGCATCTGCGTCTAATTGTTGGGTTTTTAAACACAAACAACTCTTGTAGTAATAGATCCACAGTGATAATATATCCTTCACTGTTTCACCTCCTGCCAATACAACAAAAAACAGATATTTTCCACTACTTTTTAATTAAATGATAGTCTTTGTGCGGTGTTGTGTGGATATTATGCATTTGACTAGTTATACTGCACTTACATCTGGTAAACAAGCTAAAGTAACTGTCATTTCCCTCAATAGCATTGACATAAGGTAGACTGACTATAGTTCTAGTATATCAAGGTTGCAAAGAACTGTTCTTACACATTATACAGTTTATAAGCTTGTCATTATTTATAAATATTTCTGCTGAATGTGAAAAGGCTTTTTTGATTAATATTGATGAATAAAGGTGTACCAAAAAGCTGTGCTGTTCTGATAAGTTTTATCATTCTTACTAAGGGATTTTTTCTGAATATGCTAACTGCATCAGCAAATTCTTTACTGATCTTTAGATAATATAGAAAAATTTAGTTTTTGTAGGTTAGATTGTTTTGAATTGAGTATTTTTGATTAAATAACACTATTTATGGTTTGTAAAATTATATTGTATTGAGAGTAGCAATGAATTTTCTGTCTTATTAATTAAAATTTATAAGTGTGCAGTTCTTGCATTATCAAGAAGAAGAAAGTTGATAGATATTAAAAAATATATCTGATTATAAATCCTTCTCTTCATTTAAAAAAAAAATATTCACCTCCAAAATAAAAGTGTAAAAAAAATTAGGAGCAAAAGGTATTTCTACTTAACGTAAAAAACATTTATATGAAAAATTGAATTAATATTCTGCTTTTTATAATGCCTCATAATAAAAGCCTGTAGTTGGATATATAGGAACTAAATCCTGCAATAAAGTTAATGCCTTGTTAATTTTATTAATTTCATTTGGTTATTTCATTAATTACAATAATAATCTGTATAATAATTAATTATTTTTGGTCGTTATTCATAAATTGATCATTTAAATAGTATTCAGATAAAATTTTGACATTTGTTGATTCCATCTTCGCGTGAGCTACTAGTAATCACTTACACTTTTTAAAGATTGTTTTAACTTGCCTATAGTAGTACTTACTTTGCTTGTTGAGGACGGCCGTTTCGGGAGATGTGTCCCTTTGTCAACTCAGACCGTAACTGAGTTAGTCAACTGAGAGTCAACTCAGACCGTAACAAAGGGACACATCTCCCGAAACGGCCGTCCTCAACAAGCAAAGTAAGTGCTACTATAGGCAAGTTAAAACAATCTTTAAAAAGTGTAAGTGATTACTAGTAGCTCATGCGAAGATGGAATCAACAAATGTTAATATTGCAAACCGAGCATCAATCATCCATCGATACCGTAACGTACATCTCAAGGTAACAAAACTTTCCCTTCACATCTCTTTCAACATACAGTGTATAAAACATAAAATCACACCCAATTACGCCAAAATACAAATTAAAAACATACTCAATACACAATTACATTACAACTCACACGCACTTTTTGACATCATAACTCCTAATACACACAAAATACACCCACACCACCAAAATATCCCACCCCCACCCTAACCTACGTAAACCTTGAGATCAGTTACGGTCTGAGTTGACAAAGGGACACATCTCCCGAAACGGCCGTCCTCAACAAGCAAAGTAAGTGCTACTATAGGCAAGTTAAAACAATCTTTAAAAAGTGTAAAAAATTTTGATCTATGTGTACCGTGATTTTTTGGATGTGTACTTTTATAAGTATAAATGATTCTTGAATTTTGTAGTCCATTACGTTCGGTGAATCTTATTAATCACTTAAACAAGTCTATGACTATCCGACCTTTAAATTTTGTAAATTTGTTAAAACTTAATGAGACAGAACGTTTTTGATCGCTATGTGCCGATCTTCATCAGTGTCTGCTTGGAGATGTTGGGTCAAGCGGTGACGGTTTTAAAGGTGGGTTTTTGATAGTATCAAATAGTATGTGTGATTTGTATTGTGTTTGTTCGTTTAATATGTTTGTACTTTGTGTTTTTGTGTGTCTGTAAATTTCATATTGTTCTAGTGTGTTAAGATGTGATCCTTTTTTGTTGATGTGTAGGATTTCTAGTTTATGGTAAATGTTTGTGTATAATGTTGAGTTGGTGTTCTGTTTGTGTTCCTCGACTCTTTGTTTAAAGCTGCAACCTGTTTGTCCAATGTAGAATTTGTTACATTGGCCGCAGTTTAGTTTGTATACGCCTGGTGTTTGTAGTTTATCTTTGTTGTTGGTGTTGTTATGAAATTTACAGACACACAAAAACACAAAGTACAAATGTGTTAAACGAACAAACACAATACAAATTACACATACTATTTGATACTATTGAAAACCGACCTTTAAAATCGTCACCGCTTGATCCACCATCTCCAAGCAGAAGACACTGATGAAGATTGGCACATAGCGATCGAAAACGTTCTGTCTCAGTAAGTTTTAATAAATTTATTAAATTTTAAGTTCGGATAGTCATAAACTGTTGTTTAAGTGATTTATATAAATGATTGATATTAAATTGTTTTATGTTATGAAAATGTAAAAGTTTATAAATCAAGTATGTGTTAGTAATGTATAATTTAAAAACATCATTTAAATCTGAATCTTGTAACATTTTTTTGCATTTTTTAGAATTCCAGCACAGGTTCAAGGTCTCGAAGTGCTACACCTGACTCGTTAGATTCACCTCCTCCAAGTCCACCAACTTTATGGGCTCCTCGGCATTATCATGATTCTTCTGAAAATGATAGATATAATATGTAAGCAACTCTTTTTTTCATACACCTTATATGTAAGTTTAGTGTTACAAATGAACAAATAATAAATTTTGCATATTGAAAGGAAATCTAATTAGTTGTCTGCTTAGCAGTAACTGTTTCCTTGTAAGTAAGCAGGCCCAGCTTTACTACTCACAGAGGTCAAATAATTTTGTCATATGATGTTAGATTAAATATGGCTTTTAGCATTATATACCTGTATAAATTAAATTGAATATCTTTTTCAGTAAATAAATGTGAAAATTTATTTCCAAGACTATCCAAGTTTATTCCAATTAAGGGTTTTTATTGTTCTACAATTTGGTTTTATTATTCATGGTCATTCGTTTTCGGTTTCATTACTCTCAGTGGTTGAGGCTCAACATTTTCCCAATTATGCTCTACAATATTGGCTAAAAAAATTATAATCATCAAGAGTAATCCCAAGTAAGATAGTTGGTCAAGTAACTGTATCTTCATGTAAGACTTATTTAGTAGAAAACGTTTGAAAAAATATGTCTACAATTAACCAGGATACATGGCTAGTATCTACTAAAAAGTATTTCTTGACTTTTATCAAGACATTAATTATTTTCTCCTAGTAATATTTATTCTAACACAGAATTGCTTTTAGGAATATTATAGGCATTCATTTAAAATTGTGCAAAATCATTATTTGTAGGTATAAATTTACAATTTTTGTTTTGTTCTGTAGATTAATACATTTTGTTACAAGTAGTTAATAATCAGTTACAAAAATTACAAAATGTAATTACCAGAAAGTTTTAAAAAAATGTCATTTACAAAGTAAAGTTAGGTTTTGTATATTTTCCATAAAATAAACCTGCCACACTACATATTTTATAAAAGTACAACTTAAACCCTCCACATAAAAAATTTAATTTTCAGTGTATGCAAATAATACGAGGGGGTACCCTAAAAAAATCCAGAATTTTTTTAAAGCTATTTATTTTCAATTCTTTTAGAAGAACAAATTATTTCCTTCAAAATAGTCATCATTAAAATTAATTCATTTGTCACACTGATGCTTCGACTTTTCTAAACATTTTTTGTAATCACCTGTAGAGATGACTGACAGTTCCTCCCTCGTCTTTTTCTTAACCTCTTCAATGTTGTCAAATCAGTGTCCTTTCATGCATAGAAACAAGAAAAAGTTACTAAGAGCCAGGTCAGGCAAGCAAAGTGCGTGACGGGGCTCAACCTTGCCATTTTTAGCCAAAAACTTGTAACAGAGATGGCTGTGTGTGCAAGTGCATTGTCATGGTGGAAAACCCATCTCCTGTCTGTCACTAATTGGGTTATTTTTGACAAACACTGTAGTGCAATCTTCTTAGAACTTCCAAACAAAAGGTTTTATAACGGACTGACCTGGGAGAACAAATTCTGAATGAACTACACCTTTGGCACCAAAAAAGCAATTACCATTTTCTTTGTTTGCCTTGACAACATTTCTTTTTGGACAGAGTGACTTCCACCAAGTCAATCTTCCATTGACTTGACTGTTGCTTTTTTTTGGTCGTAACCATAGCTCCATGACTCATCACCAGTAATGACCTTTGACTGAAAATTTTAATCAGTTTCAAGCTGTTGTTTTAAAGCACGGGATGTTTTAACACTATGTTTTTTTAAATTTTCAGTTAGGCCTTGAGGAACAAACTTGGCAGCAACCCTTTTCATTCCCAAATCTTCCATTGAAATTTGTTGAGCGGAGCTCCAAGATAAACCACTACTATCTGACAGTTGTTCAATTGCCTATAAATGGTCTGTGAGTACAAGCTCTTGAATGTTTTCAACATTTTCATCGATTCCAGCAGTTGATGGATGTCTGTAATGAGATTTGTTGTCAACCAACATATGGCCATTTTTAAACCGAGCAAACCACTTGTACACTCGTGTTTTTACTATAGGGTCATCTTTGTAAGCGGTTTTCAACAATGAAACACTTATAGCAGTATTTGTAACGAGTAGAAAACAAAATTTCTCAGCTGCACATTGTTCTCTAAAACTTGCCATCATAGAAAACAAAACAGCGCTTGCAAAAACAATCACTGCAGCCAAACACAACAAACCAGGTCGGCAGCACAGGCAGCACTAAACTGTCAATAGATTGTGCTATCCACATCTAGCTGCAGACATACATACTACACAAACTCTGCCCATAGCAATGCATTTCTGATTTTTTTAGATACCCCTTTGTAACAATGTGTGATCAGATGACATGATTTAGAGCTGCAATGGTGCCAAATAAGCAAAATAAAATGTTGAAGTTTGAATCTGTGATGAGGATATTCTACCGGAATCACAAGCACTTAATCCAGAACGGGAGTAAGTTGGACTTGTATCAACCTCAATGGGTTATAACACTAAACAAATTGAGATGCAATCGGTTAATGGGTAATTATTTATATTTAAGGTGGAATATGAAAGTAATTTTTTTATTTCAGACAAATCACTCCACCTCCAAGTTTTGTACAAATTTATGATGAACCGACAGATGTACAAGTTAAAAGAAATGAATCCCGAAGAGATTTACGAAGGTTACCAAGTGCACCAATTCCTGCAGCAAATACCAATTTGTTTAGGAGTGCGAGTCGCGCTGCAGCAGATGTTGCTTCAGAAACAGGTGAGCTCTTAACTACAACCTTTATAACAGGTTACATTTTAATAAGAACTAGATAACAAAATATTGACAAATTTCCCTGAAGAGATTACTGTCATAATTTTACTTTTCCCTTTGCAAAGTATTCATCCTTAACTACTAAAGGGATAGTAGCGTAACAATAATATCTGTAAATAACAAAACATGTTGCTGTAAATAACGCACAGGATTTTATAGATGGTAATAATTAGTATTTAGTCATTAATATTTCAAAGTGTTCAATAAGCAATTAGAAAACTATTTGAAAAGAAACATATATTTTATTGACATTTTAGTTGATAATGCATGTTTTGAAACATATTTGACTTTGGATATATATTTTTTTTTAGCGGATGGTATAAAAATATTGGGCTACCATAGGATAGGTTCAGTTCGTTACACGTTTCGGAATGGACGAGAGAGAGCAAGAAGTGGTAGTGATCCTTTGTCAATCTGTTCAGACCAGGAAGATCTCATTAATGATTCTACCAACAATAATTCTGAGTAAGTTTACTGAATGGATATGCAGAAGGGTTAAGAGTTTTTTTTAAATGAGTTTTCTATCAATAAAAAGTGTGTTTTTAAAAAAACAGAATCTGAATGTTCAAACTGTAATATGGAATGTTTGGTGAATACAGATTGGTGAATGTTTAAGGTTTTTATTTTAAAGTTAAGTTATTGGTTTGTTACTTTGTTGATATGATTGGCCATATAATAAATCTGGATACCAGTTGCTAATTATACTTTAGGTACATCAAATATTTAGCTCACAAAAATGGATATGACAATTATTTAATAGACAAACTACACAGAAAAATACTCAACAAGAACAGTAACAACAACACAAACAACAAAAACACGACCATAAACAAATTCATCACCCTCACATATATAAACAAACTCACAAATAAAATAGCACACCAGTTCAAAAAAGCAGGATACAATGTAGCTTACAGAACAACAAATAAAAGCCAAACAGTTATTAGACACAGCATTAATAACAATATCAACACATACAATAACCCAGGAGTATACAAACTAAAATGCAACAACTGCAATAAGTTCTATATTGGACAAACAGGCAGATCACCACACTGCACACTACTATTGAATCCACCTTCGCAAATCACGTCATGGACACTAAACACTCATGCAAAAGTATGGAAAATAACATGAGCATCCTCCATACATGCAACAAAGGCCATAAATTAAACACACTAGAACAGTATGAAATATATAAACATAGCAACACATATAAAAATGACATCTTAAATGAACAAACACGGCACAGATCACACATACTCTTCGATCACATCACTTCTAACTTTCAAAAAAGTGCTACCAAGGAAGCACAACTGCAGCATTCCTAGTGGCAACAATACGAGGTTGAAGAAGTCGTAAGACGAAAACGTTTCCTCCAAGTGTAAGTTAACAATTTAACAACTTTTAGTTAACAAAAAGTCTGGTCGTAAGTAATAGCAGAAGTGTAATATGTACTTTAGTACAAATAAATTTCACAAAAAGTTAGCACACATACAATTAAAAAACTAGTCATTTAAGCAGTTTTAACAAAAAGATCTTTATTATAAAATTTAATATTTAACTTATCTACCATTTTAAAATTGATGAAGTGATATGAATCCTTATAGTATTTTGGGTAAAACTGACATTTTTTCAAAAGAAAATGAACTTCCTATATAGTGTTATACCGCAATGAGATGGCTTTATCTTTCTCTCTTATTTAACCTAATATGTAATTAAACAATTTACGTGTTAGTACAAATTCTTGTGTATAAATATTATTGTTTACATTTAAATATAACCTAGATACAATATATGTAATTGACCTAGAAGATCCTTTATTTTTAAGAGATTTAGAACTGTTGTTCAAATAGATATTATATATAAATACTACCAGACTTAATTTATTAAATTTTAAAGAAGGGACTAGTTTATAAATACTGACTTTTCAAGTATTGTATTCACCCCTTTCTTGGTATCAAAAAGAGGACTCGACGTAAAATAATAAATAATAAACAAGAGTGATGAAAAATAATTTCTCGTAGAATCAGCTACAACTAAACTACTACCATTACAGCTTGTAATTCAATTTCTGAAGTAGAAGATCAATCGTAGTTAAAGACGGAAGGTCATTCTTATTCTTCAATTCAGTATTTTATTGGTCAAAGATAGAACTCCCATTACTAAGCTGACTTCTATAATTTTAATTATTATTTAGTTGTTTGAAGAAATAATTTTACATCTGTGTTTTACAATTAATAATTTAACTATTAAAACTATGTTATTAATACTTAGTTTACCTCATTCCTGTTTGTGGGGAAACAATGAGATGCCTTTAGGTAATTAAGAGGGTATTAAAATTCATTTTAGGCTTCTACTTACAAATTTCATATTTCATTCAAATATTTATGACCGACGGACCAAACCTAAATTACACAGAGATACATTCCTGTGCATTAGAAAAAATAGGTGTTTTAATGAACCCTAATACAGTACAATAATTAAAAATGTACAAAAACAGTTTATAGAACTTTATATAGACATTTATTAAAAGCCTGACTCATTTCCTTTGCATACCTTATTGATATGAACATTTCTTGGAAGCCCAACTCATTTTCCTTGCATACATAGGAATGAGTTGGGCCTCCAAGATATCTTTATATCATTACTGTATACAAAGGAAATGAGTCCAGCTTCCAAGATATGTTTATATCAGTACGGTATGCAAAGTCCAAGATAAGCTTATATCAATACGGTATGCAAAGGAAATGAATCAGGCTTTCAAAATATGTTTATATCAGAATGGTATGCAAAGGAAATGAGTCGGGCTTTCAATTTATGTTTATATCAATACGCTATGTAAAGGGAATTATTGGTAATTATAGTGTTAAGGTTCATTAAAACTTCTATTTTTTCTAATGCTCAGGAACATACTTCCGTGTAATCCCAGTTTTCAGTAATCCGAAGGGATCTTGATCCCATCTACCTGGTCAAATTATCAAGACTCTACTGTATTTAAGTTGTTTAAGTGGATGGTAAATTTAATAATATTTGTAATTTTTTAAAGTAAAATAAAATTAATATTGTCTTTATCATGGCTTCAGGAATGAAGGACAGAATATGACAAGAAGGCATAGTGACAGTAGTACCCATAATTCTTCGAATGAGGAAAACCCTGGGTTTGAGGAGATGTGGAGAGAAGACTCGAGAGCTCATAATATCAAAGTAAGTTATTTTATACATTACACAACAATAGTCTTTTGTTTTTTTGTTATTTTATTATTTAATTTCAAATAATATTATAATAATACTATATCTCCAATAATTGTAGATACTATTATATTGTGGAGATTCTGTTGGATTTTAAAGCGAGGAAATCTTTACATCCCCATCCTTTACTAATTAGAATCCTTACCTCATTTATAACTTATGTGTAATAAGTAAAAACATTATTTAGGAAAATTTTTAATAACTTTGTAACATTTTCAACTAATAGCAAAATGCGAGTGTCCCTTAACACCAGATAGTCTCACTGACATATATACAGTCCTCACTCACACAAAGGCAGAGGGTTAGGCCGGGCTGTATTCCTTCCGGCACTCTGTTTATTACTCACCTAGTGGTGCTTCCTTCATCAAACTCTAATTTTTTCAATTTGGCTTAGCATAAATTGATTCTGCACATCTTTAAGAGAAAATTGATACCAAACAATGTACAATTTATAGTCACTGTTTATGAGGGATAACATGAAATAAAAATACAGTAATAACGGTAAAGGAAAACACTGTACTTAATACCTTAAAGTGACTAATAACTATTAAAGTAAACCATGGGTTGTTTGGTGTCATTTTTCTTGTAATTTCAAGTAAAATGAATATTTGTTAACTATTTTTAGTTAACATTACAACCTAAAAAGTTTTGATAGAAGAAACCACTAAATGACCAATGGAGTGCAAATATGGCTGCTCTCGGGTCTGTCCTAATCCTCTGCGCTTGTAACAGTGAGCGTGTATGTGTGCGAAACTGACCTGGCATCCAGGGGCATTTGTACTTTGCTATTGGTATAAAGGTTCTCGATGTAGCCCTGTTAGTCCAGATCAGCTGAACCCAGTTCAGGTTTTGGAATTCTGATTCATCAAAAGTTTACCTAGTATTATATTATAACT
>JBAIZL010000006.1:89882045-89949545 GCA_036971475.1 Prosapia bicincta | reverse complement strand
AATAGGCACATATAAAAACATATTACACTATTGAAATATTTCCATCACACAATGATCTTTGTAATTTTTTCTTTTATTTTTTTTTTGATTGATAAAGATCATTGTGTGATTGAAATATTTCAATAGTGTGATATGTTTTTATATGTGCAATTTATTTCCAAGAGATTGTAGTATTGGACTATTGCCACTAGGTAAGTCTGTCAGTCTCCTATCCAGTCCAAAAAATCCTAAATGAGCTTTAAGCTCTACTAGAACTAACCTACACACACACACACACACACACACACACACACACACACACACACACACACACACAAAACTTATTATAAACTAATGTTTGATCTATATCTGATGATTAAACAATACAATCATATAACATGGATAAATAGTTAATAAAATTCATTTTCAGACTTATTTTTTAATGGTTTTACAGATACTTATATATTTGGTTCTTCATTAGCTAGTTTAATGGAAAAAGATCAGCAATTAACAAGTGAGCCTCAAAGTGTACCTCTAGTCTTTCAAAAGGTAAGTTGAGCAAATTTTTTAAAATAAGTTTTTTTTAATAAATTGCAAGGTAAGTCTATGTAAATTATTTTCATATAAATTTGATTGTTTGGTAGTTGCTTCATTTGTAATTAGTCACTTTTAATTAGGTGCTTCGTGAGCTTGAGAAACGAGGACTGCATGAAGAAGGAATACTTCGAGTAGCAGGTCACAAGCAAAAAGTTGAGATGCTGTGTGATGAATTGGAGAAGGACTTTTATACAAAACCAGAAAAAATGGATGCGTTGTTGCAGAAAACACCAGTTCATGACTTGGCAACACTGCTTAAGAGACTTATCAGGGATTTACCAGAGTCAATCCTTACAAGTGAATTAGTAGAATATTTTTATCAAGCTAATGGTAAGCTTCTCATTTTCCATTTTGTAATACTTTCATAAAGTTTTTGTGATAATCATAAGTAATCATTATATATATATATATTCTTGATATTTTACGGTATCCATTTTCTGGTTACTGTAACAACTGTAACACAATTTACATAGGGAAAACAACCAGATCATTTAAAATAAGATTTGAAGAACATTATAGAGCATTCAAAAACAAAAATTCAAAAGTATCAAATGTTGCAGCACACCTAATATCACATAAACATGAAATAACAAATTACGAAAATAACCTAACCATAATTGAAATAAATAATAACCCAATAGAACTAAACTCACTAGAAAAATACCACATTTATAAAAACATACACAACAATTTAATGGATCTAAAAACAACATATACAGAAGACATACTATTCAAAAACATTATACTCAAGACTCAAGAGGAAATGTGTATGACGTCAACAATTACCAACACGACAAACCGAACATCCACACCCGAAAAATTGAAAAAAAGTAATCAGTGATTCGACAATGGTCAAGTGACCGAAAGGCGCCTCATCACACAAGGTAAAATCATTGCACTTAATGGTGGATAAAATTACTTACAATAGTAATATATTAACCTCATATATATTTGTTGATTCCATCTTTGTGTGAGCTACTAGTAATCACTAAACACTTTTAAATGTTTTAACTTGCCTATAGTAGCACTTACTTTGCTTGTTGAGGACGGCCGTTTCGGGAGATGTGTCCCTTTGTCAACTCAGACCGTAACTGATCACAAGGTTTACGTAGGTTAGGGTGGAGGTGGGATATTTTGGTGGTGTGGGTGTATTTTGTGTGTATTAGGAGTTATGATGTCATTATAACTAGGAGTTGTAATGTAATTGTGTATTGAGTATATGTGTAGGATGTAGTTTTAAGTGCTTATATTGTTTCGTATTGTTCGGTTGTGTAGTGTTGGTTATTTCTGTGTTGTTTATGAAGAATTTGTAGGTTAGATGTTATGTCTATGTAGTCATGTTTTGTGGAGTTGAGATGATCGGCAAAGTTTGATTGGTAGTTATTGTTTTTTTTTTTTTTTTTTTTTTATTCATAGGCAAGTCAGGGAGGTCTCTACACACTATATCAAGAACATATAAAAGCACTAAAAAAAACGGTCTGAGTGATAAAGAGACACATTTCCCGAAACAGCCATCCTCAACAAGCATTTAAAAGTGTTTAGTTCATATATATATATATGAAGTTAATATATTACTATGTAAGTAATTTTATCCACCATTATATAATGGTGGATAAAATTACTTATATAGTAATATATTAACTTCATAAAGTCAGTGCAACGGAAAAACAATGGATAACGTTAAATATCAAGAATATATATATATATATATATATATATATATATATATATATATATATATATATATATACAGTAGAGACTCGAAATTCCTCGTCCCGATAATTCAAGGTTCATATAAAGTTTCATAAACGATTTTGTACATTATTAATTATAGTACATTATTATAGTTTATTAAAACATCAATTTTTTTCTAATGCACAGGAACGTATTTTTGTGTAATCAGAGATTTCGGTAATCCAAGGGGTCTTGGTCCCATCTACCTCGTATTATCGAGATTCTACTATATATATATATATTTTTAGGTTAGTTCTAGTAGAGCTTAAAGCTTATTTGTAGAGTATTATATATATATATATATATACTCTAGCATACACACACACACCCAAAGTATTACCTCAAAAATCCAAACATCTTTAATATGGAAACCTCCAAAATCCGGACATACGTGGAATTTTACTTTTGAACTTTAAAAAATTGTAATATTACTCAGTTAAAAAAAATATATATAAGCACACAAGTAAACGCAAACACACACTTGCATACAGAAGGATGGAATTAGGAGACCATTATTTCATCGCAAACTTGGCTGGAATTGTCCTGATGTGTTGTAGTTCATTGCCAATAAATCACTGACTGATCAAACTTTGTTTCTGTTTTCAAACATATCATGTATTATTTATCTTCTGTTACAAATGCTATGAATGGTGTGTAAAGAAAATTTTATCATTTCTCTTTGTATGTTTTAGATTCAACCCAGATGATTTTTAAATCATGTTATGCTAGCACTAGTCAATGTTTTTATTTAACACACTGAAATTGTTTTTGTGTTTCAAAATATTTGAGTTACTTTAAAACCTAATAACAACAGATTTAAAATGCAATGGGTGTCACCTGTTATTTTGTTAATATTAAAAAGATATATTTCGCAAAGTTTTTTTGTGAAGAAATGGGAGAAGGAAGAGAAAGCTCAGTCTAGAAGGAAGTGCAAAGCCAACACTGCACATAGCCTTGGACCAATATAGCATTATCTTTCTAATCAGGTATAGTATTCTTTATGAATGCTAAAACAATTTTTGTGTTATTGTTGTACAGGTTTACCAGACTGTGTACGCATACTTAACCTGCTAGTGCTGTATTTACCTGCAGTGAACAGAGCCACGCTTCATGCTTTAATCTCCATTCTGAAGCATGTTATTGCAAACCAACAATTTAACAAGATGTCTCTCCACAATGTTTCCATGATCATTGCTCCATCTTTGTTTCCTCCAAGGTAAACACTTCTTTGTTTATATCATTTTGTGTAAGGTAACATATTCAAATAAATGATTGATATCTATGAAATGTTACTGGAAATAATCTTTGAGTTAGAATTAAAATAATTGTTCATTGAACTTTAAAATGTTAATAATATGAGATTCGTTAGTGTACTTTGTAAAACCAACTCTTATGGTATTTATTATCTTGTATATTATGTTACATCTACATTTAGCAATCTCAGAATATTTTAACATAAAAAACATTATCCTGAGGACAAAGTGAAATATTTGTTATGTTTATAGAAAAAGTAAGACTTTCTGTTTAAATTAACCTATTCCTGATGAAATGATTTGGGTTACAAACGACTCAGGAGGCACAAATTAATTTTGTTTGTCAATTGAGTTATAACTAAAAACACTTGTAAATTGTTATATTTGCCTATAGTAGCACTTACTTTTATACTATCGAGGGCAGGAATTTTGGGAGATGTGTCCCATTGTCATCTCAGATCATAACAAATCTCCCAAAACGTTCTCAACAATTTAAAAGTAAGTGCTATTATATTAATTCAGTTTTATTTTACTATAAAAAATATTCTCACTTACAAAGGACTAAATATTATATATATTAAACAGGGTGCAATTTTTATTAATTTTTTTATACTTTAATTTATTTGTAATTTAATATTATTTATAATTTTAATTAGTAAAACAAATTAAAAGTTATGTACACAGTTTGGAGTTTTTGTTATTTTCTAGGGTCCTACTTTTATTCTTCACATCAGATGTACACAAAAATACACTAATTATAAAAATATTTAAACATACCCACATATTTTTCTTGTTCACATTGTACAGCATATACATAATCAGCAGCTGACTGACACTGAGTAACAACTATAATAAGCAAGAAAATCTTGATAAAAATATAACTTATAGGCTATACATATCTATATTTATCTATTCTCCTTACGAGAAAGGATAAATATCCTTCTCATAGAAGTATAGTCTTGTGATATTTAGGAAAAATAATCAGTCTTGAAGCAAACAAATGATGACAATATTCTGTATAGAATTAACAAAGATGATAAAATGACATCTGTAACACCTCTACCATTAATGTCTCATGGTAATCATCTTTGTTTCCTAGAAGACAACTATAAAGTCACAGGATAAATTTTCGAAGAGGGCAAATAATATATTTCTGCCTTTGATAATTTTAAGTTTTCTGTCTTTGAATTTAAAAAATAAAAATCCATTAATACAATTATATTTAGTAGTTTTTTTTAAAAAAAGAAAAATTGTCATAGAATTTCAAATTATCTACTCTTTATATTATTAAAATTAAAATAACGTTTAACGCATTAAACTTGAAAGATTTTCTTCACAGATACTTTATGAATGGAGAAAAAGGACCTGGAAATCTGAAGGCACAGGTCGGTTTTGCCGCTGTTTGTTGCCGCTTGACTGAAACACTCTTGCAATGTGGGGATAACCTTTTTTTGGTTCCACCTCCATTATTATCACAGCTACGCCACCTTAATGAACAACAAAGATATAAACAGAAAGAAAATAAACCTGTAAGTGGCACATTTTTTTATCACTCTCAAGATGAAATTTGTACAGTATAATACATTTTCTTTAATTGAAACATATTTGTAGTGGAAATTTGAAAAATGTCATATTTTTTTAAAATTTCTGATAGATGCTTCGAGCTTGTTGTATTCAGGACTTTATTTTTTGTGTGGTGTTCCAATTTTCATCGAGTCTCCATCTCTAATACTTGTTCTGGTTCTAAACGACCAAGCACCTCATTCTGCCTCCTTACTCCTAAACCAATTTGTCTTCCTGATGTATAACTTGTGCTCCATCTCTCCACTTCTGTCTCCCACCCAGTTCCCACTCAGTTCAAAAGTTCTTGGAAGTCTTCTAATGTATTCGTGACAAGTACAGTATTGGCAGTGAATCTACGATTGTGTTTAACTGTATCATTAATAATAATACCTTGCTGATTCTCATATAACTTTTCTCAAAAGATTTCTTCAGTGAATAAGTTGTACAAGAGAGGTGGTAGCACACAGCCCTGTCGGACTCTACACATTATTTGTATCTCATCTGATGTCTCTGCGTTCACTGTTATTTTTGCTTTCTGATACCAGAAAAGACTTACTATATTATTCCTATATCTTGTTCAGGAATACATACAGAGTAAAAACAGCACAGTCATGTTTATTGATCGAATTTTAAAAATGAATAAATTTTCTCATTAAATTCCGACCTTTCTTATTTCTTCAGGAAATATTTTGAGTCAAAACAATGCATTCAAAACCAATTTAGAATAATCTCATAATATTCAATTATTTGAACAATATTTATTTAATTATGTAAACCTTACATGTGTTTTTATTGTGAGTTAAGAATGTAACCACTGATTGAATATTTTGAAAAAAATTCATCAGAATATTTAAGTGAAGAAATTTGTGTAATCTATTTGATAATCAGATAACAATTATTATTTCTAATGTTTTCTTACAGATAAATTACTTTAAAGTGGTGAGAGTTATTTATGACTTTTTTGTTTCAGAAAAAGTTTTTGGGACGCAGAGCTCAAGGATCTAATCACCAGATAATGAGAAAGATTGACAATGAGATCGATTTTCAGAAAGGTGTGATACGTGTTACCGCAGAAATGTTTTGTTTAACAGATGTCCCTATTACCTTAACTAAATCTACAACTGCAGGGGAAGTAGTTCTTAGGTATAACTTTTATTTAATTTTAAATTTTTTAGATCAATATTCTGTAAATTTAGTAAACAATACTAATATTTTTTTATATATTATGGAATTAAATCTACTTAATAACTCATATGTAGAATTAATATCATATCCTTTTTGTTAAATCACAAAGTGTAAAAATAATTTAACCATGCCTCTACTACAAATTGAAAAAAAATATTTAATTGAGTAACTAAAAATTCCTATTAATGATTAAGTATTTAACAACACTAAGTCTACCAAAACAACACTATATTTTGTGCTGAAACAACCTTAATACATTTACTTGGTATAAAACAAACATTTACAAAATATGCTACTGATTTCAGGTTAATAGAACAGGCTTCACAAGAACCTCTTCAAATTGTACCTAACTTTAAACCTGGACGAAAAAACCCGAAGTCTAGAGCACTTTCTGAATTGGCTCCTAATGGGGTAGATCTTAGTTGTTTACTCGCTACTGCAGATCCAGAGATGGCATTGCAAACTCATTTTTTACACGAAGTTGGTGGCAACATAGGTAATTTTTTACATTTGGAATCATTGAGAAAATAAGCCTATTATAGAGATTAAAAACTTTAGCTCCATACCGGCTATTTATTTAATTATTTCTAAAGAACTACAAGTTACTGGCTAAGAGAGCTTATGATTGTTGTTATATTTAGGATGCTATTTGTCTGCTTTAGACTATGATCCTTTGAAATGGACTTGAGTGTTTCATTGCTAAGATCAAATTGAATAAAATTATTTGTACGGGAATTTTTACAACAGAATTAGCACCAATACCAAGAAAACAGTTTTAGGTCTTGATGGAAATGCATTAGGGTACACCACATCACCCAATACCAGAATCACTCACCACTACCACAGTGAATTTGTAAATGAAATGTTTTACATTGTTTCAGGAAATTCAATCTAACATTTTTCAATCAGGAATATAGTTATTTTGTTAGGTCAACCATTTTTGGCTTGTTTTTGTTTATACACAATAAAAAAATCATAAATAATTTATTTTACTATATTTTTGTTTTGAATTTTTAGGTAGAAGAAGAATTGAACCATGTGCTTTACTTATGTCTGTATATCAAGCCAACCCTAATGCTCAGTGGAAAATATATTGTGATCACAGGAATGGAAGCAACAGAACTTTTTTAAAAAAGTGATAGCTGTTACCTATTAAATAAGTTGAAGCTATTAAAATTTTTTACTCTTATAAATTTTAATATTTTAATTTGTTTATTTTTTAGTGAAAACCGACCATAGGGTTAGTATTTATTTGATAAAATGTAAGGTTTAATTTAATATAAAAATACACTTTTCAGTTATTTTACACAGCATTTATACAATCTGATGAAACCTAAATTTTGTTACTCGAAGCATTAATGTAATAACAGTTTGTTAGTCCTTGAGAATGCTTTTAGTAGTGAAAACTGAGATATACAGATTCAATAAATATTGTGAAAAATAAAGGGTGTATTATTTAATATATAAAAATGTGGAATTTTAACAATTCATCAGTATAACTTGATTTTTTAAATGTAAAATTAATTTTGTAATTAAAATTATATTCAGCTAATAAAATATGCAATAAAAGAAATCTTTATTAAAATAAAATTATAAGCTTATGTTCATAATAATATTTATTTATATTATAAATTTTATATTTTAACAAAAAATTTCAAAATGAAAAATGACAGTTTTTTTAACCTTCTATTAAGTTTAATACTGAGGTGTGTTATTGTAAGTGATTTATGAAGTTAACACTCTAAAACTATGAAATCTGTGCACAATATTGTCTAAGATGAACCTGTATTGATATTTGTAGTTTTACTTCATTTGATTTTCAGTATTAATAAACACTGATCATTAAGCTAACTGTGACATAAAAAAAATAACTGGAATTTGCATTAGTAAAATTTAAAAAATTACTCCAACACTTGAATTAGAGTCTATATCTAAATGTAACAGGTATTGCATAATTATTTATTGATATTAATAATCCTATGAAAATAGAGTATCTTGGTTGAATTTTAGCTTAGTTTTGGTTTTTTGATAGCGTTCAATTCATTAGTGATACCATAATTTTATTTAGCAAATATCAGAAATATATAGTGTAACAATAGAATAAAATGTTTATTTTTCAATTGAACTATGGTTATCAGGAAGTAGTTCACAAATTACTAAAACCACTAGGATTGTCTATGTCAAACGTGTTATTGTCTCGTGTCTCACAGGACATTATTACTTACAAGAAATAAACTTAATGAAGAAAAATATTAATAGCATTAATAGCTTATTACACTTTTGCTAAAGTGTAATAAGTAATTAAAAACCAGCTCGTCATGAGCAACAAGATTTCGAGCATTAATAGTTTCGAAGGAAAAAATAAGTAATTGCCACTCATACAGTATTTGACAAGAAGCCAAGAAGCTAACAATCCAAAAGTCGTGATAACGGGAATACAGAGTAACAAGTCCTGCTAGAGAGGGAACTATATACAACAGAAAAGGGAATTTCACTGTGCAATATAATTTTAGTTGATTAAACATCACTGATTGTCAGTGTACTTTAACAATACACATTAATATGTCAATTGAGTTTAAGAGTACAATATGAAAATAAACTCTTGAATTTTGTAGTCCATTACGTTTGGTGAAACTTAATTAATTATTTTAACATTAGTTTATGTTTTACAAATTTACAAAATTTAAAGTTGGGATAGTCATAAACTAATGTTAAAGTGATTAATGAAAATAAAATTTTATATTGTTTTACTATATGTTGAATGGAGCTGTATTAGTGTTTATAACTCAATTTTACTGTCACTTGAATAATTATAACAATCTCAGTATTTGTAACTAAGTTTTAACTATAATATTCATGTTATACTTGATTGTTTTATGACCAAGAATAAAGAAATTAATCAGATATTATATAATTATTGCATTGATTGTTAAATAGTTGTATATTTATATTGGCACATTGTCCTTATTCTTCCTGTGCATGGAAAGTGTGCAATCATTTTTATAGGGTGATTCATATAAAACTCATGGTTTTCATTAGTCGATTATTTAAATAAGAATACGCCGAAAGGTTTCATTTGCCAATCAAATGATGCAGGAGTTTTGATTGCATGTCAGGCATTTGTTCACAGATGGCGCTGGATGCCGCACCAAACTTGTAGGGATTTGTCAACAGTTAGCGCAGTTGAAGTTGCTATTTGCAGTTGTTCATTGTTTGTTTGAGTCAGTTTATTGGTTTTTCATTCAGGTTTTGTTTGTTTGAATCAGTTTATTGTTTTGTCATTCACATTTTATTTGTTCGAGTCAGTTTATTGCTTTGTCATTCACAATGCAATACATGATTCAGCAATGTCTATTTCTTGTTAAAAACTATTGCATAACGCAATCTGTCATAGGCACACAAAGAGCACACCAGAGGGAATTTGGTGTTTGTAATACTGCAAATGGTACACAAGTTGGAAACAACAGGGCATCTTGTGACTGAATCTGGCAAGAATCTGGGTGATCCAAGGTTACTTTGAAGACCCCATAACTTCGAGGAATTTGAGCCCGATCACCAGACTTGACTACACCACACTTCTTTCTGTGAGGTTATCTAAATGAAAGCGTCTACACTACATGGCCTGGGACTTTGGATGCTCTGATGGACAATATTACACACGAAATCAACTTTATTGATAACGCAATGCCCCTGCGAACTGCTAAAAACATGGAACGACATGTTCAGCTGTGTCTAAAGGTGAATGGAGGCCTTATCAACACAATCTTTGACGACCAATTAATCTCGCAGACATTCTGTGCATGTAGAGCACAATAACATGTTATTTATATTTTTATTCATAAAATTAACATAAAATGAACATCTTGAGATTATATGAATCACCCTATATATTTAGTTTCGTTAGATTTAAGATCTGAGATTAGAATGTCTAAGGAACTCAAAATTGTGTCTTAATGACTTTGTGGACCAGTGTCTTCTCTGGAAATAGGTCAGCCACTTAATATCAGTATTTAACAATTTCAATAATATTTTTAAATTAAATTACACCTTCTTAACTTTTTAACATTTCTTTCTTTCAGGAGATTTTTTCATTGAGATGTAGGTTTTAAAGTTTGAACATATGTAGGCCCAGGGATTTTTGCTGTCCCCTTTTTATACAATTGGTGTGATTTTACACAACCGACCTCAAGAAAATAATTTTTATGATAACAACTTTTATTAATAGCCTAATAATATATTTCACAGTGTAATGTGACGATAAGTGTAATAAGATTACCTTGGAAAATAATGTATCTTATGGTTGTAATTAGGTTTAATGATGCATTACGTAAATTAAATAACCCAACAAGACGTTCTAAATACATTTAATATCTTCAATAGCTGTCAAGACATAATTAAATGTAAGTATGCATAGGTTATTAAACATATTTAAATATTTCAGTTTCTTTCAGTCAGTGAACCCCCTAGAAAACTTTCCCATCATATCACACTCTCTTAATAGCAAACAAATAATACTGAAAAGTACGCAACTTGAAACACCAATACATAACTTCTTTCCATATCAAAAACCTTTCTTTGTTATGTAAAAATTAGGGATGGGCCGAAATCTAAAATTTTCAATTCCGGCTTTCAAATTTATCTTTTGAATCTCGATTCTTAAGTTGATTTTCGATTCTTTCAAGTTATTCAGGGTTACATGACATTCTCTAATAACGAATTAAGTTAACACCTTGGTCACATGGTGAAGCCTTTTAAAAGGTCCGTTTTAATGTAATAAGCTACACAAGACAATTAACCTTGATTTCTGAAGAAGAATTTTGTGAAAGCATTAGAAACATACAGGATAAAATTAATGATTCATTTGAAATTACAAATGTGAACTTACGACGGCAATTACAATAAAACATCAGTAATAGACATTTCAGTTGTATAACTGGATAAAGTGTAACTACATTTCATTTGTGTTTTGTTATGTATGAAGGGGTGGTAGAGTAGTGGTGGTTCCAGCTAGAAGAGAGAGTCGAGTCTGAGTAAGAGTGAGACGACAGAGCGAGAAGAGTGGTGATAAACTGACCAGAAATGCTTCCAATTGTCTTTGTTGTTGCGTCATAAATAATAATATTTTTGTCATCTCAATTTGGCATTAGCTTTAATCGTTTAATTCATTCAAAGCAACTAATACATAAATAATACACAGTCGATAATTAACTATATTTCTTATAAATATCAATGAACACACATTTTAACAGTTAAAAAAAACAAGAATTGAAATCGGCACTTGAATCTATGAAGAATCGACTACCGGCGACTACTCGATACCATTAGAATATATGATTCCTGGAATTGAGAATCAGAATAGGCCCATCCCTATTGAAAATAATTTTAATGTAGGCATGTGTCTCCTGGCATTGAGCATAGCCTAGTGGTAAATTCAGCCGTGGTCATACATAGAACATCTTTAGTGGATATTTCAGTGAATATATTTTACTCTCAAAATCTATCGAGTTCCTATTTTGTAATATCAGCAAGTTTTTAAATTTGATTTATCATCAAGTGATTGTTTATCTTTTAAATTTAAAAATTGCTGAAATATATTTTGATATATACAGTTTAAGTATAGTCCATTCTGAAAAGAAATATTAAAATGTATTTGTATTGTTTACAAAAGAATGTGCATGTTTGTAAAACAGGGAAATAGAGGTTTTTTTATGTTATATACTGGAGTAACTAGAAATATGGTGTGTCAAAGTAGGTTAAAGGGAAAAAATTATTTTTAGCAACTTTGAGCATTTAAGTATGCTTTTCTATTTTTAGGAAAAATATTTGGAATTAAATTTCAACCAGGTTTAAAAATTACTTACAATAACTCTGCCTATAATAATGTGTTATAAAAACAGACAGTTATATAATTATGTACTAGAATATATGTAATAAGAAATATAAGGGCTGTTATTGTACTTATTGCAATATTATTTTACCTCTTAACCCTACATCACTTATACCATTTCAATAATCTCCGTATTTGACAAATGAGCAGTTTGTGCACATTCATTTTCCCAGTACCGATGTCAGATTCACAGTTTTGCGGCTATAGTTCGTCTGCATCCTAGTGAAACAGAGCTTGAGTCGTTATTTTGTAGATACATAAGTGATCGTGTGACTTTTTTTATGTTTTGTATTCTCTATACATATTTTTGCAAAAATTCTTTTATTTTAATAAAAGCTTATTATACAACTCATTCGTTTGTTACATTCTGGGTTTTTTGCAAATAAAATGTGTTTAACATTATTTTAAAAATACTTTTTTAAAAATTTGTGTTTCACGATTCCATTAAAACGTAGTCATCGTTATTATTATTTTTTTCTAATAGTAAGATTCGTAGCTAATATAATATTTTTTCCAAGCGCTAAAGAAGTATGAGATATTACAATGTTTAACACATTAATAAAAAAACACTATTCTGTAAATATAAAAGAAAAAAAATTGGAGTAGTCAAATTGATGATACATAAGTAATCGTGTGACAAAATTTAGGCATAAGTAATCTAGGGTTAAGAACTTAACTTAAGAGAAGTTAATTTATATATTTATGATTAGCTTGTAAATATTAGTGATAATCAAAAATATCTTATGACTATAAATCATAAGTTAAAGTAGAGATATTAAATAGATCTTAGTTTTAATTAGAAGAGAACATTCTGATTAATCAAAATATGTTAAGGACAAAAATATGGATTAATTAGTTTCCCAAAAAGTTGTGTCAGCTTATAAATAGTTTTGTGTAAAAAGTATGTACATTATGCAAATGTAGTATTAAGTTCTTTAAATGATTTAACTTATTTTTATAGTAATATTGTAGATGCCCTTTTACTGTATTATTATTAAGTTAATATTTCGTGCACACATTAATTATACTAAAAAAATAGTTTCTCCGTATAACTATTGGCCTGTAATAATTCTTAGGTATGAAGATTCTGAAACATATATTTTATGAAATTGGAACTTGCATCAAATATGTACCAATTATATAATTGTTATTTAATTATGTTTAATATGCTAATTTTAAAAAATAATTTTATATTTCCACCTTATTCCCCCTGCTTTTGCAGGTTTATATTTTTGTTCTTTTCAGGAATTTCAATCCAAAATGTAATCTTTTTCATATTCAACTGTTCTTTCTGACAGAAATCCACTTGTCTTGTTTAGAAAACTTTATAAAAAAGGATTTAGGGGCCATCCCTAATTTACGTAACGCTAAAATGGATGATTTTTAGCGATGTGAGGGTCAAGGTTACAGTTCCTCACATTTTCCTCCAACAATGCGACATAAATAAGAAGTTTCATACAGTACTTTAAATACATCAGTTTTTTGTAAATAGATTTTACTTCAGTTCATTGTTAATGATAAGTACATTGTACTTGCTCAAAAGTTGAAATGGGGCTAATTTATTTATTAAATAAAGAAATTTTAATGTAGTCAAAGCTGAAATTTCAAGTTACGTAATGCTACTGTATTCCCCCTCCTTCTATAACGATAGATGTAGCCCCCTCCCCCTTCACGGTGTTATGAAATTTAGGGATGCTGCCTTATTGTACTATCTAATAGACTAATTTTCTAATAATCTTAATATCCGATTAAATGTTTGTAATTTCTCAGATCGGTCTTTGAAATTGTCAGATTTTAAATCACGTCATTATTTTACTGTACTTTCACTTGCAACACTGAGTGAGTTGGAACTTAAGATATTGTGCTACCTAAAAAGGAACACACATACACTTACATAACCTACTATTTTTATTTTAATTTAATATTAATTTTATTTCACTAAAATTCATTAAAGTATAC
Organism: Prosapia bicincta; assembly: GCA_036971475.1. NCBI lineage: Eukaryota > Metazoa > Arthropoda > Insecta > Hemiptera > Cercopidae > Prosapia > Prosapia bicincta. The sequence continues at coordinate 89,935,388 of JBAIZL010000006.1, read as the reverse complement.
TTTTTGATATCAATTAGTTAAATACCACTAATTTCATTTTCCAGCAGACTCGTTTTATACTAGAGCATTGTTCAATTCTGCAATAGCCTTGTCCGTGACTCACAGCATTGAATAACACATTGATCTAGTGTGAAATTGTTCTGCTGAAAAATACCAGTAAAGTACTGTTTTTTTGTCAAGATAAATCAATAAGAATATAATAAAAAAGCCTCAAGATGTATAACATAAAAACTGCAAGATTCATGAAAGATTTACATGTCTTTTATTTATTGCATATATCTCAGGAGATTTATCATAATGACAAAACGAGAAATCTAGAATATCAGTTTTTAAATAACTTACTACAAATTATTATGTAGTACACTAATATATACACACTAATATATAGAACACTAATATATAGTACACTAATATATAGTACACTAATATATAGTACACTAATATGATGTACAATAAATATATATTACACAATATTAATTTTAACAGTAAATTTATTGATCTTATTATTTATTAAAATTACAGGCCATTAGTTTAAAGCACAAATTGTTAATATGAGAGTAAGGACATAATGTTACCTACTCAGGGCAAAGAAAGTGTTTGTAAGATATCATGAGGCTTGTGTATGGTGCTCAATTACAATGCAAATATTTGTTTTATGCTGTTTGAATTAAATAGTTTTGTTACCACTACTTATTTTTTTACAGACGATGCCTTTATTTCTTTCTAAATTTGTGCAGACAGATGATGTTGGGGATGTAAGTTACAGACTCTGTCATAAGAGGATATGTAGTGGAAGTTACTATGTGGAATCCTAATGGTGCCCAATGGAAATAGAGACAAAAAACATTTTGAAGTTTTCCATAACTAATATGGTATACATCTTTATCAACTAGTGTTTTCAGTAACAATCAAGACAGACTCAACTTACTGAACAATTTTGAAAATCAAATTATTTTTTGTTGTATCAACATTTTCTTTGCCCGATGACAAAAAATGGGAGGCATCACCATCATTGTTGAAAATAAGGTTATTGAAGTGTGTGAAGTATGTAATATAGTCTCTGACAAACCCTAGAAATATGAGGTTTGAAGCCCTTAAAAAAAAAAAAAAATACACATCATACTTTCAAGATCTATTTCTCGTATTAAAAAAAAAATTAGCAAAAACATCATCTAGAACAGTGTTTTAGAAAAGATAGTCCCCCTAATTTAAATATAAAACTCTGCCGTTAAGATTGGTAGAGTAGTGGCCAGTATTATTCTTCACACAAGAAGCCTAATATCACTGCACAATAACTGGATACTTCATGTTGCAAACCAACAAGATTCTGAATGACAGTTTTCTGTGCGAGAATTACATTATATTGAATACATTTACATTTATGATTAGAACATTTTAAAGGTGCATAAACTCCAATGCACCATTTCTTCCTATGAAACTTAGGGTTTCTAGTAAAATGTTACAGTAAAAAAAAATGTCTATTTATCACAAACTACATTAGCTTAGGACCATGACAAGCCTTTGCTTAAACCGTTGTCTTGTTAGATATATTCCACTTACCCAAACATGTCACATAAAATATCATACTGGGCCGCCTGCAATATTAGTGTGCCTGGACTTCATGGAATTCTTTATATAAAATACAAGTGATGTACTAATAAACCTTAAAATATAAAAGATTTTAATATATGGCAAATGAGGGTAATTAATGATTGTGTAGTGTCACAGAGTAACCATATACTATTTCCCTCAGATAGAAGACTTTTAGTGTTTACATTAAGCTATCCTATTTTCCGAGCAGGGGTTCACCCCTTCTCCTCTCCCCAACCACCAGCCTAACCAAAATATTTTTCTCATTCCGCCACTCCACAGCAGTGTGTGTCAAACTATTTTATTGGATAGAAAGGATAGGTATAAACCAAATTTTATAAAAGTATAATGAAATTTCTGAAAAGCAGCTAAGGAAGTCTAGAGAAGAAGGAGGTTTGGTGGCCCGGTGTGGTTATGCAGCGTCAGTCACCGACAATGTATGCGGGTAGGAATATGGGAACAGGGCTGGATAATGATAAGGAAGTCTAGAGAAGAAGGAGGTTTGGTGGTCCCCAAGGTTATGCAGCGCCAGTCACAGACAATATATGCGGGTAGGATTATGGGAACAGGGCTGGATAATGATAAGGAAGTCGAGAAAAGAAGGAGGTTTGGTGGCCCCCAAGGTTATGCAGCGTCAGTCACCGACAATGTATGTGGGTAGGAATATGGGTACAGGGCTGGATAATGATAAGGATGTCAAGAAAAGAAGGAGGGGGTTTGGTGGCCCCCAAGGTTATGCAGCGTCTGCCACTGACAATGGCTGCGGGTAGGAATATGGGAACAGGGCTGGATAATGATAAGGGTGTCTAAAGAAGGAGGGGTTTGGTGGGCCCCAAGTTAAGCAGCGTCAGTCACCGACAATGGCTGCAGGTAGGAATATGAGAACAGGGCTGGAAAATGATAAGGAAGTCTAGAGAAGGAGGGGGTTTGGAGGCTCCCAAGCTTATGCAGCGTCAGGCATGGGCAATGGCAGCAGGTACGAATATGGGAACAGGGATGGATAATGATAAGGAAGTCTAAAGAAGGGGGGGTTTGGTGGCCCCCAAGGTTATGCAGCGTCAGTTACCGACAATGGCTGAAGGTACTAATATGGGAACAGGGCTGGATAATGATAAGGAAGTCGAGAGAACGAGGGGGTTTTGTGGCACCCAAGGTTACGCAGAGTCAATCACCGATAATGGCTGCAGGTAGGAATATGAGAACAATGCTGGAAAATGATAAGGAAGTCTAGAGAAGGAGGGGCTTTGGTGGCCCCCAAGGTTATGCAGCGTCAGTCACGTCGACAATGGCTGTAGGTAGGAATATGGGAACAGGGCTAGATAATGATAAGGAAGTCTAGAAAAGGAGGGGGTTTGGAGGCCCCCAAAGTAATGCAGCGTCAGTCACGTCGACAATGGCTGTAGGTAGGAATATGGGAACAGGGCTAGATAATGATAAGGAAGTCTAGAAAAGGAGGGGGTTTGGAGGCTCCCCAAGGTAATGCTGCGTCAGTCACGTCGACAATGGCTGTAGGTAGGAATATAGGAACAGGGGTGGATAATGATAAGGAAGTCAAGAGAAGGAGGGGAGTAGAACTGTCGGCAGTTGAGCGCGCCCACCCCTAAACTCGGCCGCTACGTAACCTAGGACTATAGGGGTAGTTTTGGATGATGCTCAAGGTCATCCCGGCCCTGACCCTAGACCAAGGGGTGGTTTCGACCACGTTCAGGGGGGTAGGGGGTAGTTTTTCGAAAAAAAAAAAAAAAATCGGCCGCTACGTAACCTAGGACTATAGGGGTAGTTCCGTATGATGCGGGCGGACGTCGTGACCCCGACCCTAGCTTTGGGGGTGGTTTTGAACACGTTCAGAGGGGTGGGGGGTAGTTTTTCGAAAAAATTTATTTCCAACACACTGACCTAAGCCAGCCAAAACGGATCTAACCTAACCTAACCTAAGTGTTGGGGGTGACCTCGGCTACGTTCAGGACCATCACCGGGGGTAGCTCCGGGGGTGGATTGGGGGTGGGGGGTAGTTTTTCGAAAAAATTTATTTCCAACACACTGACCTAAGCTAGCCAAAACGGATCTAACCTAACCTAACCTAAGTGTTGGGGGTGACCTCGGCTACGTTCAGGACCATCACCGGGGGTAGCTCCGGGGGTGGATTGGGGGTGGGGGGTAGTTTTCGAAAAAATTTTGGAAAATCGTGTCATGACCGACAGGGTATGTCTAGAGTGTATTATTGCGTCGGTAGGGGTAGTTTCACCTAGGGGTAGTTTTTGAATAAAATATGAAAATGCCGAAAATCGATCGGCCGGATCAACAGACAGTACGGGATACGTGCAGAGGCTCTCTTGGACCGTTGCGGGGGTGGTTTACCTTAGGGGTAGTTTTTACAAAAAATATGAAATTGCCGAAAATCGATCGGTTGGATCAAATGACTGTATATGGTATGTCTAGAGTCTATTATGGACGACTGTGGGGGTGGATTCACCGAGGGTAGTCATTAAATAATAATAAATCGCCAAAAATGATCGGTGTCCTAGGTAATAGTCACCACCGAACCCACGCTTGAGGTAACACCGCCTAAGAGCGGATAAAGCTAACACGGAGCACGGCCCCGGTTAAAGCCAATCCAAGCCCAGCCACCCAGCAGCTATGCCTTAGGTAAAGCTAACACGGAGCAAGGTAAAACCAACCTAGGTAAAGTAACCCGGAATCAGGCCATACCTAGAGACACCCAGGAGCAGGGCCTTAGTTAAAGCAGTCAGCCTTTAAGTAAAGCTACTCAAGAGCCGGACCAAGATGATTGCTATATCAATTACAGCCTATCGACTAAGACAAGTACCTCCACCAAGTCCTAGGTAAAGCCATCACGAGGCCGACCCCTCGGTAAAGCCACCCAGGACTTAGGTAGAGCCAATAAGGAGCAAGGCCACAGGTAAAGCCACCCGGGACATAGGTAAAGCCAATCCTAAGCTATGCCCTAGGTAAAGTAATCCGGGAACTCGACCTTAGGTAAAGCCATCACGAGGCCGACCCCTCGGTAAAGCCACCCAGGACTTAGGTAAAGCTAACACGGAGCAAAGCCTCGTGTAAAAGCTATCCCGAAGCCTTGCCCTAGGTAAATTAACCCAGGAACCAGACCATCGGTAAAGCTACCACGGAGTCGGGGCCTAAGTAAAGCTACCATGGAGTTAGACCATAGGTAAAGCAAACACGGAGCAAGGACTCAGGTAAAAGCCATCTCGAAGCCAGCCGATAGGTAAAGTAACCCAGGATTCAGGCATCAAGTGGGGGTGGCTATCAAATAATATATGAAATTACCAAAAAATGATCGGTTAGATCAAACGACCAACGACCTAGATAGAGTTCAAATAGTCAACAAGTTGAATCAACCAATCACAACGCAGGGGCCCGGTAGGCCTACGTAAACGGTCAATGTAAGACGAGAAGGCCTATATAACGTGTTAAACCAATATATATGACAGCCCACATAATGTGTTAAACAAATATGCAAGCCTACATACATACTATGCTAGGCCGACATACTATGTCGGTAAATCACCGGCCAAAGCCTATATGAACAGAGATAGTTTCACCTCATATATCAGGTAGAACCACGGGCAGGCAACCGTATAATATGGGGAGTACTATAAGGTATAGCTAAACCAATATATACGATAGCCCACATAATGTGTTAAACAAATACGCAAGCTTGCATACATACTATGCTAGGCCTACATACATGAATCCCTAAATGCGCCTACTATGTCGGTAAATCACTGGCCACAGCCTATATGAACTGAGATAGTTTCACCTCATATATCAGGTAGAACCTGGCAATCGTATAATATAGGAAGTACTATAAGGTACATCTACCAATGCATAACCTATCAAGCCCACGTAAAGATATAATATATCTGATGACGTACGAGCGACATGCGCACCTAACACCAGAGTGGCCTACCCCTAAATAACATAGAAGAAGTAAGGATATGGACAGATAGGAGAAGCAAGGACCTGGACCGATAAAAAGAGCAAATACCTGGACAGATAGAAGAAGCAAGGACCTGTACCGATGGAAGAAGCAAGTACATGGACAGATAGAAGAAGCAAGGACCTGGACCGATAAAAGAAACAAGCACCTGGGCAGATAGAAGAAGCAGGTACTTGGACAGATAGTAGAAGTAAGCACCTGGATAGACAGAAGAACCCAAGGCCTACATATATAATCAGAAATCAATGTAAATAATCAAATAGCCTCAATGGATATATCCTATAGCTGCAAATGTATCTAGATATAAAAGTATATATGGAGAAACACTAATAAAGAGGCCCATCACAAAACGTGAATAAATATATGTTATAACACGATCCTAAAACGGTGCTAAACCAACACGCATGCTATCATACATAGGCCTGTTTAGCCAACACACGTGATAGTCCACATAATGTGTTAAACAAATATGCATGTAAACCTGCATACATACTATGCTAAGCCGACTTACATGGGCCTACTATGTCGGTAAACCGCCGGCCAAGGCCTATATGATCTAAGCCTGACACACATTTACACCTCGTCTATCAGGTAGAACCCGGCAACCGTATAATAGGGGAAGTACTATATGGTATAGCTAACAATGCATAACCTATCACGCCCATCACGGTCAACAAATATTACAATATAATTAAAAAAAGTCGAGCAACCTATATACATACAGTGCTAAGCCATCATTCAGGCATATATAGCCTACTATGTTAAAACAGCGTGCAATATACTCTAAATAGCCAAATATACGTTGTTAAACCAATATGTAGGTTAACCTATATACATCCTGTATTAGGCAAATATCCCCGTTACCTACATAGGCCTATGTTAAGCCAGGATGAATGATTGCCCTTATAGTGTGTTCAATAAATATGCGTGTAAACCAAATAAATACTCTGGTAAGCCAACATGTATGCTATCATAGATAGGCGTATATACTATGTTAGGCCTACATATCGCGTTAAACAAACATGTGTAAGCCACCATACATATTATGCTAAGCCGACAAAGGCCTGAACACATTATATCCACTGCATAGGTTAGCTAAACGGCTATCACACACTATCCTACAGGTACCACATAATACCTGATAAATAACACACAGTATCCAATGCATAGCCTGACGAAGGTTTAATATATAGTATCCAGAGGCCCCGCTAACGATTAACACGTTGTATCCATAAGGCCTACTATGTCGGTAAACCACAGGCCCAAGCTTATATGATCAGAGTCCGACACACATTTTCACCCGTCTATCAGGTAGAACTTCAGGCAGGCGGCTGTATAATACGGGAAGTACTATATCGTATAGCTAACAATGCATAACCTATCACGCCCATGACGGTCAGCAAATACTACAATATAATTAAAAAAAGTTGCGCAACCTATATACATACAGTGCTAACCAATATAGGCTTATATACTATGTTAGGCCCGCATACGTAATTACCCTATATAGTGTGTTAAATAAATATGCGTGTAAACCAAATAAATACTATGCTAAACCGACATGCATGCTATCATACTATGTTAGGCCTACATAACGTGTTAAACATATATGTGTGTAAGCCTGCATAGATATTATGCTAAGAAGACATGGGCCTACAAAGTATAACACATTATATCCAGTGTATAGTTTAACTAATTGATATCACACACTATCCCACAAGATGCCCACAAATTACCACATAATACCTGATACATAGCCCGGTTAATCATTATCACATAGTATACGATGCAAATCATGACTAGGGCTAACACAACATATTCAAACCATAGCCTGACGATGGGTTAACATATAGTATCCGATGAGAAGTATGAATACATAATATCCGCTGCATAGCTCGGCTAAAGTTCGTCATATAGCACCCGAAGTATAGCTTGACAAACACATAGCATCTCATGAGTGGCGTGATATAAGGTAACACATAGTATCCGATACACAACCTAGGATCGAATATGACGTCATCCAGGTGGAGAACAAGATAGCTGTAATGTTGATACCGAGTTCAAAAGGGCTATGGTGGCTAAGACCTGTGTAGGCTAGATCAAATAACCAACGTTTCAACCAGACTACTGTCTTACGCGTAGTTTAACCAACATACGTGAAGTTCAAACGAACAGCATTGACACCAAGTCCAAATAGGCTATGGCGGCTATGCCCAGATCAACGTATCAGCTAATCAAAATGAAAAACTTACGCTAATCAACCAACATCTACACCGAGGTCAAATGGGTTATGGTTAGCGAAGGCACTGGCAAAAGCTTTAAGCCTTAGACATAATTATAGCTATCAACGCATACCAAAATAGCTATGCAGAAACCGTCAAGGCCATTACACATATTGTCCAGGTATGTTCTCCATCAAACCGAGACTTTAGACACCATCTCTGTAAAACAGCTAACAAATTATACTCTACCATAATAGGTATGTCAAATCTGTTACCGGCTCATAATCTAAGACAATGGTTACGTAACGCCCTTTATCAATTTAAGACCTTAAGAGATATCTTCGTAAAGACAGCTACCAATCCGTACTATATCACAATAGTTACGTTAGAGCTACCGCCGCTCACCCTACCATAATAGCTACGTACAGACGGTTAATATTGTATAACCTATCACAAGACTTATGTAAAAACAGCTATGCATAACCTGTCACACAATAACTGCGTAAAGGCAGCTAACAAGGCCTACCCCATTAAAATAGCTACGAAAAGATAACATCCAATACATACCCTATCATATTAGCTATGTAAAGACAATAAATGCGTAAAGGCAGCTAACAATGCCTACTCCATTAAAATAGCTACGAAAAGATAACAACCAATACATAACTTATCATAATAGCTATGTAAAGACAGCTAAAGATGCATAACCTAACTCAGTAATGATTGCTATTAAATAATGAACCATTACACTAGCCACGTAAAAACAGTTATCGATCCGTGACCAAGATAATACTTACGTAAGATCTATATCAGTGCTAAGACAATAGCTCCGTAAGGAAAACCTACCACTTCATGAACTACGACAACAGCAAGGTGTGGACGGCTACCAATACATTACTTATCACAGCTACCAACACATAACTCGTCACACTAGCTAAGTAAATAGCGCTACGACTGAATAGCCTATCACACAGGCTAATTGAGGGTCACTAACTAAACCATCACAATATCTCTGTACATGGCAGATGGCGTGATGATCCTCATCTTTATTGCACACCTAACAGTAGGTTAGGTTAGAAGCACTCTGGCTAGCTTAGGTTAGTGGGTTGAAAATAATTTTTTCTAAAAACTACCCCTCTAGACGTGGTTGAACACCCAACAGTAGGTTAGGTTAGAAGCACTCTGGCTAGCTTAGGTTAGTGGGTTGAAAATAATTTTTTCTAAAAACTACCCCTCTAGACGTGGTTGAACCCTCCCCCAAGGCTACGATCAAGGTCACATCGACCGCCTGCATCATCCAAAACCACCCCTAACTTTCAAAGGTTGGTCGTATCTCCATCACGGGCATCGCTGACCTGTGGTTGTAGAAGTTAGGGGTGGTTTTGGATGATGCAGGCGGTCGATGTGACCTTGATCGTAGCCTTGGGGGAGGGTTCAACCACGTCTAGAGGGGTAGTTTTTAGAAAAAATTATTTTCAACCCACTAACCTAAGCTAGCCAGAGTGCTTCTAACCTAACCTACTGTTGGGTGTTCAACCACGTCTAGAGGGGTAGTTTTTAGAAAAAATTATTTTCAACCCACTAACCTAAGCTAGCCAGAGTGCTTCTAACCTAACCTACTGTTAGGTGTGCAATTAAGATGAGGATCATCACGCCATCTGCCATGTACAGAGATATTGTGATGGTTTAGTTAGTGACCCTCAATTAGCCTGTGTGATAGGCTATTCAGTCGTAGCGCTATTTACTTAGCTAGTGTGACGAGTTATGTGTTGGTAGCTGTGATAAGTAATGTATTGGTAGCCGTCCACACCTTGCTGTTGTCGTAGTTCATGAAGTGGTAGGTTTTCCTTACGGAGCTATTGTCTTAGCACTGATATAGATCTTACGTAAGTATTATCTTGGTCACGGATCGATAACTGTTTTTACGTGGCTAGTGTAATGGTTCATTATTTAATAGCAATCATTACTGAGTTAGGTTATGCATCTTTAGCTGTCTTTACATAGCTATTATGATAAGTTATGTATTGGTTGTTATCTTTTCGTAGCTATTTTAATGGAGTAGGCATTGTTAGCTGCCTTTACGCATTTATTGTCTTTACATAGCTAATATGATAGGGTATGTATTGGATGTTATCTTTTCGTAGCTATTTTAATGGGGTAGGCCTTGTTAGCTGCCTTTACGCAGTTATTGTGTGACAGGTTATGCATAGCTGTTTTTACATAAGTCTTGTGATAGGTTATACAATATTAACCGTCTGTACGTAGCTATTATGGTAGGGTGAGCGGCGGTAGCTCTAACGTAACTATTGTGATATAGTACGGATTGGTAGCTGTCTTTACGAAGATATCTCTTAAGGTCTTAAATTGATAAAGGGCGTTACGTAACCATTGTCTTAGATTATGAGCCGGTAACAGATTTGACATACCTATTATGGTAGAGTATAATTTGTTAGCTGTTTTACAGAGATGGTGTCTAAAGTCTCGGTTTGATGGAGAACATACCTGGACAATATGTGTAATGGCCTTGACGGTTTCTGCATAGCTATTTTGGTATGCGTTGATAGCTATAATTATGTCTAAGGCTTAAAGCTTTTGCCAGTGCCTTCGCTAACCATAACCCATTTGACCTCGGTGTAGATGTTGGTTGATTAGCGTAAGTTTTTCATTTTGATTAGCTGATACGTTGATCTGGGCATAGCCGCCATAGCCTATTTGGACTTGGTGTCAATGCTGTTCGTTTGAACTTCACGTATGTTGGTTAAACTACGCGTAAGACAGTAGTCTGGTTGAAACGTTGGTTATTTGATCTAGCCTACACAGGTCTTAGCCACCATAGCCCTTTTGAACTCGGTATCAACATTACAGCTATCTTGTTCTCCACCTGGATGACGTCATATTCGATCCTAGGTTGTGTATCGGATACTATGTGTTACCTTATATCACGCCACTCATGAGATACTATGTGTTTGTCAAGCTATACTTCGGGTGCTATATGACGAACTTTAGCCGAGCTATGCAGCGGATATTATGTATTCATACTTCTCATCGGATACTATATGTTAAACCATCGTCAGGCTATGGTTTGAATATGTTGTGTTAGCCCTAGTCATGATTTGCATCGTATACTATGTGATAATGATTAACCGGGCTATGTATCAGGTATTATGTGGTAATTTGTGGGCAACTTGTGGGATAGTGTGTGATATCAATTAGTTAAACTATACACTGGATATAATGTGTTATACTTTGTAGGCCCATGTCTTCTTAGCATAATATCTATGCAGGCTTACACACATATATGTTTAACACGTTATGTAGGCCTAACATAGTATGATAGCATGCATGTCGGTTTAGCATAGTATTTATTTGGTATACACGCATATTTATTTAACACACTATATAGGGTAATTACGTATGCGGGCCTAACATAGTATATAAGCCTATATTGGTTAGCACTGTATGTATATAGGTTGCGCAACTTTTTTTAATTATATTGTAGTATTTGCTGACCGTCATGGGCGTGATAGGTTATGCATTGTTAGCTATACGATATAGTACTTCCCGTATTATACAGCCGCCTGCCTGAGGTTCTACCTGATAGACGGGTGAAAATGTGTGTCGGACTCTGATCATATAAGCTTGGGCCTGTGGTTTACCGACATAGTAGGCCTTATGGATACAACGTGTTAATCGTTAGCGGGGCCTCTGGATACTATATATTAAACCTTCGTCAGGCTATGCATTGGATACTGTGTGTTATTTATCAGGTATTATGTGGTACCTGTAGGATAGTGTGTGATAGCCGTTTAGCTAACCTATGCAGTGGATATAATGTGTTCAGGCCTTTGTCGGCTTAGCATAATATGTATGGTGGCTTACACATGTTTGTTTAACGCGATATGTAGGCCTAACATAGTATATACGCCTATCTATGATAGCATACATGTTGGCTTACCAGAGTATTTATTTGGTTTACACGCATATTTATTGAACACACTATAAGGGCAATTATTCATCCTGGCTTAACATAGGCCTATGTAGGTAACGGGGATATTTGCCTAATACAGGATGTATATAGGTTAACCTACATATTGGTTTAACAACGTATATTTGGCTATTTAGAGTATATTGCACGCTGTTTTAACATAGTAGGCTATATATGCCTGAATGATGGCTTAGCACTGTTGTATATAGGTTGCTCGACTTTTTTTAATTATATTGTAATATTTGTTGACCGTGATGGGCGTGATAGGTTATGCATTGTTAGCTATACCATATAGTACTTCCCCTATTATACGGTTGCCGGGTTCTACCTGATAGACGAGGTGTAAATGTGTGTCAGGCTTAGATCATATAGGCCTTGGCCGGCGGTTTACCGACATAGTAGGCCCATGTAAGTCGGCTTAGCATAGTATGTATGCAGGTTTACATGCATATTTGTTTAACACATTATGTGGACTATCACGTGTGTTGGCTAAACAGGCCTATGTATGATAGCATGCGTGTTGGTTTAGCACCGTTTTAGGATCGTGTTATAACATATATTTATTCACGTTTTGTGATGGGCCTCTTTATTAGTGTTTCTCCATATATACTTTTATATCTAGATACATTTGCAGCTATAGGATATATCCATTGAGGCTATTTGATTATTTACATTGATTTCTGATTATATATGTAGGCCTTGGGTTCTTCTGTCTATCCAGGTGCTTACTTCTACTATCTGTCCAAGTACCTGCTTCTTCTATCTGCCCAGGTGCTTGTTTCTTTTATCGGTCCAGGTCCTTGCTTCTTCTATCAGTCCATGTACTTGCTTCTTCCATCGGTACAGGTCCTTGCTTCTTCTATCTGTCCAGGTATTTGCTCTTTTTATCGGTCCAGGTCCTTGCTTCTCCTATCTGTCCATATCCTTACTTCTTCTATGTTATTTAGGGGTAGGCCACTCTGGTTATAGGTGCGCATGTCGCTCGTACGTCATCAGATATATTATATCTTTACGTGGGCTTGATAGGTTATGCATTGGTAGATGTACCTTATAGTACTTCCTATATTATACGATTGCCAGGTTCTACCTGATATATGAGGTGAAACTATCTCAGTTCATATAGGCTGTGGCCAGTGATTTACCGACATAGTAGGCGCATTTAGGGATTCATGTATGTAGGCCTAGCATAGTATGTATGCAAGCTTGCGTATTTGTTTAACACATTATGTGGGCTATCGTATATATTGGTTTAGCTATACCTTATAGTACTCCCCATATTATACGGTTGCCTGCCCGTGGTTCTACCTGATATATGAGGTGAAACTATCTCTGTTCATATAGGCTTTGGCCGGTGATTTACCGACATAGTATGTCAGCCTAGCATAGTATGTATGTAGGCTTGCATATTTGTTTAACACATTATGTGGGCTGTCATATATATTGGTTTAACACGTTATATAGGCCTTCTCGTCTTACATTGACCGTTTACGTAGGCCTACCGGGCCCCTGCGTTGTGATTGGTTGATTCAACTTGTTGACTATTTGAACTCTATCTAGGTCGTTGGTCGTTTGATCTAACCGATCATTTTTTGGTAATTTCATATATTATTTGATAGCCACCCCCACTTGATGCCTGAATCCTGGGTTACTTTACCTATCGGCTGGCTTCGAGATGGCTTTTACCTGAGTCCTTGCTCCGTGTTTGCTTTACCTATGGTCTAACTCCATGGTAGCTTTACTTAGGCCCCGACTCCGTGGTAGCTTTACCGATGGTCTGGTTCCTGGGTTAATTTACCTAGGGCAAGGCTTCGGGATAGCTTTTACACGAGGCTTTGCTCCGTGTTAGCTTTACCTAAGTCCTGGGTGGCTTTACCGAGGGGTCGGCCTCGTGATGGCTTTACCTAAGGTCGAGTTCCCGGATTACTTTACCTAGGGCATAGCTTAGGATTGGCTTTACCTATGTCCCGGGTGGCTTTACCTGTGGCCTTGCTCCTTATTGGCTCTACCTAAGTCCTGGGTGGCTTTACCGAGGGGTCGGCCTCGTGATGGCTTTACCTAGGACTTGGTGGAGGTACTTGTCTTAGTCGATAGGCTGTAATTGATATAGCAATCATCTTGGTCCGGCTCTTGAGTAGCTTTACTTAAAGGCTGACTGCTTTAACTAAGGCCCTGCTCCTGGGTGTCTCTAGGTATGGCCTGATTCCGGGTTACTTTACCTAGGTTGGTTTTACCTTGCTCCGTGTTAGCTTTACCTAAGGCATAGCTGCTGGGTGGCTGGGCTTGGATTGGCTTTAACCGGGGCCGTGCTCCGTGTTAGCTTTATCCGCTCTTAGGCGGTGTTACCTCAAGCGTGGTTTCGGTGGTGACTATTACCTAGGACACCGATCATTTTTGGCGATTTCTTATTATTTAATGACTACCCTCGGTGAATCCACCCCACAGTCGTCCATAATAGACTCTAGACATACCATATACAGTCATTTGATCCAACCGATCGATTTTCGGCAATTTCATATTTTTTGTAAAAACTACCCCTAAGGTAAACCACCCCCGCAACGGTCCAAGAGAGCCTCTGCACGTATCCCGTACTGTCTGTTGATCCGGCCGATCGATTTTCGGCATTTTCATATTTTATTCAAAAACTACCCCTAGGTGAAACTACCCCTACCGACGCAATAATACACTCTAGACATACCCTGTCGGTCATGACACGATTTTCCAAAATTTTTTCGAAAACTACCCCCCACCCCCAATCCACCCCCGGAGCTACCCCCGGTGATGGTCCTGAACGTAGCCGAGGTCACCCCCAACACTTAGGTTAGGTTAGGTTAGATCCGTTTTGGCTGGCTTAGGTCAGTGTGTTGGAAATAAATTTTTTCGAAAAACTACCCCCCACCCCCAATCCACCCCCGGAGCTACCCCCGGTGATGGTCCTGAACGTAGCCGAGGTCACCCCCAACACTTAGGTTAGGTTAGGTTAGATCCGTTTTGGCTGGCTTAGGTCAGTGTGTTGGAAATAAATTTTTTCGAAAAACTACCCCCCACCCCTCTGAACGTGTTCAAAACCACCCCCAAAGCTAGGGTCGGGGTCACGACGTCCGCCCGCATCATACGGAACTACCCCTATAGTCCTAGGTTACGTAGCGGCCGATTTTTTTTTTTTTTTTCGAAAAACTACCCCCTACCCCCCTGAACGTGGTCGAAACCACCCCTTGGTCTAGGGTCAGGGCCGGGATGACCTTGAGCATCATCCAAAACTACCCCTATAGTCCTAGGTTACGTAGCGGCCGAGTTTAGGGGTGGGCGCGCTCAACTGCCGACAGTTCTACTGAGGGGGTTTGGAGGCCCCAAGGTTATGCAGCGTCAGTCACCGACAATGGCTGCAGGTAGGAATATGGGAACAGGGCTGGATAATGATAAGGAAGTCTAGAGAAGGTGGGGGTAAGGTGGCCCCCAAAGGGTAGCAGCCGTTTAGGCCTCACGTTGGTGCGAGATGTGCGGTGTCACTAAACAGAAGGTATAAGCAATCGTGACAGCAGCCGTTTAGGCCTTTCGATGGTACTAGCTGTGTGGTGTCACTAAACAGAAGATTTAAGCGATCGTGACAGCAGCCGTTTAGGCCTTTCGATGGTACTAGCTGTGCGGTGTCACTAAACAGAAGGTATTAGCGAACGTGACAGCAGCCGTTTAGGCCTCGCACCGGTGAGAGCTGTGCGGTGTTACTTAACAGAGGGTATAAGCTATCTTGACAGCAGCCGTTTAGGCCTCTCGATGGTGCTAGCTTTGCGGTGTTACTTAACAGAAGGTACAAGCGATCGTGACAGCAGCCGTTTAGGCCTCTCGATGGTGCTAGCTTTGCGGTGTTACTTAACAGAAGGTACAAGCGATCGTGACAGCAGCCGTTTAGGCCTCGCACCGGTGAGAGCTGTGCGGTGTCACTTGACAGAGGGTACAAGCGATCGTGACAGCAGCCGTTTTGGCCTCTCGTTGGTGCTAGCTGTGCGGTGCCACTTAACAGAAGGTACAAGCGATCGTGACAGCAGCCGTTTAGGCCTCTCGATGGTGCTAGCTGTGCGGTGTCACTTAACAGAAGGTACAAGCGATCGTGACAGCAGCCGTTCAGGCCTAGCGCTGCTGCGAGCTGTGCTGCGCATGTGGCTGGGAGGCATATGGTCTACCTTCAAAACATAGTCCCATAATAAGCCACACCCTGTTTGATAAGTTTCGTTAAAATGAGGCTTTACTGTATTACCTTTTAGCGCGTCCTGTATGAAATAGACTATTTACCACTATCGTGGAACTAGTGTGGACGAAAAAATAAATTTTCGAGATGTCTAAAGCTGTATTTAAATTATTATATGTATATAAGAATGAAATGAAAATAAAATATTTTTAGTGGTACACACATATATTTTTTTGTCTAGAAATATTTCACTTGTTGTTTGGGTGATATATGTTTGCCAGCATGTTTCAGAGTGTAACGAGAGGTTATTTAAAGGAGTATTACAACAACAACAAGGTAACAAATATAGAAATAGGCCTATATCAGAATAAAGTTACAGCACGCTCGGGTAATGCAAGAATGCCCAGGATCCGTCTGAATGTTAGCTATTCATCTTCTAATAAGAATAAGTAAAGGATTCGCGAAACTTCATTGGTTTTTAAAAAAACAAAGGGAGAAGACCTTTTCCGATAGGTTGAAAAATATTTCATATAGGCCTAACTTTGAAAAAGTTTTTTATAAAATATTTCCAAATAATCAAATTATACCAATAAACCGTATCTCTCATCAATTACACTGAGAAAAAACTACTTTGAGAAACGATTATGTTACAAACGTAGTTTCCAACTAAGTAACGTTCCTTTGATTAAAGTAGGCTCAGACAATTTACTGAACTCCTTGAAAGGCTAATAGCAGTTATTTATATGTAAACTACTTCATCACATCTGTTAATTAAGGCTGGGAAAAGTTTCAAGGCGTGTGTGGAATATTCAAGTTTACAGGGGAAAATATTATATGCTCATGGTATAACACGGTTTAAATTTTTTCAATGGGGCTTTATATGGCTGAATGGAAGTCGGTTCTTTAAATACGCGAAGAGACAAGTATCAAGAATTTACACAGATTCCGAACAGCGATTCGATTTATTGAAAAAAGGGATACAATTATATCTATTTACGAAAGTATATTTTATGTACGTGTAGATTATGTACAATTTTGAAATAATTGATTTACAGAGTGAGTGATAAATTATTACATTAGGAATATCCAGAAGAGCAAACAAATGCGTAAAGTTTTTACCGGCAATTTGATATGAAAAATATTTTAATTTAACAATTATTGCTAAGGCTAAATTTAGCCATGGCTACATGCGCACCATGGCTAAATACGCACCATAGCTAAATGAGCACTATGGCTAAATGAGCACCATGGCTAAATGCGCACCATGGCTAAATGCGCACCATGGCTAAATGCGTACCATGGCTAAATTCGCACTATGGCTAAATGCGTACCATGGCTAAAGGCGCACCATGGCTAAATACGCACCATAGCTAAATGAGCACCGTGGCTAAATGAGCACCATGGCTAAATGCGCACCATGGCTAAATGCGCGCCATGGCTAAATGCGTACCATGGCTAAATTCGCACTATGGCTAAATGCGTACCATGGCTAAATGCGCACCATTGCTAAATGCGTACCATGGCTAAATGCGCACCATGGCTAAATGCGCACCATGGCTAAATGCGCACCATGGCTAAATGTGCACCATTGCTAAATGCGTACCATGGCTAAATGCGTACCATGGCTAAATGCGTATCAAGGCTAAATGCGTACCATGGCTAAATGCGTATCATTGCTAAATGTCTACCATGGCTATATGCGCACCATGGCTAAATGCGTACCATGGCTAAATGCGTACCATGGCTAAATGCGTATCAAGGCTAAATGCGTACCATGGCTAAATGCGTATCATTGCTAAATGTCTACCATGGCTAAATGCGCACCATGGCTAAATGCGTACTATGGGTAAATGCGTACCATGGCTAAATGCGTACCATGGCTAAATGCGTATCAAGGCTAAATGCGTACCATGGCTAAATGCGTATCATTGCTAAAAGTGCACCATTGCTAAATGAGTACCATGGCTAAATGCGTACCATGGCTAAATGCGTATCATTGCTAAAAGTGCACCATTGCTAAATGAGTACCATGGCTAAATGCGTACTATGGGTAAATGCGTACCATGGCTAAATGCGTACCATGGCTAAATGCGTATCATTGCTAAATGTCTACCATGGCTAAATGCGCACCATGGCTAAATGCGTATTATGGGTAAATGGTACGTACAGACTCCATATATATGTTCCCCTTCTTACAGTAATGAATTGATGAAGAAAAGCAAATGGCCGAACGTGATGAATGCAGAGAATTTATTCGAAATACTTATATTCCAGTTGTAATGAGGATAGTTGTCCTTAAATCGAGGACATTTGACCAGGGTATTTGAACAGCATATTTGACTAAGGTACTTGACCAGGGTATCTAACCAAAATATCTGACCAGGGTATTTGAACAGGATAATTGACCAGGGTATTTGGCCAGGGTATCTGACCAGGATATTTGAACAGGATAATTGACCAGGGTATTTGACCAAGATATCTGGCCAGGGTATTTGAACAGGGCAATTGAATAGGATATTTGAGTAGGGTATTTGACCAGGGTATTTGGCCAGGCTATTTGAACAGGATAATTGAATAGGGTATTTGAACAGTATATTTGACTAGGGTACTTGATCAGAGTGTCTGACCAGGTTATTTAACCAGGGAATTTGATCAGGGTATTTGCCCAGGTATCTGTCCAGGCTATTTGAACAGGATATTTGACTAGGGTATCTGACCAGGGTATGTGGCCAGGTTATCTGACCAGGATATTTGAACAGGATAATTGACCAGGGTATCTGACCAGGATATCTGACCAGGGTATTTGACCAAGGCAATTGAATAGGATATTTGACTAGGGTATTGATCATGGTATTTGAACAGGATAATTGACTAGGGTATCTGACCAGGGTATTTGGCTAGGGTATCTGACCAGGCTATTTGAACAGGATAATTGATCAGGGTATCTGACCAGGGTATTTGGCCAGGGTAATTGACATTGTCAACAAAGGAAATGTTAGTCTTTTGTTTGGTGCCGTCTCTTTGAGTAAATGAATATTACAGTAGCAGCCGCATAGTGTGATCAAGCTTAATCATATCTTTCGTTTATTATTATCGTTTCACTTAGACAGACAATTTATCTTATTAATATATTGCAAACAGCCGCTTATTATAAATATCTCTTCGCATCTTGTTATAATTTTATTTATCATGCACAGACAGTAGCACAGACCAAACAAAAATGTTTACAAGTATGCTAAACAGTTAAGCGATATGATGGCTGGCAACAGTTCTGTTGTCGCGTTATCGACGTGTCCTTCACATCCTGTGGCGCTTCACTAAAACACGTCTTGCAAGTTGTTTGTGCAAGTAGAATAGGAATGGGTCTGTGACAGGGTAGGGATGCAATGTCAACCCTCCACTGCCAGGGACTGAAATTTTCAATATTTGGAAATTGGTGCTTATCATTAAAGACAATTTCTTATAAAAGAAATTAATAAAGGATTAATAATGAATATATATGAAACATTCGAAATATATAAATACGGTAATAATAGCAAATTAATAAAAGAACAAATACAAATACATTCTAAATCTGATACTATATTCAATGTCTATAATGTTACAGCAACAAAATAAACTTTTCAATTTGTATAAATTTAGCAACAATTCTATTTCTAATTTAACATATGTTTTATGCCTATGTCTTGCATTATTGTATTTTTCATTCCTGATGATGTTGGTACTGTTTACCAACGAAAAGCTTTGAATATAAATTAATAAATATTCTTGTATTTGAATAACCTATGTTGTTTTAGATTATTAAACAAGAAAACATATTATATATATATATATATATATATATATATATATATATATATATATATATTTGAGTACAGTTTTCTGATTTTCCTAACCTTACAATACCCTCCTCTGTTGACGCGTTTCGGAGTAACTCCCTTTTTCGAAACTTAAATCGTACTGTTAAACTTTGAGTTCGTCTTTTTACACTATTAGTCACGCCCCCACCACTTCCAGACCTCACTTCCTATTGGTGCACGCTTACTCTTCCTCCTTTGTCCAACTACTTAATAATTTTAAATATATAAGACGAACTAAACGTTTGGGCGAACAGTACAATTCAAGTTTTGAAAACGGAGTCACTTTGAAACTCGTCAATAGGAGAATTTTGTAACGTTAGGAAAGGCAGACATTTGTACTCAAATATATAGAAATATTCCTAACAGAAATGAAGGTGGGTAGGTTAAGAATTTCTATATTTATTTCAATAAATATTTCAATAAAAACATAATAGAGTTTTCAATTATGTTTACTTTTATAAAATAATGTTTAAATATCAAGATTAGGTTTTCTTGATGACTCGCTTTGAACAAATATATTTAGAATGTTTTAATATTTAGTGCAGATATATTGGTGTTAGAAAGTGTAAATATCGGTGAGAAATGATTTGCCGTCAATACATATTAGCTCACCAGTTACGGAAGGTGTCAAAACATATATTTTCTCAAGTGAAAATATATAAACTGACATTTCGAATAAACATAAATAAATATTTATTGAGAAAATCTTATTTAAAGAGAAATGAGGAGTGTGTCATGTGATTTATATATAAAACCTATTTTTACCGCTAAAGAAGCAAAACTCTTTCAAAAATACTTGTTGACATCTTGTTAAAATCATTTGTAAAGGTGTCATTTAGTGAACGAGAGGTGGCAATTACACTGTGAGTTAATAGAGCCCCCAGGCAAGATCACTTTACACTATTACATTGCATCACTTCAATTAAACAAGACTGTTTCTGATGGAAGCTCTGAATGCAATGGTTGGAAAATCTGTTTGTGTCGAAACTGTATAACTTTGCTATCATTATAAGTCTTGAAGTATATTTTGTATTTCTTATAAGACAAACATTTCTTTTCATGATAATCGCTATCTAACGGAAGCCTAGAACAAGTTCTGCAATGAGTTTCTATAATACAATTGTTTCGTAGTTAAATCAAAGACATTGAGTTACTCAAATAGAAATATTCGCAGCAAGTTCTAAATTTATGTAGTCAAATTCTTCTTCAATATTCCCGCCAACAGTGATTTAATTTGACGAATTGATGTTATTAATGTTATATTGCGCCAAACCAGTTTATTAACAATATTTATTAATTACTACTAAATCCAGGTGACTTTGTTCCACGATAGATACCGTTGATGGTTGTATCTTATTGACAACTGTATTATGTAGCATGTAAGGTACTAAACGAACTCAATGGTTGGCATCCTTTCCTTTTTAAACTTATACTGAGAACAGTTTACTTATAATACTTTAATTAACAAAACATATGTAATTGCTTAGTATACAGAACCTAGGCAAGTTGTGTCCTCACGTGAATGTCCAGAAACGTTGATAAATACAGTTTTGCTTCTCGCTAAAATTTAACTCTGAACAAATAATCCAGTCCAGTTCCATCCAATCCAGTTCCATCCAATCCAGTTCCATCCAATCCAGTTCCATCCAATCCAGTCCATCCAATCCAGTTCCATCCAATCCAGTTCCATCCAATCCAGTTCCATCCAATCCAGTTCCATCCAATCTTGTATTTTAAGGGTGAAAAGTATTTACGACAATTTTGACATAGCAATTTGAAATAAGATCTCTCGTGAAGCATATATTAGACAAGTACATCAGTTTCACAAGAACTATTAATGAAAGAAACATGCCATATAAATGCTTATACAATCAATATAAACCAAATCGAAACCAAAGACTCATTGTCTCATCTCGATAAATAATAGAACATAACAATAGATATAACCTTTTGAGATTGCTAAATATTTTATAAAAATAATACATTTTTAGAAAAGAAATTCCATTCAATTAAAATATTTAATCACGTTTATAACTTCCAGTACATAGTTACAAAGTTACCTTTTTCAAGAATGTATATATGATCTGCTTAAATTATCCATCCTTATTTTTCCAATCCCTTATTTGACGTGTAAAAAGTATATGGAAAAATCTTGACGAAGTTACTTTAAATAAAGTCTCTAGCGAAGCTTGCTCGAGACAGGTATGTCAATGCACGTCTTACGTTTTAGAGAAATATTATAAAAAGGGCCATATAAAATGTTCATGCGTTGAATATCAGCTCATGAGATAAGCAAAAGCATGAACTTCTCTCAATAAGTAAGAAAGCTTTACTAATTTACTTATTAGATGTGGAAGTATCTATTGTGATTCTGAGCGCGTTATTGAATAAACTTTATAAAATCTAAATATTAAATGCTTAGAAGGAAAATCGCATTTAACGGATTGAAAAGCATTTACACATAATACTTGCCATGCGCTTCAGTTCATAGAAACATTGCTCTAAAAATAATAAGGGCTTAATTACCTGCTTTATTCGACAATCGAAAGCGTTTGTCGATAATATAGTCGATTTTTTAATAGATTAGAGCAAACATAATTATTTTCGATGTTATTCGAAAGATGTTAAATTTGAGCTAATAATTTATCAAAAATCTGCCAAGTAATTTATTTATCTAACTAATTTATTTTATCCCACGACTTGTTTAATAATATTCCGATGCGGTGCCATTTCATTAGCGTGCACAACATGCAGCACCTGTAACAAAACCCATTAGAATAAAGGGCATTAGTATGTCTAGTGTCGTTAGGTAGCAGGACAGAGGACATGGTGCTTAGTTGTACAAGTTCAGTTGTTTCTACGCTATTATAAGCACAAGTTGTTTCCACGTCCATCCATGACGTCGATTTGAGACGAAATTAAACAAATTTCATCACGCAAATGTATTGAATTAATAAAATTTAAAAAAACGTAACGTAAAAGTAATTAGGTCAGGCGAATGTTTACGTCCCCTGAAACATTTTCTACTAATCAGACGATATCTGCGCATGCTCGCAGATAGTTCGTTGTTTGACTCTATCTAATAAAAGTTCATAGTAAATATTCTTAAGTACATATAAATTTAATTTCAAAGTGTCTCAAAATATTTTTTAAATACATCTGCAGTACATTAAAACTATTATTATTGTAAAGTGAATGTTAAAAACAACATTAAGTTTATCGGAGAAGGAGGGGGTAGTGACTTGAGTGAAGCATCTTTTTGTTACTACGGCTGCGAGGAGGAATGTGGCAACAGCGCTTCTGGTATTTGGGCTGGTATTAAGGATGTTCATTTTATTTGGGTCAGATATAGGGTGTTTATACATTGGGAGACAGTTTTATAACAGCAGTAGGGCGGCTGTCTTAGTGACTCCTTCTTGAATGGATTGGATTAATGTAATTGTTGACTTAGGGTAGATGCATTATGTAAGGGGCGCGGGACGATGTAAGGGGGGTGAAACTGGGCTGAATTATAAGATCATTTATAATAAAAGGAAAGCTAATTTCCAGAAATAACTTGAACCAGTGAGAAAAGTACGTCTACAAAAAAAAGAGCCTAATAAAAGAAGTGGTGATATGCAAACAGGAAGAGAGTTACGGGAATGTAAGTTTCCATTGAGAAAGACTAAGGATAACTTTAGGCCAGGGTCGGAGGAAGGGCGGAGATTCATAAGGCGAGGATAGGTGAGCCAATGGGTTGGTGAATGAAGCTATTGGTGAAGAACGAAGAAGAATTGGAACTCAATCTCAACGATTTCGATTCAAAAGCTTTCGGAAAGTTGGGGTACAGGACATCCCTAGAAGGGGGCATGACGTGACGGTTGGGGTACTTCGGCTGTTTACCTTTGAGAAGGATATTCCTGTAACGGGAAAGGAGCGGGAAGAGCTTTGCACTATAACTCTATCCTTGATGAGGGGAAAAGGAAAGACGCCTATGAGCGTGCACCAAGGTATTTGAATGAAGAACATCCGGCAAACTAATAAAATAAACGAAATAATAAAGAACTAATAAAAAACTAAACGAAACAATAACCAACTATCGAAAAGGAATTTATTTCATCATACGCGTTTTAATGTCAGTCATCATATCTGCAGAAACTTGAAGCCATTGTTCTCTTTAGTGTAAACTATGTATTAGTTTAGAGTTTGTAGTAAGACTCACTGATGACGACAGATTTATCGTGGAAACACGTGCGAGAAAATTAATTGTTGATTGTTATTTAGTAATAGTTATTATTTACTCTCAACTATTTACCGTAAGAGAGGCAGAAGATGACACGCTAGGCACAAAGATGAGTTGAAAGAAAGTAATCATATAACTTTTGAAAAGTATTACGGGATGTCAAGAAACACCTGTGTAACAGTGAAGACCAGGGTTGTAGGGAACTATTCTGCATACACAGGCGAAGTCTAGAAGGTCGTTAAGTATGTAGACCGTTAAGAAATACGTGAGAGATGTGTGCGAGATGGTTAATGGAGAATTGCTGAACCGGGGAAGATAAACCCGGTTTTCTGAGGGCTGAAGCAGAAAAAGAGCGACCCTCTTCGTAAAATGTAATTGTTGAGACTTAGGTCTAGATGAAGGGGTCAGGTGCCTTTTACACAGTGGCGTGTTCAACACACGGTCCGTACAGTAAGTCATATTTAGCCTCTTAAATAAAAACAAAATAATATAAAAAATTATGCAATTAGAAAAATTATTAAAATGGAGCCAAAATATTACAAAACAAAAAGAGCAAGAAGCAACACATTTTGTGAGAATTTAATCACTTTAATAATTTTTACAACTTCAAAATAAAACAAAAATTTTTAAAGATTTTTAATAGCCTATATTATGCAACTATTCTTTGATATTAGCTTGTGAGTTTATGTCAAAACAAACAAAAGACAAACACAAAACTCACAAATTAATTTTTTCATATTAAAATCGTTAATGGTATACCCACTTAAATTATGCACAGTTTAGGGTGGAGTTCATACGCTTGTAATTAAAAATTTGCTTGCTTAGAATACAATGATTTAATTTCTAAATTTAAGCAATACTGTTTAGCCGCACTTTCCACTCGTCTTGTTGCAAATTACTTGTGGAAATGTTCAGTTTCATGAAGTTTGGGTAAACATCCTTCCTTTTACAGCTAGACACAAACCAAATATCCTCTGATAATAATAACCTTACTTTCAATTTTACTCCATTGACTTGAGAGCCATATTTATAAATGCGAGTTGTAAGTTAGAGTTTGTAGTAGCATCACTCACTGATGATGATGGCTTTGTCATTGAAACGCGTTTGAGTAAATAAATTATTAATGTGTGAGTCTTGTGTATGTCTTTTTTTTGTTTTAAATGATGTTTTGTTTACCTTGAACGTATAATATAAGGTATAAGATATATAAGGTATAAGGTACGTATAATATACGGATTTCGGTTACCAAGCAGCAATCCTAAGAAACAGAAATGAGTTAAAAATAATTAATAATTATTATTTATTGAGGTAATCAAATAAATAATACAACTTATGAGTTATAAGTTAAAGTTTGTAGTAGCAAAACTCACTGATGAAGATGACTTTGTCATTGAAATGCGTATGAGTCAATAAATGATTAATTTGTGAGTTTGTGTATGTCTTTTATTTGTTTTACCCTGTATTATATTTTTCACAGGCCACTTATATCTATATTTAGTTAAAAAAAAGAAGCAATTAGTTTTATTATTGCTTCTTTTAAAGTTACCTCTAACACAATCATTATTTATAATATCCCCCACTTAATAATTCGCACCACATTAAACAGCATAAACAACCCTTACGAAGACGCGGGGAATAATGTTTGCCAGATGTTGGCAACACTAGGTTTCCCAGCATTAAAACCCTGCCTCACTGGTATCTGATTAGTACGTCCTATGTGTGCATCCTTTACAACTCTTAAATTCATGTCTTCTATATTTTGTTACAGTGGTGAGTACGTAGTGATTTTTTGTCATTTAAGCTTGAGCGTACGAGACACGTATTTTGTATCTATTGGTAACACTGAGTTACAGATTCACACATCTCGAATAACGTATTGATTTACCATTTCATAATGTAAAAATATATTTTTCAAGGAACATGGATTTATTATTTTAGTTAAAATATTTTAAAAATCTCCCTTTGTGGCAAGTAATAAAATTTTTCTTTAAAATCAACGTACGAAACCGTGTATTGATGTTCATCATATCGATTCAGGAAATATAATGTTTATTTCTTGAATATCAATTTATTTAAATTATTTATTTCTTGAAACGTTTATAATTATTTTATACAATAACATAATTTTATTAAAAAAAACAAGTGGTTATTGAACTAATTTATAACTACACAAAGTAATAAAATACGTTAAAAATTTCACACGTTTAGAGCAGTTGTGTAATATTATTTTATAATATTTTCTAATAACAATAATAATTTTATAAATGGAAATACATAGGTAGTGTAGTTGTACAAAGCCGTAGGATCAGCTGTCAGCAATTAGCAGTTCCATTCAGATTTATAACTCATACAGTTTTACACGAATGTCAAATTACGTCTTTAATTTCTGTACGAACAAATTATGTACTGCATGTAGCTTTACACTTATATTACTTTTAATTATTTTAATTTATTTAACAAAAAGCTGCATTTAAAAAGAAAAAAGTAATTACAAAAATACATAAAATGAAATAAATAATAATCACATTTTTGTCATTAAAAGCTAGTTTTGTCACTGTACTCTAATTAGTATGTTCAAGTTGGGGAATTTTGATACCAGAAATTCCTATATAAAACTCATCTGTTTAAAATAACTACAAAATTAAATAGCCTTTCAAAACACAATAGTTTTAAAATTTTGTTAAGTAGTGATAGGCTGCAATGAAAACAGATATTGCTATAATTTTATAATGTGTATTTCAGAGTGTGATTATTAAGTTGAATTAAATCGGTTACTTAGAGGTTAGTAAATTCAATTTTAATAACACGTATGCTTTGATCGCTTTTACACATACCTAAGCATAAGCGATGCTGGGCAGCAGTCTATGTATAGGATCACCACTTCCTCAATTCATCTCGAGGAAAGCATGTATCATGCCCTGCGTATATTTGGTCTCTGCTGGTCCTACGTTTCATCTCTGTTCTCTACCAAAACTTCATCCATTCATCTCGAGGAAAGCATGTATCATGCCCTGCGTATATTTGGTCTCTGCTGGTCCTACGTTTCATCTCTGTTCTCTACCAAAACTTCCTCCATTCATCTCGAGGAAAGCATGTATCATGCCCTGCGTATATCTGGTCTCTGCTGGTCCTACGTTTTACCTCGGTTCCATATCACAACTTCATCCATTCATCTCGAGGAAAGCATGTATCATGCCCTGCGTATATCTGGTCTCTGCTGGTCCCACGTTTCATCTCTGTTCTCTACCACAACTTCCTCCATTCATCTCGAGGAAAGCATGTATCATGACCTGCGTATATCTGGTCTCTGCTGGTCCTACGTATCACCTCTGTTCTCTACCACAACTTCCTCCATTCATCTCGAGGAAAGCATGTATCATGCCCTGCGTATGTCTGGTCTCTGCTGGTCCTACGTTTCACCTCTGTTCTCTACCACAACTTCATCCATTCATTTCGAGGAACGCATGTATCATGCCCTGCATATATTTGGTCTCTGCTGGTCCTACGTTTCACCTCTGTTCTCTACCAAAACTTCATCCATTCATCTCGAGGAAAGCATGTATCATGACCTGCGTATATCTGGTCTCTGCTGGTTCTACGTTTCATCTCTGTTCTCTACCAAAACTTCATCCATTCATCTCGAGGAAAGCATGTATCACGCCCTGCGTATATCTGGTCTCTGCTGGTCCCACGTTTCACCTCTGTTCTCTACCACAACTTCATCCATTGATTTCGAGGAAAGCATGTATCATGCCCTGCATATATCTGGTCTCTGCTGGTTCTACGTTTCACCTCTGTTCTCTACCACAACTTCATCCATTCATTTCGAGGAAAGCATGTATCATGACCTGCGTATATCTGGTCTCTGCTGGTCCTACGTTTCACCTCTGTTCTCTACCACAACTTCATCCATTCATCTCGAGGAAAGCATGTATCATGCCCTGCGTATATCTGGTCTCTGCTGGTCCTACGTATCACCTCTGTTCTCTACCACAACTTCATCCATTCATCTCGAGGAAAGCATGTATCATGCCCTGCATATATCTGGTCTCTGCTGGTTCTACGTTTCACCTCTGTTCTCTACCACAACTTCATCCATTCATTTCGAGGAAAGCATGTATCATGACCTGCGTATATCTGGTCTCTGCTGGTCCTACGTTTCACCTCTGTTCTCTACCACAACTTCCTCCATTCATCTCGAGGAAAGCATGTATCATGCCCTGCGTATATCTGGTCTCTGCTGGTCCTACGTATCACCTCTGTTCTCTACCACAACTTCATCCATTCATCTCGAGGAAAGCATGTATCATGCCCTGCATATATCTGGTCTCTGCTGGTCCTACGTTTCACCTCTGTTCTCTACCACAACTTCCTCCATTCATCTCGAGGAAAGCATGTATCATGCCCTGCATATATCTGGTCTCTGCTGGTCCTACGTTTCACCTCTGTTCTCTACCACAACTTCCTCCATTCATCTCGAGGAAAGCATGTATCATGCCCTGCATATATCTGGTCTCTGCTGGTCCTACGTTTCACCTCTGTTCTCTACCACAACTTCATCCATTCATTTCGAGGAAAGCATGTATCATGCCCTGCATATATCTGGTCTCTGCTGGTCCTACGTTTCACCTCTGTTCTCTACCACAACTTCATCCATTGATTTCGAGGAAAGCATGTATCATGCCCTGCATATATCTGGTCTCTGCTGGTTCTACGTTTCACCTCTGTTCTCTACCACAACTTCATCCATTCATTTCGAGGAAAGCATGTATCATGACCTGCGTATATCTGGTCTCTGCTGGTCCTACGTTTCACCTCTGTTCTCTACCACAACTTCCTCCATTCATCTCGAGGAAAGCATGTATCATGCCCTGCGTATATCTGGTCTCTGCTGGTCCTACGTATCACCTCTGTTCTCTACCACAACTTCCTCCATTCATCTCGAGGAAAGCATGTATCATGCCCTGCATATATCTGGTCTCTGCTGGTCCTACGTTTCACCTCTGTTCTCTACCACAACTTCCTCCATTCATCTCGAGGAAAGCATGTATCATGCCCTGCATATATCTGGTCTCTGCTGGTCCTACGTTTCACCTCTGTTCTCTACCACAACTTCCTCCATTCATCTCGAGGAAAGCATGTATCATGCCCTGCATATATCTGGTCTCTGCTGGTCCTACGATTCACCCCTGTTCTCTACCACAACTTCATCCATTTATTTCGAGGAAAGCATGTATCATGCCCTGCATATATCTGGTCTCCGCTGGTCCTACGTATCACCTCCGTTCTCTACCACAACTTCCTCCATTCATCTCGAGGAAAGCATGTATCATGCCCTGCATATATCTGGTCTCTGCTGGTCCTACGTTTCCCCTCTGTTCTCTACCACAGCTTCCTCCATTCATCTCGAGGAAAGCATGTATCATGCCCTGCGTATATTTGGTCTCTGCTGGTCCTACGTTTCATCTCTGTTCTCTACCACAACTTCATCCATTCATCTCGAGGAAAGCATGTATCACGCCCTGCGTATATCTGGTCTCTGCTGGTCCTACGTATCACCTCTGTTCTCTACCACAACTTCCTCCATTCATGTCGAGGAAAGCATGTATCATGCTCTGCATATATCTGGTCTCTGATGGTCCTACGTTTCACCTCTGTTCTCTACCAAAACGTCCTCCATTCATCTCGAGGAAAGCATGTATCATGCCCTGCGTATATCTGGTCTCTGCCGGTCCTACGTTTCACCTCGGTTCTCTACCACAACTTCCTCCATTCATCTCGAGGAAAGCATGTATCATGCCCTGCGTATATCTGGTCACTGCTGGTCCTACGTATCACCTCTGTTCTCTACCACAACTTCCTCCATTCATCTCGAGGAAAGCATGTATCATGCCCTGCGTATATCTGGTCACTGCTGGTCCTACGTATCACCTCTGTTCTCTACCACAACGTCCTCCATTCATCTCGAGGAAAGCATGTATCATGCCCTGTATATATCTGGTCTCTGCTGGTCCTACGTTTCACCTCTGTTCTCTACCACAACTTCCTCCATTCATCTCGAGGAAAGCAAGTATCATGCCCTGCGTATATCTGGTCACTGCTGGTCCTACGTATCACCTCTGTTCTCTACCACAACTTCCTCCATTCATCTCGAGGAAAGCATGTATCATGCCCTGCGTATATCTGGTCACTGCTGGTCCTACGTATCACCTCTGTTCTCTACCACAACGTCCTCCATTCATCTCGAGGAAAGCATGTATCATGCCCTGTATATATCTGGTCTCTGCTGGTCCTACGTATCACCTCTGTTCTCTACCACAACTTCCTCCATTCATCTCGAGGAAAGCATGTATCATGCCCTGCGTATATCTGGTCTCTGCTGGTCCTACGTATCACCTCTGTTCTCTACCACAACTTCATCCATTCATCTCGAGGAAAGCATGTATCATGCCCTGCATATATCTGGTCTCTGCTGGTCCTACGTTTCACCTCTGTTCTCTACCACAACTTCCTCCATTCATCTCGAGGAAAGCATGTATCATGCCCTGCATATATCTGGTCTCTGCTGGTCCTACGTTTCACCTCTGTTCTCTACCACAACTTCCTCCATTCATCTCGAGGAAAGCATGTATCATGCCCTGCATATATCTGGTCTCTGCTGGTCCTACGTTTCACCTCTGTTCTCTACCACAACTTCATCCATTCATTTCGAGGAAAGCATGTATCATGCCCTGCATATATCTGGTCTCTGCTGGTCCTACGTTTCACCTCTGTTCTCTACCACAACTTCATCCATTGATTTCGAGGAAAGCATGTATCATGCCCTGCATATATCTGGTCTCTGCTGGTTCTACGTTTCACCTCTGTTCTCTACCACAACTTCATCCATTCATTTCGAGGAAAGCATGTATCATGACCTGCGTATATCTGGTCTCTGCTGGTCCTACGTTTCACCTCTGTTCTCTACCACAACTTCCTCCATTCATCTCGAGGAAAGCATGTATCATGCCCTGCGTATATCTGGTCTCTGCTGGTCCTACGTATCACCTCTGTTCTCTACCACAACTTCATCCATTCATCTCGAGGAAAGCATGTATCATGCCCTGCATATATCTGGTCTCTGCTGGTCCTACGTTTCACCTCTGTTCTCTACCACAACTTCCTCCATTCATCTCGAGGAAAGCATGTATCATGCCCTGCATATATCTGGTCTCTGCTGGTCCTACGTTTCACCTCTGTTCTCTACCACAACTTCCTCCATTCATCTCGAGGAAAGCATGTATCATGCCCTGCATATATCTGGTCTCTGCTGGTCCTACGATTCACCCCTGTTCTCTACCACAACTTCATCCATTTATTTCGAGGAAAGCATGTATCATGCCCTGCATATATCTGGTCTCCGCTGGTCCTACGTATCACCTCCGTTCTCTACCACAACTTCCTCCATTCATCTCGAGGAAAGCATGTATCATGCCCTGCATATATCTGGTCTCTGCTGGTCCTACGTTTCCCCTCTGTTCTCTACCACAGCTTCCTCCATTCATCTCGAGGAAAGCATGTATCATGCCCTGCGTATATTTGGTCTCTGCTGGTCCTACGTTTCATCTCTGTTCTCTACCACAACTTCATCCATTCATCTCGAGGAAAGCATGTATCACGCCCTGCGTATATCTGGTCTCTGCTGGTCCTACGTATCACCTCTGTTCTCTACCACAACTTCCTCCATTCATGTCGAGGAAAGCATGTATCATGCTCTGCATATATCTGGTCTCTGATGGTCCTACGTTTCACCTCTGTTCTCTACCAAAACGTCCTCCATTCATCTCGAGGAAAGCATGTATCATGCCCTGCGTATATCTGGTCTCTGCCGGTCCTACGTTTCACCTCGGTTCTCTACCACAACTTCCTCCATTCATCTCGAGGAAAGCATGTATCATGCCCTGCGTATATCTGGTCACTGCTGGTCCTACGTATCACCTCTGTTCTCTACCACAACTTCCTCCATTCATCTCGAGGAAAGCATGTATCATGCCCTGCGTATATCTGGTCACTGCTGGTCCTACGTATCACCTCTGTTCTCTACCACAACGTCCTCCATTCATCTCGAGGAAAGCATGTATCATGCCCTGTATATATCTGGTCTCTGCTGGTCCTACGTTTCACCTCTGTTCTCTACCACAACTTCCTCCATTCATCTCGAGGAAAGCAAGTATCATGCCCTGCGTATATCTGGTCACTGCTGGTCCTACGTATCACCTCTGTTCTCTACCACAACTTCCTCCATTCATCTCGAGGAAAGCATGTATCATGCCCTGCGTATATCTGGTCACTGCTGGTCCTACGTATCACCTCTGTTCTCTACCACAACGTCCTCCATTCATCTCGAGGAAAGCATGTATCATGCCCTGTATATATCTGGTCTCTGCTGGTCCTACGTATCACCTCTGTTCTCTACCACAACTTCCTCCATTCATCTCGAGGAAAGCATGTATCATGCCCTGTATATATCTGGTCTCTGCTGGTCCTACGTTTCATCTCTGTTCTCTACCACAACTTCCTCCATTCATCTCGAGGAAAGCATGTATCATGCCCTGTATATATCTGGTCTCTGCTGGTCCGACGTATCACCTCTGTTCTCTACCACAACTTCCTCCATTCATCTCGAGGAAAGCATGTATCATGCCCTGCATATATCTGGTCTCTGCTGGTGCTACGTATCACCTCTGTTCTCTACCACAACTTCCTCCATTCATCTCGAGGAAAGCATGTATCATGCCCTGTATATATGTGGTCTCTGCTGGTGCTACGTTTCACCTCTGTTCTCTACCAAAACTTCCTCCATTCATCTCGAGGAAAGCATGTATCATGCTCTGCGTATATCTGGTCTCTGCTGGTCCTACGTTTCACCTCTGTTCTCTACCAAAACTTCCCCCATTCATCTCGAGGAAAGCATGTATCATGCCCTGCGTATATCTGGTCTCTGCCGGTCCTACGTGTCACCTCTGTTCTCTACCACAACTTCCTCCATTCATCTCGAGGAAAGCATGTATCATGACCTGCGTATATCTGGTCTCTGCTGGTCCTACGTATCACCTCTGTTCTCTACCACAACTTCCTCCATTCATCTCGAGGAAAGCATGTATCATGCCCTGCGTATATCTGGTCTCTGCTGGTCCTACGTTTCACCTCTGTTCTCTACCACAACTTCATCCATTCATCTCGAGGAAAGCATGTATCATGCCCTGCGTATATCTGGTCTCTGCTGGTCCTACGTATCACCTCTGTTCTCTACCACAACTTCCTCCATTCATCTCGAGGAAAGCATGTATCATGACCTGCGTATATCTCGTCTCTGCTGGTCCTACGTATCACCTCTGTTCTCTACCACAACTTCCTACATTCATCTCAAGGAAAGCATGTATCATGCCCTGCATATATCTGGTCTCTGCTGGTCCTACGTTTCCCCTCTGTTCTCTAACACAGCTTCCTCCATTCATCTCGAGGAAAGCATGTATCATGCCTTGCGTATATCTGGTCTCTGCTGGTCCTACGTATCACCTCTGTTCTCTACCACAACTTCCTCCATTCATCTCGAGGAAAGCATGTATCATGCCCTGCGTATATCTGGTCTCTGCTGGTCCTACGTATCACCTCTGTTCTCTACCACAACTTCCTCCATTCATCTCGAGGAAAGCATGTATCATGCCCTGCGTATATCTGGTCTCTGCTGGTCCTACGTATAACCTCTGTTCTCTACCACAACTTCCTCCATTCATCTCGAGGAAAGCATGTATCATGCCCTGCGTATATCTGGTCTCTGCTGGTCCTACGTATCACCTCTGTTCTCTACCACAATTTCTTCCATTCATCTCGAGGAAAGCATGTATCATGCCCTGCGTATATCTGGTCTCTGCTGGTCCTACGTATCACCTCTGTTCTCTACCACAACTTCCTCCATTCATCTCGAGGAAAGCATGTATCATGCCCTGCGTATATCTGGTCTCAGCTGGTCCTACGTATCAACTCTGTTCTCTACCACAACTTCCTCCATTCATCTCGAGGAAAGCATGTATCATGACCTGCGTATATCTGGTCTCTGCTGGTCCTACGTATCACCTCTGTTCTCTACCACAACTTCCTCCATTCATCTCTAAGAAAGCATGTATCATGACCTGCGTATATCTGGTCTCTGCTGGTCCCACGTATCACATCTGCTCTCTACCACAACTTCCTCCATTCATCTCGAGGAAAGCATGTACCATGACCTGCGTATATCTGGTCTCTGCTGGTCCTACGTATCACCTCTAATCTCTACCACAACCTCCTCCATTCATATCGAGGAAAGCATGTATTATGACCTGCGTATATCTGGTCACTGCTGGTCCTACGTTTCACCTCTGTTCTCTACCACAACTTCCTCCATTCATCTCGAGGAAAGCATGTATCATGACCTGCGTATATCTGGTCTCTGCTGGTCCTACGTTTCACCTCTGTTCTCTACCACAACTTCCTCCATCATCTCGAGGAAAGCATGTATCATGACCTGCGTATATCTGGTCACTGCTGGTCCTACGTTTCACCTCTGTTCTCTACCACAACTTCCTCCATTCATCTCGAGGAAAGCATGTATCATGACCTGCGTATATCTGGTCACTGCTGGTCCTACGTATCACCTCTGTTCTCTACCACAACTTCCACCCATTCATCTCGAGGAAAGCATGTATCATGACCTGCGTATATCTGGTCTCTGCTGGTCCTACGTTTCACCTCTGTTCTCTACCACTACTTCCTCCATTCATCTCGAGGAAAGCATGTATCATGACCTGCGTATATCTGGTCTCTGCTGGTCCTACGTTTCACCTCTGTTCTCTACCACAACTTCCTCCATTCATCTCGAGGAAAGCATGTATCATGACCTGCGTATATCTTGTCTCTGCTGGTCCCACGTATCACCTGTGTTCTCTACCACAACTTTCTCCATTCATCTCGAGGAAAGCATGTATCATGGCCTGCGTGTATCTGGTCTGTGCTGGTCCCACGTATCACCTCTGTTCTCTACCAAAACTTCCTCCATTCATCTCGAGGAAAGCATGTATCATGCCCTGCGTATATCTGGTCTCTGCTGGTCCTACGTATCACCTCTGTTCTCTACCACAACTTCCTCCATTCATCTCGAGGAAAGCATGTATCATGACCTGCGTATATCTGGTCTCTGCTGGTCCTACGTTTCATCTCTGTTCTCTACCACAACTTCCTCCATTCATCTCGAGGAAAGCATGTATCATGCCCTGCGTATATCTGGTCTCTGCTGGTCCTACGTATCACCTCTGTTCTCTACCACAACTTCCTCCATTCATCTCGAGGAAAGCATGTATCATGACCTGCGTATATCTGGTCTCTGCTGGTCTTACGTTTCACCTCTGTTCTCTACCACAACTTCCTCCATTCATCTCGAGGAAAGCATGTATCATGATCTGCGTATATCTGGTCTCTGCTGGTCCTACGTATCACCTCTGTTCTCTACCACAACTTCATCCATTCATCTCGAGGAAAGCATGTATCATGACCTGCGTATATCTGGTCTCTGCTGGTCCTACGTATCACCTCTGTTCTCTACCACAACTTCCTCCATTCATCTCGAGGAAAGCATGTATCATGCCCTGCGTATATCTGGTCTCTGCTGGTCCTACGTTTCACCTCTGTTCTCTGCCACAACTTTCTCCATTCATCTCGAGGAAAGCATGTATCATGCCCTGCATATATCTGGTCTCTGCTGGTCCTACGTTTCACCTCTGTTCTTTACCACAACTTCCTCCATTCAACTCGAGGAAAACATGTATCATGACCTGCGTATATCTGGTCTCTGCTGGTCCTAAGTATCACCTCTGTTCTCTACCACAACTTCCTCCATTCATCTCGAGGAAAGCATGTATCATGCCCAGCGTATATCTGGTCTCTGCTGGTCCTACGTTTCACCTCTGTTCTCTACCAAAACGTCCTCAATTCATCTCGAGGAAAGCATGTATCATGCCCTGCATATATCTGGTCTCTGCTGGTCCTACGTTTCACCTCTGTTCTCTACCACAACTTCCTCCATTCATCTCGAGGAAAGCATGTATCATGACCTGCGTATATCTGGTCTCTGCTGGTCCTAAGTATCACCTCTGTTCTCTACCACAACTTCCTCCATTCATCTCGAGGAAAGCATGTATCATGCCCTGCGTATATCTGGTCTCTGCTGGTCCTACGTTTCACCTCTGTTCTCTACCACAACTTCCTCCATTCATTTCGAGGAACGCATGTATCATGCCCTGCATATATTTGGTCTCTGCTGGTCCTACGTTTCACCTCTGTTCTCTACCAAAACTTCATCCATTCATCTCGAGGAAAGCATGTATCATGACCTGCGTATATCTGGTCTCTGCTGGTCCTACGTTTCATCTCTGTTCTCTAACAAAACTTCATCCATTCATCTCGAGGAAAGCATGTATCACGCCCTGCGTATATCTGGTCTCTGCTGGTCCCACGTTTCATCTCTGTTCTCTACCACAACTTCATCCATTCATTTCGAGGAAAGCATGTATCATGCCCTGCATATATCTGGTCTCTGCTGGTTCTAAGTTTCACCTCTGTTCTCTACCACAACTTCATCCATTGATTTCGAGGAAAGCATGTATCATGCCCTGCGTATATCTGGTCTCTGCTGGTCCCACGTTTCATCTCTGTTCTCTACCACAACTTCATCCATTCATTTCGAGGAAAGCATGTATCATGCCCTGCATATATCTGGTCTCTGCTGGTTCTACGTTTCACCTCTGTTCTCTACCACAACTTCATCCATTCATTTCGAGGAAAGCATGTATCATGACCTGCGTATATCTGGTCTCTGCTGGTCCTACGTTTCACCTCTGTTCTCTACCACAACTTCCTCCATTCATCTCGAGGAAAGCATGTATCATGCCCTGCGTATATCTGGTCTCTGCTGGTCCTACGTATCACCTCTGTTCTCTACCACAACTTCATCCATTCATCTCGTGGAAAGCATGTATCATGCCCTGCATATATCTGGTCTCTGCTGGTCCTACGTTTCACCTCTGTTCTCTACCACAACTTCCTCCATTCATCTCGAGGAAAGCATGTATCATGCCCTGCATATATCTGGTCTCTGCTGGTCCTACGTTTCACCTCTGTTCTCTACCACAACTTCATCCATTCATTTCGAGGAAATCATGTATCATGCCCTGCATATATCTGGTCTCTGCTGGTCCTACATTTCACCTCTGTTCTCTACCACAACTTCATCCATTGATTTCGAGGAAAGCATGTATCATGCCCTGCATATATCTGGTCCCTGCTGGTTCTACGTTTCACCTCTGTTCTCTACCACAACTTCATCCATTCATTTCGAGGAAAGCATGTATCATGACCTGCGTATATCTGGTCTCTGCTGGTCCTACGTTTCACCTCTGTTCTCTACCACAACTTCCTCCGTTCATCTCGAGGAAAGCATGTATCATGCCCTGCGTATATCTGGTCTCTGCTGGTCCTACGTATCACCTCTGTTCTCTACCACAACTTCATCCATTCATCTCGAGGAAAGCATGTATCATGCCCTGCATATATCTGGTCTCTGCTGGTCCTACGTTTCACCTCTGTTCTCTACCACAACTTCCTCCATTCATCTCGAGGAAAGCATGTATCATGCCCTGCATATATCTGGTCTCTGCTGGTCCTACGTTTCACCTCTGTTCTCTACCACAACTTCCTCCATTCATCTCGAGGAAAGCATGTATCATGCCGTGCATATATCTGGTCTCTGCTGGTCCTACGATTCACCCCTGTTCTCTACCACAATTTCATCCATTCATTTCGAGGAAAGCATGTATCATGCCCTGCATATATCTGGTCTCCGCTGGTCCTACGTATCACCTCTGTTCTCTACCACAACTTCCTCCATTCATCTCGAGGAAAGCATGTATCATGCCCTGCATATATCTGGTCTCTGCTGGTCCTACGTTTCCCCTCTGTTCTCTACCACAGCTTCCTCCATTCATCTCGAGGAAAGCATGTATCACGCCCTGCGTATATCTGGTCTCTGCTGGTCCTACGTATCACCTCTGTTCTCTACCACAACTTCCTCCATTCATGTCGAGGAAAGCATGTATCATGCCCTGCATATATCTGGTCTCTGATGGTCCTACGTTTCACCTCTGTTCTCTACCAAAACGTCCTCCATTCATCTCGAGGAAAGCATGTATCATGCCCTGCGTATATCTGGTCTCTGCCGGTCCTACGTGTCACCTCTGTTCTCTACCACAACTTCCTCCATTCATCTCGAGGAAAGCATGTATCATGACCTGCGTATATCTGGTCTCTGCTGGTCCTACGTATCACCTCTGTTCTCTACCACAACTTCCTCCATTTATCTCGAGGAAAGCATGTATCATACCCTGCATATATCTGGTCACTGCTGGTCCTACGTATCACCTCTGTTCTCTACCACAACTTCCTCCATTCATCTCGAGGAAAGCATGTATCATGACCTGCGTATATCTGGTCTCTGCTGGTCCTACGTTTCACCTCTGTTCTCTACCACAACTTCCTCCATTCATCTCGAGGAAAGCATGTTTCATGCCCTGCGTATATCTGGTCACTGCTGGTCCTACGTATCACCTCTGTTCTCTACCACAACTTCCTCCATTCATCTCGAGGAAAGTATGTATCATGCCCTGCGTATATCTGGTCACTGCCGGTCCTACGTATCACCCCTTTTCTCTACCACAACGTCCTCCATTCATCTCGAGGGAAGCATGTATCATGCCCTGCGTATATCTGGTCTCAGCTGGTCCTACGTATCACCTCTGTTCTCTACCACAACTTCCTCCATTCATCTCGAGGAAAGCATGTATCATGCCCTGTATATATCTGGTCTCTGCTGGTCCTACGTTTCACCTCTGTTCTCTACCACAACTTCCTCCATTCATCTCGAGGAAAGCATGTATCATGCCCTGCATATATCTGGTCTCTGCTGGTCCTACGTTTCACCTCTGTTCTCTACCACAACTTCCTCCATTCATCTCGAGGAAAGCATGTATCATGCCGTGCATATATCTGGTCTCTGCTGGTCCTACGATTCACCCCTGTTCTCTACCACAACTTCATCCATTCATTTCGAGGAAAGCATGTATCATGCCCTGCATATATCTGGTCTCCGCTGGTCCTACGTATCACCTCTGTTCTCTACCACAACTTCCTCCATTCATCTCGAGGAAAGCATGTATCATGCCCTGCATATATCTGGTCTCTGCTGGTCCTACGTTTCCCCTCTGTTCTCTACCACAGCTTCCTCCATTCATCTCGAGGAAAGCATGTATCACGCCCTGCGTATATCTGGTCTCTGCTGGTCCTACGTATCACCTCTGTTCTCTACCACAACTTCCTCCATTCATGTCGAGGAAAGCATGTATCATGCCCTGCATATATCTGGTCTCTGATGGTCCTACGTTTCACCTCTGTTCTCTACCAAAACGTCCTCCATTCATCTCGAGGAAAGCATGTATCATGCCCTGCGTATATCTGGTCTCTGCCGGTCCTACGTGTCACCTCTGTTCTCTACCACAACTTCCTCCATTCATCTCGAGGAAAGCATGTATCATGACCTGCGTATATCTGGTCTCTGCTGGTCCTACGTATCACCTCTGTTCTCTACCACAACTTCCTCCATTTATCTCGAGGAAAGCATGTATC
The DNA here is from genome assembly GCA_036971475.1 of Prosapia bicincta. Classification (NCBI taxonomy): domain Eukaryota; kingdom Metazoa; phylum Arthropoda; class Insecta; order Hemiptera; family Cercopidae; genus Prosapia; species Prosapia bicincta. Next base: position 89,895,600 of record JBAIZL010000006.1, on the reverse strand, counting down.
ATACCCTGCATATATCTGGTCACTGCTGGTCCTACGTATCACCTCTGTTCTCTACCACAACTTCCTCCATTCATCTCGAGGAAAGCATGTATCATGACCTGCGTATATCTGGTCTCTGCTGGTCCTACGTTTCACCTCTGTTCTCTACCACAACTTCCTCCATTCATCTCGAGGAAAGCATGTTTCATGCCCTGCGTATATCTGGTCACTGCTGGTCCTACGTATCACCTCTGTTCTCTACCACAACTTCCTCCATTCATCTCGAGGAAAGTATGTATCTTGCCCTGCGTATATCTGGTCACTGCCGGTCCTACGTATCACCCCTTTTCTCTACCACAACGTCCTCCATTCATCTCGAGGGAAGCATGTATCATGCCCTGCGTATATCTGGTCTCAGCTGGTCCTACGTATCACCTCTGTTCTCTACCACAACTTCCTCCATTCATCTCGAGGAAAGCATGTATCATGCCCTGTATATATCTGGTCTCTGCTGGTCCTACGTTTCATCTCTGTTCTCTACCACAACTTCATCCATTCATCTCGAGGAAAGCATGTATCATGCCCTGTATATATCTGGTCTATGCTGTTCCGACGTATCACCTCTGTTCTCTACCACAACTTCCTCCATTCATCTCGAGGAAAGCATGTATCATGCCCTGCATATATCTGGTCTCTGCTGGTCCTACGTTTCACCGCTGTTCTCTACCAAAACTTCCTCCATTCATCTCGAGGAAAGCATGTATCATGCGCTGCGTATATCTGGTCTCTGCTGGTCCTACGTATCACCTCTGTTCTCTACCACAACCTCCTCCATTCATCTCGAGGAAAGCATGTATCATGCCCTGCATATATCTGGTCTCTGCTGGTCCTACGTTTCACCTCTGTTCTCTACCAAAACTTCCTCCATTCATCTCGAGGAAAGCATGTATCATGCTCTGCGTATATCTAGTCTCTGCTGGTCCTACGTTTCACCTCTGTTCTCTACCACAACTTCCTCCATTCATCTCGAGGAAAGCATGTATCATGCCCTGCGTATATCTGGTCTCTGCCGGTCCTACGTATCACCTCTGTTCTCTACCACAACTTCCTCCATTCATCTCGAGGAAAGCATGTATCATGACCTGCGTATATCTGGTCTCTGCTGGTCCCTCATATCACCTCTGTTCTCTACCACAACTTCCTCCATTCATCTCGAGGAAAGCATGTATCATGACCTGCGTATATCTGGTCTCTGCTGGTCCTACGTTTCACCTCTGTTCTCTACCAAAACTTCCTCCATTCATCTCGAGGAAAGCATGTATCATGCCCTGCGTATATCTGGTCTCTGCCGGTCCTACGTGTCACCTCTGTTCTCTACCACAACTTCCTCCATTCATCTCGAGGAAAGCATGTATCATGACCTGCGTATATCTGGTCTCTGCTGGTCCTACGTATCACCTCTGTTCTCTACCACAACTTCCTCCATTCATCTCGAGGAAAGCATGTATCATGCCCTGCGTATATCTGGTCTCTGCTGGTCCTACGTTTCACCTCTGTTCTCTACCACAACTTCATCCTTTCATCTCGAGGAAAGCATGTATCATGCCCTGCGTATATCTGGTCTCTGCTGGTCCTACGTATCACCTCTGTTCTCTACCACAACTTCCTCCATTCATCTCAAGGAAAGCATGTATCATGACCTGCGTATATCTCGTCTCTGCTGGTCCTACGTATCACCTCTGTTCTCTACCACAACTTCCTACATTCATCTCGAGGAAAGCATGTATCATGCCCTGCATATATCTGGTCTCTGCTGGTCCTACGTTTCCCCTCTGTTCTCTAACACAGCTTCCTCCATTCATCTCGAGGAAAGCATGTATCATGCCTTGCGTATATCTGGTCTCAGCTGGTCCTACGTATCACCTCTGTTCTCTACCACAACTTCCTCCATTCATCTCGAGGAAAGCATGTATCATGCCCTGCGTATATCTGGTCTCTGCTGGTCCTACGTATCACCTCTGTTCTCTACCACAACTTCCTCCATTCATCTCGAGGAAAGCATGTATCATGCCCTGCGTATATCTGGTCTCTGCTGGTCCTACGTATCACCTCTGTTCTCTACCACAACTTCCTCCATTCATCTCGAGGAAAGCATGTATCATGCCCTGCGTATATCTGGTCTCTGCTGGTCCTACGTATCACCTCTGTTCTCTACCATAACTTCCTCCATTCATCTCGAGGAAAGCATGTATCATGCCCTGCGTATATCTGGTCTCTGCTGGTCCTACGTATCACCTCTGTTCTCTACCACAACTTCCTCCATTCATCTCAAGGAAAGCATGTATCATGAACTGCGTATATCTGGTCTCAGCTGGTCCTACGTATCAACTCTGTTCTCTACCACAACTTCCTCCATTCATCTCGAGGAAAGCATCTATCATGACCTGCGTATATCTGGTCTCTGCTGGTCCCACGTATCACATCTGTTCTCTACCACAACTTCCTCCATTCATCTCGAGGAAAGCATGTACCATCACCTGCGTATATCTGGTCTCTGCTGGTCCTACGTATCACCTCTAATCTCTACCACAACCTCCTCCATTCATCTCGAGGAAAGCATGTATCATGACCTGCGTATATCTGGTCACTGCTGGTCCTACGTTTCACCTCTGTTCTCTACCACAACTTCCTCCATTCATCTCGAGGAAAGCATGTATCATGCCCTGCGTATATCTGGTCTCAGCTGGTCCTACGTATCACCTCTGTTCTCTACCACAACTTCCTCCATTCATCTCGAGGAAAGCATGTATCATGCCCTGTATATATCTGGTCTCTGCTGGTCCTACGTTTCATCTCTGTTCTCTACCACAACTTCCTCCATTCATCTCGAGGAAAGCATGTATCATGCCCTGTATATATCTGGTCTCTGCTGTTCCGACGTATCACCTCTGTTCTCTACCACAACTTCCTCCATTCATCTCGAGGAAAGCATGTATCATGCCCTGCATATATCTGGTCTCTGCTGGTCCTACGTTTCACCGCTGTTCTCTACCAAAACTTCCTCCATTCATCTCGAGGAAAGCATGTATCATGCGCTGCGTATATCTGGTCTCTGCTGGTCCTACGTATCACCTCTGTTCTCTACCACAACCTCCTCCATTCATCTCGAGGAAAGCATGTATCATGCCCTGCATATATCTGGTCTCTGCTGGTCCTACGTTTCACCTCTGTTCTCTACCAAAACTTCCTCCATTCATCTCGAGGAAAGCATGTATCATGCTCTGCGTTTATCTGGTCTCTGCTGGTCCTACGTTTCACCTCTGTTCTCTACCACAACTTCCTCCATTCATCTCGAGGAAAGCATGTATCATGCCCTGCGTATATCTGGTCTCTGCCGGTCCTACGTATCACCTCTGTTCTCTACCACAACTTCCTCCATTCATCTCGAGGAAAGCATGTATCATGACCTGCGTATATCTGGTCTCTGCTGGTCCCTCATATCACCTCTGTTCTCTACCACAACTTCCTCCATTCATCTCGAGGAAAGCATGTATCATGACCTGCGTATATCTGGTCTCTGCTGGTCCTACGTTTCACCTCTGTTCTCTACCAAAACTTCCTCCATTCATCTCGAGGAAAGCATGTATCATGCCCTGCGTATATCTGGTCTCTGCCGGTCCTACGTGTCACCTCTGTTCTCTACCACAACTTCCTCCATTCATCTCGAGGAAAGCATGTATCATGACCTGCGTATATCTGGTCTCTGCTGGTCCTACGTATCACCTCTGTTCTCTACCACAACTTCCTCCATTCATCTCGAGGAAAGCATGTATCATGCCCTGCGTATATCTGGTCTCTGCTGGTCCTACGTTTCACCTCTGTTCTCTACCACAACTTCATCCATTCATCTCGAGGAAAGCATGTATCATGCCCTGCGTATATCTGGTCTCTGCTGGTCCTACGTATCACCTCTGTTCTCTACCACAACTTCCTCCATTCATCTCGAGGAAAGCATGTATCATGACCTGCGTATATCTCGTCTCTGCTGGTCCTACGTATCACCTCTGTTCTCTACCACAACTTCCTACATTCATCTCGATGAAAGCATGTATCATGCCCTGCATATATCTGGTCTCTGCTGGTCCTACGTTTCCCCTCTGTTCTCTAACACAGCTTCCTCCATTCATCTCGAGGAAAGCATGTATCATGCCTTGCGTATATCTGGTCTCTGCTGGTCCTACGTATCACCTCTGTTCTCTACCACAACTTCCTCCATTCATCTCGAGGAAAGCATGTATCATGCCCTGCGTATATCTGGTCTCTGCTGGTCCTACGTATCACCTCTGTTCTCTACCACAACTTCCTCCATTCATCTCGAGGAAAGCATGTATCATGCCCTGCGTATATCTGGTCTCTGCTGGTCCTACGTATCACCTCTGTTCTCTACCACAACTTCCTCCATTCATCTCGAGGAAAGCATGTATCATGCCCTGCGTATATCTGGTCTCTGCTGGTCCTACGTATCACCTCTGTTCTCTACCATAACTTCCTCCATTCATCTCGAGGAAAGCATGTATCATGCCCTGCGTATATCTGGTCTCTGCTGGTCCTACGTATCACCTCTGTTCTCTACCACAACTTCCTCCATTCATCTCAAGGAAAGCATGTATCATGAACTGCGTATATCTGGTCTCAGCTGGTCCTACGTATCAACTCTGTTCTCTACCACAACTTCCTCCATTCATCTCGAGGAAAGCATCTATCATGACCTGCGTATATCTGGTCTCTGCTGGTCCTACGTATCACCTCTGTTCGCTACCACAACTTCCTCCATTCATCTCTAAGAAAGCATGTATCATGACCTGCCTATATCTGGTCTCTGCTGGTCCCACGTATAACATCTGTTCTCTACCACAACTTCCTCCATTCATCTCGAGGAAAGCATGTACCATCACCTGCGTATATCTGGTCTCTGCTGGTCCTACGTATCACCTCTAATCTCTACCACAACCTCCTCCATTCATCTCGAGGAAAGCATGTATCATGACCTGCGTATATCTGGTCACTGCTGGTCCTACGTTTCACCTCTGTTCTCTACCACAACTTCCTCCATTCATCTCGAGGAAAGCATGTATCATGACCTGCGTATATCTGGTCTCTGCTGGTCCTACGTTTCACCTCTGTTCTCTACCACAACTTCCTCCATCATCTCGAGGAAAGCATGTATCATGACCTCCGTATATCTGGTCACTGCTGGTCCTACGTTTCACCTCTGTTCTCTACCACAACTTCCTCCATTCATCTCGAGGAAAGCATGTATCATGACCTGCGTATATCTGGTCTCTGCTGGTCCTACGTTTCATCTCTGTTCTCTACCACAACTTCCTCCATTCATCTCGAGGAAAGCATGTATCATGCCCTGCGTATATCTGGTCTCTGCTGGTCCTACGTATCACCTCTGTTCTCTACCACAACTTCCTCCATTCATCTCGAGGAAAGCATGTATCATGACCTGCGTATATCTGGTCTCTGCTGGTCTTACGTTTCACCTCTGTTCTCTACCACAACTTCCTCCATTCATCTCGAGGAAAGCATGTATCATGCCCTGCGTATATCTGGTCTCTGCTGGTCCTACGTATCACCTCTGTTCTCTACCACAACTTCCTCCATTCATCTCGAGGAAAGCATGTATCATGACCTGCGTATATCTGGTCTCTGCTGGTCCTACGTATCACCTCTGTTCTCTACCACAACTTCCTCCATTCATCTCGAGGAAAGCATGTATCATGCCCTGCGTATATCTGGTCTCTGCTGGTCCTACGTTTCACCTCTGTTCTCTGCCACAACTTCCTCCATTCATCTCGAGGAAAGCATGTATCATGCCCTGCATATATCTGGTCTCTGCTGGTCCTACGTTTCACCTCTGTTCTTTACCACAACTTCCTCCATTCAACTCGAGGAAAGCATGTATCATGACCTGCGTATATCTGGTCTCTGCTGGTCCTAAGTATCACCTCTGTTCTCTACCACAACTTCCTCCATTCATCTCGAGGAAAGCATGTATCATGCCCTGCGTATATCTGGTCTCTGCTGGTCCTACGTTTCATCTCTGTTCTCTACCAAAACTTCCTCCATTCATCTCGAGGAAAGCATGTATCATGCCCTGCGTATATCTGGTCTCTGCTGGTCCTACGTATCACCTCTGTTCTCTACCACAACTTCCTCCATTCATCTCGAGGAAAGCATGTATCATGACTTGCGTATATCTTGTCTCTGCTGGTCCTACGTGTCACACCTCTGTTCTCTACCACAACTTCCTCCATTCATCTCGAGGAAAGCATGAATCATGACCTGCGTATATCTGGTCTCTGCTGGTCCTACGTATCACCTCTGTTCTCTACCACAACTTCCTCCATTCATCTCGAGGAAAGCATGTATCATGCCCTGCGTATATCCGGTCTCTGCTGGTCCTACGTATCACATCTGTTCTCTACCACAACTTCCTCCATTCATCTCGAGGAAAGCATGTATCATGACCTGCGTATATCTGGTCTCTGCTGGTCCCACGTATCACCTCTGTTCTCTACCACACCTTCCTCCATTCATCTCGAGGAAAGCATGTATCATGCCCTGCGTATATCTGGTCTCTGCTGGTCCTACGTATCACCTCTGTTCTCTACCACAACTTCCTCCATTCATCTCGAGGAAAGCATGTATCATGACCTGCGTATATCTGGTCTCTGCTGGTCCTACGTTTCACCTCTGTTCTCTTCCAAAACTTCCTCCATTCATCTCGAGGAAGGCATGTATCATGCCCTGCGTATATCTGGTCTCTGCTGGTCCCACGTATCACCTCTGTTCTCTACCACAACTTCCTCCACTCATCTCGAGGAAAGCATGTATCATGTCCTGCGTATATCTGGTCTCTGCTGGTCCTACGTATCACCTCTGTTCTCTACCACAACTTCCTCCATTCATCTCGAGGAAAGCATGTATCATGCCCTCCGTATATCTGGTCTCTGCTGGTCCCACGTATCACCTCTGTTCTCTACCACAACTTCCTCCATTCATCTCGAGGAAAGCATGTATCATGCCCTGCGTACATCTGGTCTCTGCTGGTCATACGTATCACCTCTGTTCTCTACCACAACTTCATCCATTCATCTCGAGGAAAGCATGTATCATGACCTGCGTATATCTGGTCCCTGCTGGTCCTACGTATCACCTCTGTTCTCTACCATAACTTCATCCATTCATCTCGAGGAAAGCATGTATCATGACCTGCGTATATCTGGTCTCTCCTGGTCCTACGTATCACCTCTGTACTCTACCACAATTCCTCCATTCATCTCGAGGAAAGCATGTGTCATGACCTGCGTATATCTGGTCTCTCCTGGTCCTACGTATCACCTCTGTTCTCTACCACAACTTCCTCCATTCATCTCGAGGAAAGCATGTATCATGACCTGCGTATATCTGGTCTCTCCTGGTTCTACGTTCCACCTCTGTTCTCTACCACAACTTCCTCCATTCATCTCGAGGAAAGCATGTATCATGACCTGCGTATATCTGGTCTCTGCTGGTCCTACGTTTCACCTCTGTTCTCTACCACAACTTCCTCCATTCATCTCGAGGAAAGCATGTATCATGACCTGCGTATATCTGGTCTCTGCTGGTCCTACGTATCACCTCTGTTCTCTACTACAACTTCCTCCATTCATCTCGAGGAAGGCATGTATCATGCCCTGCATATATCTGGTCTCTGCTGGTCCTACGTATCACCTGTGTACTCTACCATAATTCCTCCATTCATCTCGAGGAAAGCATGTATCATGACCTGCGTATATCTGGTCTCTCCTGGTCCTACGTATCACCTCTGTACTCTACCACAATTCCTCCATTCATCTCGAGGAAAGCATGTATCATGACCTGCGTATATCTGGTCTCTCCTGGTCCTACGTATCACCTCTGTTCTCTACCACAACTTCTTCCATTCATCTCCAGGAAAGCATGTATCATGACCTGCGTATATCTGGTCTCTCCTGGTCCTACGTATCACCTCTGTACTCTACCACAATTCCTCCATTCATCTCGAGGAAAGCATGTATCATGACCTGCGTATATCTGGTCTCTCCTGGTCCTACGTATCACCTCTGTTCTCTACCACAACTTCCTCCATTCATCTCGAGGAAAGCATGTATCATGACCTGCGTATATCTGGTCTCTCCTGGTTCTACGTTCCACCTCTGTTCTCTACCACAACTTCCTCCATTCATCTCGAGGAAAGCATGTATCATGACCTGCGTATATCTGGTCTCTGCTGGTCCTACGTTTCACCTCTGTTCTCTACCACAACTTCCTCCATTCATCTCGAGGAAAGCATGTATAATGACCTGCGTATATCTGGTCTCTGCTGGTCCTACGTATCACCTCTGTTCTCTACCACAACTTCCTCCATTCATCTCGAGGAAAGCATGTATCATGACCTGCGTATATCTGGTCTCTGCTGGTCCTACGTATCACCTCTGTTCTCTACCACAACTTCCTCCATTCATCTTGAGGAAAGCATGTATCATGACCTGCGTATATCTGGTCTCTGCTGGTCCTACGTATCACCTCTGTTCTCTACCACAACCTCCTCCATTCATCTCGAGGAAAGCATGTATCATGCCCTGCGTATATCTGGTCTCTGCTGGTCCTACGTTTCACCTCTGTTCTCTACCACAACTTCATCCATTCATCTCGAGGAAAGCATGTATCATGACCTGCGTATATCTGGTCTCTGCTGTTGCTACGTTTCACCTCTGTTCTCTACCACAACTTCCTCCATTCATTTCGAGGAAAGTATGTATCATGACCTGCGTATATCTGGTCTCTGCTGGTCCTACGTTTCACCTCTGTTCTCTACCACAACTTCCTCCATTCATCTCGAGGAAAGCATGTATCATGCCCTGCGTATATTTGGTCTCTGCTGGTCCTACGTTTCATCTCTGTTCTCTACCACAACTTCCTCCATTCATCTCGAGGAAGGCATGTATCATGCCCTGCATATATCTGGTCTCTGCTGGTCCTACGTATCACCTCTGTTCTCTACCACAACTTCCTCCATTCATTTCGAGGAAAGCATGTATCATGACCTGCGTATATCTGGTCTCTGCTGGTCCTACTTATCACCTCTGTTCTCTACCACAACTTTCTCCATTCATCTCGAGGAAAGCATGTATCATGACCTGCGTATATCTGGTCTCTCCTGGTTCTACGTTTCACCTCTGTTCTCTACCACAACTTCCTCCATTCATCTCGAGGGAAGCATGTATCATGCCCTGCATATATCTGGTCTCTGCTGGTCCTACGTATCACCTCTGTTCTCTACCACAACTTCCTCCATTCATCTCGAGGAAAGCATGTATCACGACCTGCGTATATCTGGTCTCTGCTGGTCCTACGTATCACCTCTGTTCTCTACCAAAACTTCCTCCATTCATCTGTAGGAAAGCATGTATCATGACCTGCGTATATCTGGTCTCTGCTGGTCCTACGTTTCACCTCTGTTCTCTACCACAACTTCCTCCATTCATCTCGAGGAAAGCATGTATCATGACCTGCGTATATCTGGTCTCTGCTGGTCCTACGTTTCACCTCTGTTCTCTACCACAACTTCCTCCATTCATCTCGAGGAAAGCATGTATCATGACCTGCGTATATCTGGTCTCTGCTGGTCCTACGTATCACCTCTGTTCTCTACCAAAACTTCCGCCATTCATCCCGAGGAAAGCATGTATCATGACCTGCGTATATCTGGTCTCTGCTGGTCCTACGTTTCACCTCTGTTCTCTACCACAACTTCCTCCATTCATCTCGAGGAAAGCATGTATCATGACCTGCGTATATCTGGTCTCTCCTGGTTCTACGTTCGACCTCTGTTCTCTACCACAACTTCCTCCATTCATCTCGAGGAAAGCATGTATCATGACCTGCGTATATCTGGTCTCTCCTGGTTCTACGTTTCACCTCTGTTCTCTACCACAACTTCCTCCATTCATCTCGAGGAAAGCATGTATCATGACCTGCGTATATCTGGTCTCTGCTGGTCCTACGTATCACCTCTGTTCTCTACCACAACTTCCTCCATTCATCTCGAGGAAAGCATGTATCATGACCTGCGTATATCTGGTCACTGCTGGTCCTACGTTTCACTTCTATACCCAACATTTTCCAAAGTTCTGAGAAATAAAGAAATTTTATTTGCGCTAGATTTCACCTGTCTTACTCATGGAAAATCACAGTGGGTCACTTCAACACAACACGCTTCCTAAAAGTAATGTTTCTATGCATTTTTAAAAAAATCTTTAATTGAATTTGAATTGTATGATTCAATAAATTATTCTTGTATTTGTATTTCTTTTGTGATTTTTCTTTATTACACAAGAATACATACTTTGTTATTTATACCAATATATGTTATAACACACACACACACACACACACACACACACACACACACATACACACACACACACACACACACACACACACACACACACACACACACACACACACACACACACACACACACACACACACACACAAACACACACACACACACACCCACACACACACACACACAGACATATATATATATATATATATATATATATATATATATATATATATATATATATATATGTGTGTGTGTGTGTGTGTGTGTGTGTGAGAGAGAGAGAGAGTGAGAAAGAGATAGAGTGCGTATGTGTGTGTGAAAACACATATACATATATAGGCCTATACATATATTACTCTGATTTACTCAATATGAGTTCCTGTTTTGTGATAAACGTGTTTGCCTTATATGCAATTACCTCAACTCACAATGTAAACGTCATCATATTCAAACAAGGAAATCATTTAAAACCCTTTTTCTCAAATCGAGTTTTTCCCGAGAAGATCTCATTTTATTACTTTTCACTTGTTTACTGAAACGTGTGTTTTCATTAGTGATATGAGTCTTCTCGTTGCTACGTCGCCTAAAGTTAGCTAATATCGCAACTTTTATTAGCATTTACGGCGATACAAAGAGTATTTTATATTATTATGCGCACAAAGATTTGCTTGCAGAAATTCCATTCTAGTGTCTTGCCTCGTCAGACATTTCAATATGTATTCGATTTGTGTTCCCTTTACCTTGACGGTATAGTATTAAAAGATCCTCCCTCAAGCACGAGCTTTATCCGCAGCTTATGAATAAAACCGAACTGTGCACTGGAATCCGATCAATTTATTTAGTTTACTGTGATAACCACATTTAATTATTATTTTGCATTATATTTAATTCTTTAGTCTTGGTTCTTGTAATAATAACTACTTGTAAGTCAAGCAACATAGAATTTACAATTATTTTTCGTATTTCATATATTTATAAATTTCTGGAACTGTAAAAACATCTAAGTAAGGTTAAATAAGGTTATGATAAAGGTAAGTAGATGTTTTGAAAATATGGAGTAGGATGAGTCACTGTCGTAGAGAGAGGGAGAAAGAGGGGGAGATTGAGAATGGTGAGGGAAAGTAGGAGGAAAAGAGATAGAAAGTGAGAGGAGTGGAAATAAATGTTTTCCTGCAGATAGTTTCTTTCGTTAAGTTTTCCCCTGAAATTTAGATGACTTTCTGGTTAAAATATCCCGCTTTAGTTTGGCTTCTCTGAAGCTATTAAGAAAGTATCCTCTTTTTACATGTCCTTAGCGAATGTTTTCAGTTGTTTTACATAAGAAGGGGGAATTAATCACTTAGAGTAAACTAGAGAATGCCTGGAACATTTTCTTTTTAGGTTGTAAGGTCGAAAAAAACATATAAATATATTTCTATAAGTTCTATAAATGCGTTTGAAAATATTCATTTAATTATTTTAAGATATAGGATGTATTTAATGCGGGTAATATATTACACTATAATATAAATAATTTATTTATCAAACTAATATTTTTTACAGGTAAACAAATAAAATTAAACAAATTTTAGAATTTCATGAATCTGTAATTAGATATAAGAGAATTAGTTTTATTTAGTGGTACTTTGTAATTTTCTAAAAATTTAACACGACGAATTTCTCTACATTATCCTTTAGGGATGAATTGACCACGAATAAATTTTTGAGAAATTGTTTACAGCTATTACGAGACAACTTAAGTTTAACATAATCAACTTTAATTGACGGTATTTGCCGTGTATAATATTACAGCGTGAAGCTGGAGGCTCTATTAATATTCTACATAACGTAATTGCTGTCCCTCATCGTGTAACGCCTGGTTTCCGATGCGTTCGTCAAGACCATCATCAGAGAATGTTACTGGAGTAAAGAGAAGCATTCTCGGCGAGAATTCCGCTTCAGGATTTAAAATGTAACACAACCGTCCATTAAAAACAATTTCTAATAATTTTATAAGCAGAAATAGGTAACCTGGTTAGAACTAACAATTAATATTCGAAGATAGTGAAATTTGTATTTTTACATTTTCTTATTCAAAACACTAAAACGCAAGTTAAATTAACAATAACTACTTAGGTATGAACATTACAAATAAACAAACGGTCTACTTTAAAGAGCGACGAAATCTAACAATAACTACTTAGGTATGAACATTACAAATAAACAAACGGTCTACTTTAAAGAGCGACGGAAATCTAACAATAACTACTTACGTATGAACATTACAAATAAACAAACGGTCTACTTTAAAGAGCGACGGAAATCTAACAATAACTACTTACGTATGAACATTACAAATAAACAAACGGTCTACTTTAAAGAGCGACGGAAATCTAACAATAACTACTTAGGTATGAACATTACAAATAAACAAACGGTCTACTTTAAAGAGCGACGAAATCTAACAATAACTACTTAGGTATGAACATTACAAATAAACAAACGGTCTACTTTAAAGAGCGACGGAAATCTAACAATAACTACTTACGTATGAACATTACAAATAAACAAACGGTCTACTTTAAAGAGCGACGGAAATCTAACAATAACTACTTAGGTATGAACATTACAAATAAACAAACGGTCTACTTTAAAGAGCGACGGAAATCTAACAATAACTACTTAGGTATGAACATTACAAATAAACAAACGGTCTACTTTAAAGAGCGACGGAAATCTAACAATAACTACTTAGGTATGAACATTACAAATAAACAAACGGTCTACTTTAAAGAGCGACGGAAATCTAACAATAACAACTTAGGTATGAACATTACAAATAAACAAACGGTCTACTTTAAAGAGCGACGGAAATCTAACAATAACAACTTAGGTATGAACATTACAAATAAACAAACGGTCTACTTTAAAGAGCGACGGAAATCTAACAATAACAACTTAGGTATGAACATTACAAATAAACAAACGGTCTACTTTAAAGAGCGACGGAAATCTAACAATAACTACTTAGGTATGAACATTACAAATAAACAAACGGTCTACTTTAAAGAGCGACGGAAATCTAACAATAACTACTTAGGTATGAACATTACAAATAAACAAACGGTCTACTTTAAAGAGCGACGGAAATCTAAC
>JBAIZL010000006.1:89864545-89869545 GCA_036971475.1 Prosapia bicincta | reverse complement strand
TTGGAAGCACACCCTAGCAGGTCATGGATTGTTCGACATAAATTTGGAAGCATACCCTTAGAGGTCATATAGTGTTCGACATAAATTTGGAAGCAAACCCTTACAGGTCATGGAGTGTTCGACACAAATTTGGAAGCAAACCCTTACAGGTCATGGAGTGTTCGACATAAATTTGGAAGCATACCCTTAGAGGTAATGGAGCGCTCGACCTAAATTTGGAAGCACACCCTTACAGGTCATAGAGAGCTCGACATAAATTTGGAAGCTAACCCTTAGAGGTAATGGAGCGCTCGACCTAAATTTGGAAGCACACCCTTACAGGTCATGGAGAGCTTGACATAAATTTGGAAGCAAACCCTTAGAGGTAATGGAATGCTCGACCTAAATTTGGAAGCACACCCTTACAGGTCATGGAGTGTTTGACATAAATTTCTAAGCAAACCCTTACAGGTCATGGAGTGTTCGACATAATTTTGGAAGCATACCCTTACAGGTCATGGAGCACTCGACATAAATTTGATAGCAAACCCTTAGAGGTAATGGAGCGTTCAACCTAGATTTTCTAAGCATACCCTTGGAGGTCATCGAGTTCTTGACCTTAATTTGGAAGGAAAACCTTACAGGTAATATTTGAACTGTTATGATTGAATCTGTTTTTTAATATTCATTTACGGCGCACCGCTCTTGTTTCGGTTACGTAATGCTACTCCTAAACCCTAATTTAGAAATTTCGATCCCAAAAGACAAATTTGGCGCAAACCCTTACAGGTCTTGGCGCGTTGACATACATTTGGAAGCATAAACTTAGAGGTAATTGAGCGCTCGACATAAATTTGGAAGCATACCCTTAGAGGTAATGGAGCGCTCGACATAAATTTGGAAGCATACTCTTAGAGGTAATTGATCGCTCGACATAAATTTGGAAGCAAACCCTTAGAGGTAATTTAGTGCTAGACCTAAATTTTATAAGCATACCTTTGCAGGTCATAGAGTACTTGACCTAATTTTGGAAGCAAAACCTTACAGGTAATGGAGCGCTCGACATAAATTTGGAAGGATACCCTTAAAGGTAATGGAGTGCTTGACATTAATTTATAAGCATACCCTTACAGGTCATGGAGCGCTCGACATAAATTTGGAAGCACACCCTTACAGGTCATGGACCGCTCGACATAAATTTGGAAGTAAACCCTTAGAGGTAATGGAGCGCTCGACCTAAATTTTTATAAGCATACCCTTGGAGGTCATCGAGTTCTTGCCCTAAATTTTGAAGCAAAACCTTACAGGTAATGGAGAGCTTGACATAAATTTGGAAGCATGGCCTTAGAGGTAATTGAGCGCTCGACATAAATTTGGAAGCATACTATTACAGGTCATTAAGCACTCGACATAAATTTGGAAGCAAACCCTTACAGGTCATGGAGCGCTCGACATAAATTTGGAAGCAAACCCTCACAGGTCATGGAGCGCTTGACCTTAATTTGGAAGCATCCCCTTAGAGGAGAGGCAATGGAGCGCTCGACATAAATTTGGAAGTTAGCCCTTACAGGTCATGGAGGGTTCGACTTAAATTTGGAAGCAAAGCCTTACAGGTCATGGAGCGCTCGACATAAATTTGGAAGCACACGCTTACAGGTCATGGAGCGCTCGACATAAAGTTGGAAGCAAACCCTTAGAGTTAATGGAGCGCTCGACATAAATTTGGAAACAAATCTTACATGTCATGGAGCGCTCGACTTAAATTTGGAAGCAAACCCTTACAGGACATGGAGCGCTCGACATAAATTTGGAAGCATACCCTTAGAGGTAATGGAGCGTTGGACATAAATTTGGAAGCAAACCCTTACAGCAATTGGAGAGCTCGACTAAAATTTGGAAGCAATCCCTTAGAGGTAATGGAGCCCTTGACATTAATTTGGAAGCATACCATAGAGGTGATGGAGCTCTCGACATAATTTGGAAGCACACCCTTACAGGTCAGGGAGCGCTTGACCGTAATTTTGAAGCACACCCTTACAGGTAATTGACCGATCAACATAAATTTGGAGGCACACCCATACAGGTCATGGAGCACGTAACCTTAATTTGGAAGCATACCTTTAGAGGGAACGGAGCGCTCGACATAAATGTGGCAGCAAACCCTTACAGGTCATTGAGCACTCGACATAAATTTGGAAGCACACCATTACAGGTCATGGAGCGCTTGAAATTAATTTGGAAGCATACCCTTAGAGGTAATGGAGTGCTCGACATAAATTTGGTAGCAAGGCCTTACAGGAATTGGAGTGCTCGACATAAATTTTTAAGCACACCCTTTCAGGTAATTGACCGATCGACATAAATTTGGAGGCACACCCATACAGGTCATGGAGCACGTAACGTCAATTTGGAAGCATACCTTTAGAGGGAACGGAGCGCTCGACATAAATTTGGAAGCACACCCTTACAGGTCATGGAGCGTTTGACCTTAATTTGGAAGCATACCTTTAGAGGAGAGGTAATGGAGCGCTCAACATAAATTTGGAAGCACACTCTTACAGGTCATGGAGCGCTTGACATTAATTTGGAAGGATACCCTTAGAGGTAATGGAGTGCTTGACATTAATTTATAAGCATACCCTTACAGGTCATGGAGCGCTCGACATAAATTTGGAAGCACACCCTTACAGGTCATGGACCGCTCGACATAAATTTGGAAGTAAACCCTTAG
This sequence comes from Prosapia bicincta, assembly GCA_036971475.1. Taxonomy (NCBI): domain Eukaryota; kingdom Metazoa; phylum Arthropoda; class Insecta; order Hemiptera; family Cercopidae; genus Prosapia; species Prosapia bicincta. Next base: position 89,866,835 of record JBAIZL010000006.1, on the reverse strand, counting down.
AGGTAATGGAGCGCTCGACCTAAATTTTATAAGCATACCCTTGGAGGTCATCGAGTTCTTGCCCTAAATTTTGAAGCAAAACCTTACAGGTAATGGAGACCTTGACATAAATTTGGAAGCATGGCCTTAGAGGTAATTGAGCGCTCGACATAAATTTGGAAGCATACTGTTACAGGTCATGAAGCACTCGACATAAATTTGGAAGCAAACCCTTACAGGTCATGGAGCGCTTGACCTTAATTTGGAAGCATCCCCTTAGAGGAGAGGCAATGGAGCGCTCGACATAAATTTGGAAGCCAACCCTTAGAGGTAATGGAGCGGTTGAGGTAAATTTGGACGCAAACCCTTACAGTCATGGAGCGCTCGACATACATTTGGAAGCAAACCATTACAGGTCATGGAGCGTGACATAAATTCGGAAGCACACCCTTTCAGGTAATTGAGCGCTCGACATAAATTTGGAAGCAAACCCTTACAGGTCATGGAGCGCTCGACATAAATTTGGAAGCAAACCCTTACAGGTCATGGAGCGCTTGACATAATTTTGAATAATAAATATGGAAAACCTTTCTCATAACTTTTAATCTCATATCTAAAACAAACCTGGTGCCACCGCGTAGGCACTTTGCATACCATAAAAGTAATTTACTGTTAATGTGACATTATACTGTACAAAATTATCTAAGGATTCAAAGAATATAAATTTTCAACATATTTCTTACATAGGTAAAATATTTTCTATTCAATACTACCGGAAAAATTAACATTGCGCGCGGATAATATGTGACCTACTATAAAGTTAATCTGTGACGGACTAGAAAGGTGTGAGACGTCCTTTCCCACCTACAGCGCTGCACATTGTCAGTTACAAGGCTTAGAATTATCCTTAGACTACCACAATAACAATCCTGTAACAATGACAATTAATCAATAGTCTATTGTAAAACAATCCAAGCGCGTAAGAGCGAACGAAAGCTATGTACGTAACAGTAAGAAATGTATGCATGTTTCTTGTTCCCTTAATAGCTATTATTAGTTACCATTATTACTAACAATTATTACTATCATCAAGCTTATAATGTATTTTAGATCATCGACATTTTAAAAACTCTAACAATTTTTTATTTATATACACTGTGCTATTAAGTGCTATATTTTTGAATAGTCTGTATTTTGTTTTCAGTTAAACAGACAAGCTTTTAAATAATACGTATAACCCTTGTAAAATCATTAATGTGTGTAATAATAACATTATGTTAACCTTTATATTAGCTTTTCTTATTTGCTTGCCTAGCATTCCATATGACGGTTCTAACCGGAATTGTTTGTGACTTTGTTATTTATAATAGGAATTAATAATTTGTTCATAATGGGATATAACAAAAAGAACCTATATTATGCATTCATACCTAATGCCTATTGTTACCCCCGAACTGATGATGGCAATGACCTTGTTGCAGGAAATAAAGGATAATTCACAAAACAGGCGTTATTATTTACAACGTGTCTTTATTTATTATATGAACTCCTAATACCCTTTTTTAATATCCGGTTTTGATGTAGTCATGTGAATTTCCTATTTTCTCGCAGCTTTTAAATAGAAATAAATCCTCGTAGCCTTCTAAAACCCCTTGCTTCCATAATACGCCTTTTTAATATCCGGTTTTGATGTAGTCATGTGAATTTCCTATTTTCTCGCAGCTTTTAAATAGAAATAAATCCTCGTAGCCTTCTAAAACCCCTTGCTTCCATAATACGCCTTTTTAATATCCGGTTTTGACGTAGTCATGTTAATTTCCTATTTTCTCACAGCTTTTAAATAGAAATAAATCCTCGTAGCCTTCTAAAACCCCATGCTTCCATAATACGCCTTTTTAATATCCGGTTTTGATGTAGTCATGTGAATTTCCTATTTTCTCGCAGCTTTTAAATAGAAATAAATCCTCGTAGCCTTCTAAAACCCCTTGCTTCCATAATACGCCTTTTTAATATCCGGTTTTGACGTAGTCATGTTAATTTCCTATTTTCTCACAGCTTTTAAATAGAAATAAATCCTCGTAGCCTTCTAAAACCCCATGCTTCCATAATACGCCTTTTTAATATCCGGTTTTGATGTAGTCATGTGAATTTCCTATTTTCTCGCAGCTTTTAAATAGAAATAAATCCTCGTAGCCTTGTAAAACCCCATGCTTCCATAATACGCCTTTTTAATATCCGGTTTTGACGTAGTCATGTTAATTTCCTATTTTCTCACAGCTTTTAAATAGAAATAAATCCTCGTAGCCTTCTA
>JBAIZL010000006.1:89854545-89859545 GCA_036971475.1 Prosapia bicincta | reverse complement strand
GTAACATCAGCCGTTTAATAAACCTGGCCGGGGCGGGCCGTGTGGCGCCTGTTTTCCGAACTGCCAAATGGGATGATATCTCTTTAAAACAGTCCGTTATAAATTATGCCCGGTTAACCGGTGCACTGTATAACGAGTTTCTACTGTATATGTTTAACTTCATCTACAAATTATATAATATATATATATATATATATATATATATATATATATATATATATACGTTAAGTTACAAAAATTGAAATATTCGTGCACTATTCAAGTCACTTTTATTATTTCCACAAGTTTCTATATATTTATTATAACAAAACTGTTACAACCTATGAAGTGTACATAGTTATTTATGTTCCGGGAAAACTACTGCTGTTTGGGGAAATGATTAAAAATTTTAATACTATCACCTAACTACAGCAGTTATAGTATCTATTTATATATTTATCTGTTATATGTATAGGCCTATATATATATATATATATATATATATATATATATATATATATATATATATATATAAGTAAAAGTTTCTGTTAATACAAGAGGCTTCCAAGGTCTGACGGGGTGGGTGATGCCCCTCTAGGACTAAGTCTTCACCCAGTCTGGAGGTCCAGCCCTTAGGTAAGGCCACCAGAAAGTAGATAGAGGTCCGATTGCTCTACCTGGACCGAACTAATCGGATGGGATATAGAGGTACGGAAACCTGGCCGTTTGGAAAGTTCTATTAGTCCCGAGTAGTTCTGGAACAGTGGTCGCAACGCTGTCATTGAAAGAGTTCGTCTTGTCCCAGCGGCGGGCAGCAACCATTCTTGGTCTTATAGAAAGGTAGAAAAACTCTTGCATACTGGTATACAGTTCTTTCGGGACTGACACTAGTCACCCGGGACGGGAGTCATAAGTTTGAGGTTGGATTCGTCGGGGTAGAGGTTTGATAGCTGAATGTGGATTTTCCGATCGGATAGGTCTGTGTGTTTTGTCAAGGGTCAAGCCGGAAGCCTAGATCCTTGCCACTCTTCACTTTCACCATGTTTATTCTGCAACGGGCAGCTGAGTATGACCTTTCTATGGCCCCTTTAGAGGGTTAGTATACTTCAGGCTTGCGACCGTACTCAGGGATTCCAGCTATACCTCCTACTAAGTGCTTACATGCCTCTACCGTATCCTAGCTATAGTCATAATCCTTTCACATCCTAAACATTGATTGATCATCCTATAGCTAAGAAATCTTACTTTCGCAATCTTTTAAATTATAACATATATCTCTGCAGGCGAATCTTTGCAACAATAAGGAAGTGGTGTGTCGCCCACCAGCCTAGATAGCTGCTAACTTACTTCTTAGCCTCTATAACGGGTTCACGTTGAGTTTACTGTATCGTCTATGTATACCTGACATAACTCAACTGGATCAACTTGAAGTCGATGTTTTTCCTTCCTATATTTCTAGTAAGAACTATCTCTTTACTCTCCTACTATCTTCCAACAACAACCCACTTCAGTTTCATGTACTGGATTTAAAAATCCCAATAGTATTTTCAATTGAAAAAAATATATAAAATACTATCTGTCTAAAACATCCTATAGTATGGGGGATGTAGAGGGTAGGTCCTACTCTTAGCACCAGGGATTGCCATTTCCCTACTCCAGTGCCATCTATCTCAAAGGTTATTTTGCGTCAGACATGAAGCTTTAATGAGAATAGATCTTCCTACACGTGTAACACAGAAAGAACTATTTGCAAATCCTATAATACCTGGAATATGGTTACTTCAGATTCCATACACACCTTAATCTTACAATATTTACAAACTTTAATCAAATAGTCCATTTTTATTGTCAATAACTAAAAATTCACTTCAGAGTTATAAATTTGTAAATTCGTTCCATCTCCACAGTTACTAGCCATGTTTCCCAGACATAGCGTCGAAAGTCCTGGTCATTGCTTAATTGTTACTTCTTGTTACGGACATCCAGGGTCGACTCCGGTCCGATGTCCATAATAAGTTGCTGCTGCTAAGGTCTAAAATTGTTTATTTGTCAATGTGTGGTCATTGCTAGGTACATACAATTTTTATAACTCTATAACCGAAGCATTATTCATTGAAAATAAATGTTTCGTGAGGTAGTAATGACGTTGTTCTCTGAATTGAAACATTCTCTTGGTATCGATTAAGCTGTCGAAATGACGAAGCTTGATATTTAAGGTTGGAAGCCGGATGGTATCTGTCTCGATTGTTGTCTGATTTAATTAACAGCAACTTGTGTTGACCAACTTGAGTTGTAGTTAATGGAGCCCTTTATTAGATTAGCATGTAATGAAATTTCAGCTTTATTGTACCATTAATTCTATCAACCGAGAGTCTAAAGTCAAAGTGTGGTTCTTAAAACTGTAGATTCAAGTTTTTGCAAAGCTGCATCAGAATTTATTAGTGAAAAATAATATAACAAAAACGACGAAAATTTAAATAGTTTCTTAAAACATATGAATTTACGCAAATTTTGGGTACAACTTTAGAAACATCCAAACGGAAGATACATGCAATGTAAACGAAATGAACATGTACATTTTCTTTAAAAATATGTTTAATTTTTGTGTAACTCTCATTATTTATAGTGATTATATGTAATTTTTATTATTATATATTCATTGTCTCTCTATTATACTCATACTGGTATTATTATGGTATTATACAGGCTTTATTGCCATCATTATATATATAGTTTTAGTTTTATAACAAATCGTATTCTATTTCCCTAAACTGTTGGATAACATCGCTGCAACTATTTGCTTAAAAGTAGACATCTAAAAGTTGAAGCTAGCTCGATGTATGTTAATAGCAAGACACCAAGGCCAAGTTCAATGTGGCGAGATGAAAGCTTGTCCCACTTTTTAATTCTGTTTGATCTTCCTTCTTATAGTTTTAGACTCTTTCTATTTCTTACTTCAACTTTTAATAAATGAGGCATCTTAGGTGGAACAAAAAGATGTTTTGAAATCTATTCAAGGTTTTTTTTTATAACAGACCGCTTCTTTCTTAACAAGCAAGCTAGACGTCTTATGGAAATCGTATGCATTCGAAAAATAATTATAAAAAACCCAATACATTTATAAAAGTAATAATATCAGTTATGAAGTAAAGGTAGGGATGCTTGTAGTTTAATATCTTTACCAAAACCAATAGAGGTGTTATAAGGAAATAGTTTAAAACTTACAAATTCGTGTATATTTTTAATGTGAAATGCGTGGTTACATTATAAAGAGAAATGTAAAAGCAATTGGATAATACAAACATGATTAAGTAGCATCTGTGCTGCAAAACCGCAAGCACCGAAGTGGGAGGTGTTTTTATGCAGGAGATTGTAAACAGATTCTATAATTGTTTTAATTAGCTTCCTCTTGAGAAGGAGTTACAGTTGGCTATTAATTAGTTTTGAAGGGGTATTTTAGCTTACGGAAGCATCTGCTAGCCTATGTAATCTATAAACCGGTACTGCCTCAGCACCCCTAACTATGAACACTAAATTATGGACAAAATGTTCACAAAAAGGCCTTTAAAATTTAAATTCTTGTTTTTATAAGTAGTAAAATAGGCCTTTGTATGTAGCCTTTATGTATGTAACCTTTGTATGTAGCCTTTATGTATGTAGCCTTTATGTATGTAGCCTTTATGTATGTAGCCTTTATGTATGTAGCCTTTATGTATGTAGCCTTTGTATGTAGCCTTTATGTATGTAGCCTTTATGTATGTAGCCTTTGTATGTAGCCTTTATATGTAGCCTTTATGTATGTAGCCTTTGTATGTAGCCTTTATGTATGTAGCCTTTGTATGTAGCCTTTATGTATGTAGCCTTTGTATGTAGCCTTTATGTATGTAGCCTTTGTATGTAGCCTTTATGTATGTAGCCTTTGTATGTAGCCTTTATGTATGTAGCCTTTGTATGTAGCCTTTATGTATGTAGCCTTTGTATGTAGCCTTTATGTATGTAGCCTTTGTATGTAGCCTTTATGTATGTAGCCTTTGTATGTAGCCTTTATGTATGTAGCCTTTGTATGTAGCCTTTATGTATGTAGCCTTTGTATGTAGCCTTTATGTATGCAGCCTTTATGTATGTAGCCTTTGTATGTAGCCTTTGTATGTAGCCTTTATGTATGTAGCCTTTGTATGTAGCCTTTATGTATGTAGCCTTTGTATGTAGCCTTTGTATGTAGCCTTTGTGTATGTAGCCTTTGTATGTAGCCTTTATGTATGTAGCCTTTGTATGTAGCCTTTGTATGTTGCCTTTATGTATGTAGCCTTTATGTATGTAGCCTTTGTATGTAGCCTTTGTATGTAGCCTTTATGTATGTAGCCTTTGTATGTAGCCTTTATGTATGTATCCTTTATGTATGTAGCCTTTATGTATGTAGCCTTTATGTATGTAGCCTTTGTATGTAGCCTTTATGTATGTAGCCTTTGTATGTAGCCTTTATGTATGTAGCTTTTGTATGTAGCCTTTATGTATGTAGCTTTTGTATGTAGCCTTTATGTATGTAGCCTTTGTATGTAGCCTTTATGAGCTTATTTTGTAATGAACCTCACTAGAAACAAACCATTAATACGTCCTTATTAGCGAAGAAATACTCTCCTCTTACATAAGTAACTTTCCCAGTGTTGCTCAAGTTACAAGTTGCAAGTTTATATAACGGTTAAGCGAGCTAAGTTATTTGGCGTCGCAACTTCTCAGATGAAACTGCAAAATTTAATGTGACAGAGAAAATCTCTCGTACACGGAATATATCACGTAAATTCATTGAAAGAGCTAAAAGACTTTCAAATTCTATAAAGGTTTTTTAAAACATCTTGATCATACATTATTTTAAAGCCCCGTGTCTTATACAATGATTAAATTGTGAAACAATGTATAAAAAATTATTATTATTATTATTTCTAGAAAATACGACCAAAATAGGTGTAAAAGTAGCTGTACAACTATTTTCTCTCATGAATTCGCACTTCTGAGAACAAGAC
>JBAIZL010000006.1:89724545-89849545 GCA_036971475.1 Prosapia bicincta | reverse complement strand
GTTTGCAGGTTGACACTTTAATTGTTGTGTGCGGTTATAGTTACTATCTCACCAGCTCGAAGGGTTTAGTCGCCTTAGTCGTGCAGCTGGAGAACCTCTGTGGAGGTTCACTTCATGTTTTTGGGCCAACTTTTGTATTTCCTCTGATAACTTTGAAATATTCAGATATCGGTGAATAGACTTATTTTTGATATACCAAGGGGCGTTAAACCATTCTTTGGTACCTTAGTCTGGAACGTGTGACTAATCCCTCCCATTCGATTCTATGCGCATCCCCATAGTTGGCTGCCATAAAAGGGATGGCCAATATTGTCTGTCACGGTGACTTGTCACTGACATTCGTTTGTTACTGGTGGTATCAGTGACAAAATATGGAAAATGCCAGTTCCAGTGACAGTAGATCGACTGAAAGTTGCCTTCATTGTGATTGGACAAAAAGTCGCAGTCACTGGATGAAACGGCTGTTATTGGTTGATTTGTCGCTGTCACTTGTTCTGCTCTCACAGCTCGGCTCACGGTGCAGATTATCGTGCAGTGTCGTTGACTGGGGGTGTCTCTGTTGTGATTGGGCAAAATGTCGCTGTTGTGACTGGAACGTTACACTGATATTTTACCGCGGCTATCATGGGTTGATTTGTCACTGTCACTGATTTCACTCATTTACGTCGTGTGTGGGTGGTCGATTTGTGTCTAGTTTCAAGATAGTGACAGTGTTGTGTACGGCAGACGCTATTTGGCACTTGGTAGTTTGTTCTTAATTCGGCAGGAGTCCATTTTTATGTAAAATGAGCCTTCCAAAAATAAAACCAGATGTGGAATCATTTCACAAGTGTGGCATGCCTGCCTGTTGTTGGCACATACCGTACTGTCTCAGTATCCCTTGTCACTGGTACTGAAGTCACTGTTCCGAACCTGGCGCTGTCACTAAAAGCACCGATCCATTAAAGCCATCCCTATGCCACATAGCGAGACGGATTTCAGAATCTGTTTTTAATAATTCTTACGATATTACTTAGTGACAACTTTGAGTTTTTACCCACGTCCAATTAGCGCCTATGATATTTGAAATGCAGTTCGGCCTCCTTTTTCAATGTGGCGCTCCCATCTTAGATTAACATATAGACTCATTCCTAAATACTTTGCATTATTTTATCAAGGTACGGTAATCCACACCGACTTCTCTCCATTTAGATTTATTTTTCATTTCTTAGTTTCTTGTTAATTCTTCTCTAGACGTTGTCATTATATTTATATATATTTTAATCAGACACTAACGATGCATCGTTAAGAATATTTCCCCCTGTTTATCCCGAAGGCTCTGTCTGTCTGTACGAATTTAAAAAAGCAACATATACTTTGGAAAACATTTCATTTTATTATAATTTTATTCCATTGTGGAGAACCTTGCCGCGGTATGAGATTTGAGAATTAATGTTTCAAAACAATATTGTTGTGTTAACCTTGTTTCGATTCCAATTCGTTGCATTTGTTTTCAGATTAAAATTAATTTAACAATAAAGATGGAATTGTAATACTTTATAACAATGTTACACGTATGGGGAAAGTTATACTATCTTTCTCCATATTAAAAAAATAGGGTAAAAAATATTGGTTGCTATGCAGAAATAAACGTTAAAAATGTACTACTAAAAAATGTTTGAATGTTCTCTTCAACCTGAATGACTGGATTCGTATTTAACATAATAATTTCACATAATTATAATGCATTACCTAATTCTAATGTATTACATAACTACGCAATTTGTATTGTAAAATTGTATGAATAAATCTGCGTGTGTATGTTTATGTGGGTTTTTTCTAAGAGGAAAAGTGTCAGCTTAATGTATTCACTATACAAGTGGTATTAAGGGCACTTTTAAATGTCTAGGGTGCCAATGGATCAAAGTAACTTCATCAGTTTCAACCATTAAAGTTAAACTCATTTCAAATGATCAAAGTTGATTTTTATTCAGTGAAAGGTTGTGCGTGTTGCGTATTTCAGGAGTTAAGTTGTAGAAATGAATTGTTCACGACTCTTGTTTTCATGTCCAGTTTAATGTAAATATACAGTTATTTACAACTTCAAAAATATATTCTATTTCATAAATCCTTTGTATTACTATGACAAGAATAAGAACTGATAAACAGTAAAAATATATTCCATTTCATAAATCCTTTGTATTACTATGACAAGAATAAGAACTGATAAACAGTAAAAATATATTCCATTTCATAAATCCTTTGTATTACTATGACAACAATAAGAACTGATAAACAGTAAAAATATATTCCATTTCATAAATCCTTTGTATTACTATGACAAGAATAAGAACTGATAAACAGTAAAAATATATTCCATTTCATAAATCCTTTGTATTACTATGACAAGAATAAGAACTGATAAACAGTAAAAATATATTCCATTTCATAAATCCTTTGTATTACTATGACAAGAATAAGAACTGATAAACAGTAAAAATATATTCCATTTCATAAATCCTTTGTATTACTATGACAACAATAAGAACTGATAAACAGTAAAAATATATTCCATTTCATAAATCCTTTGTATTACTATGACAAGAATAAGAACTGATAAACAGTAAAAATATATTCCATTTCATAAATCCTTTGTATTACTATGACAAGAATAAGAACTGATAAACAGTAAAAATATATTCCATTTCATAAATCCTTTGTATTACTATGACAAGAATAAGAACTGATAAACAGTAAAAATATATTCCATTTCATAAATCCTTTGTATTACTATGACAAGAATAAGAACTGATAAACAGTAAAAATATATTCCATTTCATAAATCCTTTTTATTACTATGACAACAATAAGAACTGATAAACAGTAAAAATATATTCCATTTCATAAATCCTTTGTATTACTATGACAACAATAAGAACTGATAAACAGTAAAAATATATTCCATTTCATAAATCCTTTGTATTACTATGACAAGAATAAGAACTGATAAACAGTAAAAATATATTCCATTTCATAAATCCTTTGTATTACTATGACAAGAATAAGAATTGATAAACAGTAAAAATATATTCCATTTCATAAATCCTTTGTATTACTATGACAAGAATAAGAATTGATAAACAGTAAAAATATATTCCATTTCATAAATCCTTTGTATTACTATGACAAGAATAAGAATTGATAAACAGTAAAAATATATACCATTTCATAAATCCTTTGTATTACTATGACAAGAATAAGAACTGATAAACAGTAAAAATATATTCCATTTCATAAATCCTTTGTATTACTATGACAAGAATAAGAACTGATAAACAGTAAAAATATATTCCATTTCATAAATCCTTTGTATTACTATGACAAGAATAAGAACTGATAAACAGTAAAAATATATTCCATTTCATAAATCCTTTGTATTACTATGACAACAATAAGAACTGATAAACAGTAAAAATATATTCCATTTCATAAATCCTTTGTATTACTATGACAAGAATAAGAATTGATAAACAGTAAAAATATATTCCATTTCATAAATCCTTTGTATTACTATGACAAGAATAAGAATTGATAAACAGTAAAAATATATTCCATTTCATAAATCCTTTGTATTACTATGACAAGAATAAGAACTGATAAACAGTAAAAATATATTCCATTTCATAAATCCTTTGTATTACTATGACAAGAATAAGAACTGATAAACAGTAAAAATATATAAAATTAATAAGTATTATGATTCAATTTTCTATATTTTGTTTTCAGTTTTTTGGTTGTTTCTTAATACTTTATGGTTTCTGGATCTTAATTGACGACACAAGAATGCATATTCTGAACCTACTGTCCCCCGGAGTAGCCCAGAACCTTGTGTTCAGTCTGTCTTACGGATTCTTCTTTATCGGCACTGGGATGATGGCCTTGTCTCTATTTGGATGTTGTTTTTCGCTAGAAACAAGCAAACCAATGGCACTTGTGGTAACATATTTATTTAATTAGAAATATCTACTATGGATACATAAATATTTAGTATTTAAAACATTTTTTGTTGAGAATGTTTTGTTTAAAAAATCAATTAAAATATAATTTTAAAAATAAATCTATAGAAAACTAATTTTAATTTTTTTTAAATTAAGGTTTTTAATAACTTCTTGTTATTGCTAAGTAGGAAATACAAAAGTTACAATTATTATTCATAAATAAATAGGTTTTTTAAAGGGCATAAGTCACAAAACAAAAACTTTAAGAAAACTAAAGGTAACCGTGAAAATATTATATGAAATTTTTGCTTTGAAATTTTTAGCAGATAAGTAAAGTCAATTAGTAAGAGCATTCGCTATTTTAAACTATTATTCTGATAAATCATTTTGTAGCTGACCTTGAAAAAAGTAAAAATATCGCCCTTTCAGAAAACGTTACACGTTTAACAAACATTAGGACATTTCTGTTGTTCTTAAAAGGGCGTTTTAGGCGTCAAGCAATAAAACAACCGTTTCCATAAATGTTGCTGACTTTATACCTTAAAAATACTCTGTTAGTGACTTACGTCCTTTTAAAATAAATCAGAAAACAAGTTCCTTCTATGTCATAACGAATAATGGTTAAATACCCTATCAAAGAATATATAAGTATCTAGTATTGTAAGGTTTAACAAAACTTAAAAGCTGGAAACTCAAAAATTATGTACGACCTTTTAAAAAGAAAAGACTATTCAAATATTTTTTTATATTATATGCTCGCGTAATAAAATCGAGTGAACTACAAAGATTTGTTAATGTTTCATGTGTTTTAATATTAGTTGTATTTTATATGTGTGTGTGTGTGTGTGTGTGTGTGTTTGTGTGTATGTGTGAGAGAGAGAGAAAGAGAGGTGTGTGTGTGTGTGTGTGTGTGTGTTTGTGTGTTTGTGTGTATGTGTGAGAGAGAGAGAAAGAGAGAGAGGTGTGTGTGTGTGTGTGTGTGTACGTATGCGTGCGTGTGTGTGATTGTGTGTGTGTGTGTGTGCACGCGTGTGTGTATGTGTGTGTGTGTGTGTGTGTGTGTGTGTGTGTGAGTGTGTTTGTTTGTGTGTATGTGAGAGAGAGAGGTGTGTGTGTGTGCGTATGCGTGCGTGTGTGTGATTGTGGTTGTGTGTGTGTGTGTACGGTGTATTTTAAGGAGAAAAATATTTTGAGCATAACGTATTCAATCTAAAACTTTCATTGATATCTCGTAAAAGTGATCGACGTAAATGAGTGTGATAGAAAAGCAGGAGAAATTGAATAGAATTAGAGTAGTCGTGAAAAAGAAAACACCAGTTCACAAATAAAAGGATTGAAGAACTAGGACAAAGTGACGCCCCAGAGAGGCTTTAATACTTTAATAATAAGTATGCTGTCTTCCACAGGCTTAAACAATAAGATAATGCACTTCTGTCATTTCTGATCTGGTAGTTTTACTTTAGCGAATGTCTCTTGTACTGACAGTTTCAGCAATCAGTGTTTCCTCAGTACCATTTTGTGTTTTTTCCTTTAACCCCCGTTTTGCGAGTGTTGTCCTTATTTTGATGTTTTTTTCATCTCTAAAATTTTTAAACAATTTTAGTTTAAAAAGTGACAAGAAAACGTATTTAAAATAAAAATATTTCTTTCAAAATAATTGTAAATAATTTTCTGTTTCTTCAGTTTTAGTTAAGACCATACGTATAGAATTCTTTATTCTTGTTGCAGTTATATTTCTTGAAATGTATTTTGATTATCCATTACAATCTTTATTCTAAGCCTCCGCCAAAATGTCAGTGTGTTTCTTTATTCAATTTACCTAAATAATATTTCTAAATTTATAACGTACGATTAATAAAACATACGATTTCATAATTTTTTTCACGTTTCAAAGAGTGTAATGGAATTGTGATAGACGCTAGGCTCTCTCAATGAGTTGTCAATCTCTAACCAAGATGTACAAAATGATATTTTTACGCAGCGACTTGACTTACTATGGATGATGTAGTAAATGCTAAGAATCATTCTAAGACCTGACTGAACCAGACATCACCTGCAATCCAAAACTAAAGCTGAAGAAGCTCAAAAACTGGTGTCTTTCGTGGGTAATGCCCGATCTCACGGGGCTCAAGAAACCTGAGACCACATAACACAATGGCTTTGTATATGATCCCCCACTTTATACACCCGATCCAACGTCTAGTTAGTCATTATAGCTCCAATAAGTGTGTAACGAGCCATTCTATGAGAGCATAGTGGTTGGCAAACCTGACACCAGATTTCTATGATGTGACAAGTGATTTAATGTCAAACATTAGACGCCAATGTTAGCTTTCATGTAGTAACTAAAATGTGTAAAATATCGTAAAACGCCTAAATGTGCTTTCATTAATACGCTTTTACCACAACAAAGGAATGCATTGATATTTAATAAGTAAGAAAAAATGAGAGAATCATAGAAAGAATGAGTGTTTACAACAGCTCAGTGCGGTTCCTGATTACTCTTAGATGAATGTGTTATACGGTACATAAGTAGTAGTAATACAAGAACTGTGTGTCCTTAGTGTTACAAGAATTATTTACTTATTTGTCTTAATTTTCTTGTCGGTGACGATCGGTGAAACCTTTACGTCAGAAGATAATAAAATTAAAGCTCGTAAAACTTATAGCGTAAGTAACGACAAGCCTACTGACACAAACGTTTTTAATCCCATTAAGTGATATCCATCAGTGTTATAAGTTGTAAATTTACTTGAAAACTTAATTACGTTCGGTCAAATCTGCTAAAACCTCACTAACAGCATCAGAAGGAATAAATCCGGCGAGTGCTGCAATCATTGCACAATGTTGCGATGTAGGACGATGCTTGAAGTTTCATAACATGTTAACTAAGTACAAAATTGGTTTCATTTGGATTCCATGAAGTAAGGTAAAATATGAAATTAAATTCAAAATAACAACTAAATTTTAGTTTGAATATTAAATTTGTATCGTATTACTTCATACTTCCAATTAAATATGATTTTAATAAAATTATTATTTTGAAAGAATTTTTAATCTATTTAAATTAAGCTAACCGGCGCTGTCAGAGCTCAAAGCATTCCATTTCATTGCGTCTTAGAAAAGGTCAAGTTGCTGCACCTGATATGAGATTCCGAAGTAAGAGAAAACTGTTTCATATCATAATTTGTGCAAGTTTCAAGTGCTTCGGTTTTTATTTTTAATTGCTTAAAATTAAGGCACTAAAGTGGATGCTTGAACTTTTTATAATTCGTAGAATAGTATTATATACACAATAACAATTCTAAATGGAAAAGTCTATTTTTATAAAGTACGTTTCCAATATTATAAGATTTGTATTTAAACTCTTAGGTGAATGGAAATAAGAAATTCATAAGGGCTACCTCATGTATAACTATCTCATAGGAAAAACTTAGCATTTATTTATTTTCTTTATTGAACTTTTTTTTTAATTTCTACAAATTATATTATACAGGGGGTTTCAGGAGGAATCTGCCATACTGCACAAGCTTCTTCCTCCCACCAAAATAATGAAAACGTTCATATAAACATGGGTCCGGAACCATGGCTTCGTTGTGTTATAGAGAGTCAAAGATTTTACCTTAAATTCAGCTCCCGCAGTGAAATTACCTCACACTAAAATTTTTAGGGCAATAATTGAGTTTCTTAATTAGATAGGTTTTATGTAAAGTGGGCTGAAACGTCGTTTAAAACCCGTCTCAGAACTCTATTTCCAATAGTTTAGAAGAAACTTGGGGTAAAGCAAAAAAGGTAAAGGTCAAAAACACACGTTTTTGGGTTTGGACCCAAATTTTATTCAAAATTTTTCTTTGTTTATAGGCAATTCAACGGAGTTATAGTTCAAACGCAAAAAGAGTGTTTTCGACCCTAACAGTTTTTGCTTTACTCCACTTTTCTCCTAAACAATTGGAGATAGAGTTCTGGGACAGGTTTTATACGATTTGTCAGCTCATTTTACATAAAACAAATCTAATTAACAAACTCAATTAACGCCCTAAAGATTTCTGTGTAAATTAATTTGCCTGAGGGAGCTGAAATTCAGGTTAAAGCCTGGTATAACTCGCCAACGAATCGCCAAGTTTATATGACCTTGGCGGGAGGAATAAGCTTGTGCAATATTGCAGATTCCTCCTGAAACATCCTGTATTACAATAATATTACATAATATGCTTTTTGTAAGTAATGAATTTAATCTTAATCATCCTATGTTTTATGATATCCAAACGTTGAGTTGAAACTATTAAATGTCTTGCCATAGATAATCATTGTGCTTTCTATGTTGCAGTATGTGTTTAAAATACCGTTCCTAATAACTGTCGAGTTATTCGTAATCGTGGCCGTCTTGCATTACCAAAACTCAGTGTTGCACGATCTGAAACCTCGACTATCCAAGTCACTCATCACAAACTACGGCCATGCCAACAACTCCAACGTAAATCACTACGGGGACAGCGTGTTCACGCAGTCTATTGATTTCTCACAGTTTACGGTTAGTGTTAGATTCAGTGAAACTTGAGTTACTTAATGGTTTATAGTATTTTATAAAACTGTGGTGTATATGGCAATTTGAATAGCTGCGAAAAATACACCATGCATAATCAACCAAACACAGAATAACTAAAGGCAGGATTATGGAGGTTATTTCAGGTAAAGCAATCCTTGCCAGCACAACGTGATAATAAAAACTAACCCTCGTTATTTAAAGTAACAAACTTCAATGCATTATCTGAGTATAAAGATAGGCGCTCAGCAAAGCTCACTTCAGCACAGTGTAGTGCCGCACAGTGTAGTGCCGCACAGTGTAGTGCCGCACAGTGTAGTGCCGCACATCGTAACAAAGCAGAACGCAAAATAACATAAATATCTGAATTTAATGCGGAGCATAAAACAATGGCGCACAATGGCGAACGCATCAAAACAGTATAAAAGCAACGTAACGAAAAATAAATAAATTAACAGCAAAATATCAAACGTAACACAATATAAACACAGCAACGTACAGCAAGCAAACCGTATCGGGACGAATGCAACGGGAACATATTTAAACCGATACAACAGACAATACAGGACAGCATAGCAAACCATACCAGGACAACGTAACTCACCCTGAGGTAACACAAAACGACTGAATTTGTTGCAATATACACTATACAACAGACAATACGGCACAGCATAGCACAACTACACAAGGACGACGTAACGCAACCTGACGTAACGCAAAACGACTGAATTTGTTGGAATATACACGATACAACAGACAATACAACACAGCATAGCACAACTATACAAGGACGACGTAACGCAACCTGACGTAACGCAAAACGACTGAATTTGTTGCAATGTACACGATACAACAGACAATACAGCACAGCATAGCAAACTTTACCAGGACAACATTACACAACTTGACGTAACGCAAAACGACTGTATTTGTTGCAATATACAAGATACAACAGACAATACAGCACAGCATAACAAACCATACCAGGACAAAGTAACACAACCTGATGTAACGCAAAACAACTGAATTTGTTGCATAATACACGATACAACAGAGAATACAACACAGCATAGCACAACTATACAAGGACGACGTAACGCAACCTGACGTAACGCAAAACGACATAGTCGGTTTTAATATACACGATACAACAGACAGTACAGCACAGCATAGCACACCATACTAGAAACACGTAACACAACCTTACGTAACGCAAAACGACTGAATTTGTTGCAATGTACACGGTACAACAGACAATACAGCACAGCATAGCAAACAATATCAGGACAACGTAACACAACCTGACGTAACGCAAAACGACTGAATTTGTTGCAATGTACACGGTACAACAGACAATACAGCACAGCATAGCAAACAATATCAGGACAACGTAACACAACCTGACGTAACGCAAAACCACTGAATTTGTTGCAATATACAAGATACAACAGACAATACAGCACAGCATAGCACACCATACCAAGACAAGGTAACACACCCTGACGTAACGCAAAACGATTGAATTTGTTGCAATATACACGATTCAACAGAAAATACAGCACAGCTTAGCACACAACACCAGAACAACGTAACACAACCTGAGAAAACACAAAACGACTGAATTTGTTGCAATATACACGATACAACAGACAATACAGCACAGCATAGCACACCATACCAAGACAAGGTAACACACCCTGACGTAACGCAAAACGATTGAATTTGTTGCAATATACACGATTCAACAGAAAATACAGCACAGCTTAGCACACAACACCAGAACAACGTAACACAACCTGAGAAAACACAAAACGACTGAATTTGTTGCAATATACACGATACAACAGACAATACAGCACAGCATAGCACACCATACTAAGACAACGTAACACACCCTGACGTAACGCAAAACGACTAAATTGGTTGCAATATACACGGTACAACAGACAATACAGCACAGCATAGCAAACAATATCAGGACAACGTAACACAACCTGACGTAACGCAAAACCACTGAATTTGTTGCAATATACAAGATACAACAGACAATACAGCACAGCATATGACACCATACCAGAACAACTTAACACAACCTGCCGTAACGTAAAACGCCTAAATTAATCGCAATGTACATGATAGAACAGACAATACAGCACAGCATAGCAAACCATACCAGAACAACGTAGCACAACCTGACGTAACGCAAAACGACTGAATTTGTTGCAATATACAGGATACAACTGACAATACAGCACAGCATAGCAAGTCATACTAGAACAACGTAACACAACCTGACGTAACGCAAAACGGCTGAATTTGTCGCTATATACACGATACAACAGACAATACAGCACAGCATATGACACTATACCAGAACAACGTAACACAACCTGACGTAACGCAAAACGGCTGAATTTGTCGCTATATACACGATACAACAGACAATACAGCACAGCATATGACACTATACCAGAACAACGTAATACAACCTGACGTAACGTAAAACGACTTAATTTATTGCAATAGTACACGATACAATAGACAATACAGCACAGAATATCACACCATACTAGGACAACGTAGCACACACCGACGTAACGCAAAACGACTGAATTAGTTGCAATATACACGATAAAACAGACAATACAGCGCAGCATAGCAAACCATACCAGGACAACGTAACGCAACCTGACGTAACGCAAAACGACTGAATTTGTTGCAATATACAGGATACATCAGACAATACAGCACAGCATAGCTAACCATACCAAGGCAATGTAACACAACCTGACGTAACGTAAAACGACTTAATTTATTGCAATAGTACACGATACAATAGACAATGCAGCACAGAATAACACACCATACTAGGACAACGTAACACACACCGACGTAACGCAAAACGACTGAATTAGTTGCAATATACACGATAAAACAGACAATACATCACAGCATAGCACACCGTACCAAGACAAGGTAACACACCCTGACGTAACGCAAAACGATTGAATTTGTTGCAATATACACGATTCAACAGAAAATACAGCACAGCTTAGCACACAACACCAGAACAACGTAACACAACCTGAGAAAACACAAAACGACTGAATTTGTTGCAATATACACGATACAACAGACAATACAGCACAGCATAGCACACCATACTAAGACAACGTAACACACCCTGACGTAACGCAAAACGACTAAATTGGTTGCAATATACACGGTACAACAGACAATACAGCACAGCATAGCAAACAATATCAGGACAACGTAACACAACCTGACGTAACGCAAAACCACTGAATTTGTTGCAATATACAAGATACAACAGACAATACAGCACAGCATATGACACCATACCAGAACAACTTAACACAACCTGCCGTAACGTAAAACGCCTAAATTAATCGCAATGTACATGATAGAACAGACAATACAGCACAGCATAGCAAACCATACCAGAACAACGTAGCACAACCTGACGTAACGCAAAACGACTGAATTTGTTGCAATATACAGGATACAACTGACAATACAGCACAGCATAGCAAGTCATACTAGAACAACGTAACACAACCTGACGTAACGCAAAACGGCTGAATTTGTCGCTATATACACGATACAACAGACAATACAGCACAGCATATGACACTATACCAGAACAACGTAACACAACCTGACGTAACGCAAAACGGCTGAATTTGTCGCTATATACACGATACAACAGACAATACAGCACAGCATATGACACTATACCAGAACAACGTAATACAACCTGACGTAACGTAAAACGACTTAATTTATTGCAATAGTACACGATACAATAGACAATACAGCACAGAATATCACACCATACTAGGACAACGTAGCACACACCGACGTAACGCAAAACGACTGAATTAGTTGCAATATACACGATAAAACAGACAATACAGCGCAGCATAGCAAACCATACCAGGACAACGTAACGCAACCTGACGTAACGCAAAACGACTGAATTTGTTGCAATATACAGGATACATCAGACAATACAGCACAGCATAGCTAACCATACCAAGGCAATGTAACACAACCTGACGTAACGTAAAACGACTTAATTTATTGCAATAGTACACGATACAATAGACAATGCAGCACAGAATAACACACCATACTAGGACAACGTAACACACACCGACGTAACGCAAAACGACTGAATTAGTTGCAATATACACGATAAAACAGACAATACATCACAGCATAGCACACCGTACCAAGACAAGGTAACACACCCTGACGTAACGCAAAACGACTGAATTAGTTGCAATATACACGATAAAACAGACAATACATCACAGCGTAGCACACAATACCAGAACAACGTAACACAAGTGGACAAAATTATAACGAATAAATGTATTGCATAGTATATAAGTCGAATGCAATTATTTTCCCTAAGAGCAAACTACACACAATGTAATCTTCAGAAATACATATAAAAGGCTTTTTGCTGGAGAAAATAATTCTTTCCATTCAAAGAGTTAATCGTAATAAATTATGAATAAAAACTCCTTTTGCAACTTTTCAACGTTCAATAGAGCTTTAAAGTATATTGTTGCTCTTTTGATATTTTTGTAATAAATAAAACTTAAACGTATTGGTAACAAATGTTTCATCGTCAACTTCATATCAACACGTAGCAAAACTATGTAAACACAAATGTGATAATTTTACGAGGAAAACTCCAGATAGAAACGTAAACACTAAATGGTTGATAGATTGCCTTGAACATCTTTTGCATGCTTTGAAATTACATAAAATTATTTATAATGATTACAGTAGAGTCTCGATAAATCGGTAGATGGGACCGAGACCCCCGCGGATTACCGAAAACTCGTATTACATGGAAATACGTTCCTGTGTATTAGAATAAATAGGGTTTTTAATGAACCCTAATGCAGTACTATAATTAAAAATGTACAAAATCAGTTTCTAGAACTTTATATAGACATTTATTGAAAGTCACTTTTCCTTTGCATACAGTATTGATATGAACCTTCCTGGAAACCTGACTCTTTTCCTTTGCATACAGTATTGATATGAACATTTCCTGGAAACCTGACTCTTTTCCTTTACATACAGTATTGATATGAACATTTCCTGGATACCTTACTCTTTTCCTTTACATACAGTATTGATATGAATCTTTCTGGAAACCTGACTCTTCTTTTACGTACATTATTGATATGAACATTTCCGGGAAACCTGACTATTTTCCTTTACATACAATATTGGTATGAATCTTCCTTTAAACCTGGTTCTTTTCTTTTAGGTACAGTATTGATATGAACATTCCCTGGAAACCTGACTCTTTTCCTTTGCATACAGTATTGATATGAACATTTCCTGGAAACCTGACTCTTTTCCTTTACATACAGTATTGATATGAGTGTTTCCTGGAAACCTGACTCTTTTCTTTTGCATACAGTATTGATATGAACATTCCCTGGAAACCTGACTCTTTTCCTTTGCATACAGTATTGATATGAACATTCCCTGGAAACCTGACTCTTTTCCTTTACATACAGTATTGATATGAGTGTTTCCTGGAAACCTGACTCTTTTCTTTTGCATACAGTATTGATATGAACATTCCTTGGAATCCTGACTCTTTTCCTTTACATACAGTATTGATATGAACGTTTCCGGGAAACCTGACTCTTTTCCTTTACATATAGTAATGATATGAACCTTCCTGGAAACCTGACTATTTTCCTTTGCATACAGTATTGATATGAACATCTCTTGGAAAACTGACGCTTTTCCTTTACATACAGTGTGGCTATAAATATTTTTTGGAAGCCCGATTCATAATTTTCTTTCAAATTGATAAGTAGATAAAATAGGCTCAGACAGAAATAGGCTCGAATTTAACGGAACCTGGAATTATCAAGACTCGGAATTTCTAGACTCTACTGTATTTCTTATTATTTGTAAAACTATTCCATCAGGCCAAACTCACACAATGTGTGTAAATTTTTTCAATGTGCAATTGGAATTCGTTATTAATATTCTATAATATTTTTGTTTCGATTTTCTGTTTGCGAGCAGTTCAACTGTTGTGGCATCATTTCAGACAAAGATTACGTCAACACGCGTTGGTGGAATGTCAGTTTAGCCTCGAATGAACCGAGGAACGTGCCTCTTACGTGCTGCGCCGTCTCCAATATTTACGTAAGTATAACATTTCTTTAAAAATATAATGATTTTTTCTAAAACCTTCCAAAAATTCTACCTTATATTTGTCATTATTTCTAAATATAAGGAACACATACAGATAAAAGCAAATACAACACTACTATAGCAGAAGTGTTTGTCTCTAACGATGATAACATATTTGTCGAATCGGGTCTGATGAGATTACAAAATTGAAAAGATACGAGAGTTGAGTTTTATTGCTTTACATTTCTACTACTGTATATTCTATTGATCATAAAGGTCAGGCCCAAAACTTAATTGTAAAAAATAAGGATTTAATTAACTATGATTTTACCCATACTCAAGAAATACAATTAGAGTGCTATACATTCCCACGTAAATGTACAAAAAGTATGAATTATAATGTATTTACAAACATTAATATATTTGAGTACAGTCTTCTGCCTTCTCTAACCTTACAATATTTTCCTCTATTGACGCGCTTCGGAGTGACTATCTTCAAAACTTAAATCGTACTCCAAAATAAATTAGTGCGATTTAAGTTTTGAAAATGGAGTCACTCCGAAACGCGTCAACAGAAGAAAATATTGTAAGGTTAGGAAAGGCAGAAAACTGTACTCAAATATAGAAATATTCCTAAGAAGGAAGAAATATATAGAAATGAAGATGAGTATATTAATAAATTCAAAAAACAATTAAGGTTAAACTTTTGTTAATGTAACATAAACCTTAAACGCTTAAAGATACCGATTAGTAACATCCTTTATTGCAAACCTTCGTAAGGTTAAAGAATAAAGTAATGTTGAAGGTCAATTGTTGGAAGCCTTGAAACCAAAGATGGAGCTCCAGGGGGATGTGTCTCTAATCCCCCTGACTTGGGGTACTGGGATGCCATGTTAAATAATAGCAGCACTAATATACACACTTTTACATAGTAGTAGTTACTTCCTAATATTTCCTCTATACCTTTGCATTTATTATTGTTCATGAACTGATCTTTTTTAAATTAATTAATTGTGTTATAAAAATGTGAAACAAACGTTGCCAGATCAGCTTTAAAATATAAAGCATTTAGACAACAATGTAATCTTGCCAATACTTACTGAATAGTTAGTAGAGCTTGTTTGGTGAATACAATTTGTTACTAGATATTTTTATGATTATATATGAAAACGTTTGTTCAGTAAAAACGAGAGTACAGTCCAATCTCGATAATCCGAAATAATAAATTTCGGAATAGCGGATTTTTCGGATTACTGGAATGTTCGCGAACTACGTATACGTACGACGTAAATACTGCTACATATATGCCTATATGGTATTATAAAGTACGTATAGGCTAATGTTAAGAGTAGAGTTAGTTAAGTACAGAACAGTACAGTAATAACTGAATGAAAACATTTACCAATTGAACACGTATTTTTAAAATTGAAACAGGTTTTTCGTTTGTTTCGGTTTGTTGATGCCTTCTTTCTGATCCATCCAACCTTTTTCTGGGCTTTGTACAAAAGTAGCTTGGAACAATCTTTGAGTGCTCTTGTTTTCTGTGATTTGCCAACGAGGAGTAGCCTTTTTTTTCTTTATGTCACTCATTGTTGAATTTTCGATCCCAATATCTTCTGCTAGATTTTTAGCAGGTACCCCGTCATCAGGTCTTTTAAGAATGCAACACTTATCCGACACGAAAGTGTTTTGTGTTTTACTTTAAGAGAAGACGCCATTATAAACATTAAAAACGTCTGTTAAACATCAATACTGTGTGTTTAACACACTCCTATAACAAAACGATTCTATGTCTGCTTGACGTAAACATTGAAACAGAACTGCTGTAGGCTGACCAATCAAAAGGGGTCTATACACTAAAGTCACTGCAAAGTATACAAAACAATGTTGTCTTTCTTCTTTGAACCACTCTTGTTCCAATTTATTTATTTTTCGTTTTGATACTTTCGAAAACATTTTCGGAAAAACGGGAACTTCGGACTACCGAAATTCGGATAACTAGGATTGGACTGTTTTTCGTACCGGAATGACGTTTTGGTACTCTTTTATAAATAATTTGTTAAATTAAGAAACTTGTAATAAAACTAAAACCAGTAACAAAAAAATATTAATTTTAAAATCATTTATTAACTAGTGACTTTGTTTTCATCTTTAATCTTGACCTTAAACACTTTCAACCAACGACGTTTCCCTAAACACTTTCGTAAGTGGTAGCACGTCGCGATTTGGAAATGCGATACATTTTAAGACGGGAAGGTCAAGTGCTTGATATTAGGAAAATTTTAATTTGTAAATAAATGTTATTATTGAATTTCTGTAAATACTTTCAGAAAAATAAATCTCTTAATTAAATACCGTGTCCGTATTAGACGTTATCGTTTATACCAGAGAAATTACAATACAATACCGAGAATTTAAATCCAAGTAAATTTACAATGGAATTAAGGATTGTTTTATGTTTACAGGCTGCGAATTCCGGGAGCCCGATCCGAGTCGTGCAGAGAGTGTTCCATGGGACGGTAAGAGATTAAGCTTTGTGTTCATTTCTTAACTTTAAGGAAATGCTTGTGCGATATTCTTGGTGCAGCGAGCCAATCGTAGCCATTTAACTGTTTTGATTTCCTAATTATTATTATAGAGAACATAAAAGTATATCTACATACTTAAACTCTTTATTCTATTTTAATATTCCTTATTTATAGTATAAATCGTATTGTTAGAATATCAGGTATTTTAGACATATGATGATAAACAAATTCATTAAGTGGATTACAAATGTCGCTGTCGTTTTCTAAATCCAGATTTTCTTTCTTCCAGATTTTAACAAAAAATACGTACATTTTAAAGGGGCCTATTAATTTTGTATTTATTATATTTATTTGTTTTCTTCCTAAATTTATTTTTCATAATAACTACACAGTTATTGCTTTTGAAGTTTGTTTGATTTTATCCACAATTAAATCCTCCCACCTTCTACAGAGACTACCCATATCCACTTATATAGTTCTTGTCTTGTAGAAATATAATATCTGGTTGTACTTTGTTACATATTTTACTCGTTATTCAATAATAAATTTTATGAATAATTCAAAAGCACAACATGTCACGCCAAATATCGTTATTTAATTTGCAAGTGACCTTCGGAAACATACTTTGAAAGTGTTGAAGTGATCTTGAAGCTTATTTAAAAAGTAATTTTCGTGACAATATCACAGAAAGTTAGGATTAAAATTTGATCATTTACCTATTTACATTTTTCAACGAATGAGAAACGTTTTTGGTTTTACAAAAAAACATAACTTACTTGATATTACAGTAACCCAGCTTCTCTATTGTTTATATGGCACTTTAAAGGGCCGCTCTCTCTTGTTACCTACCTTTAAAGATATCTTTTAAATCCTGTTTGAACCATTTTCATTTCTTTTCACGAACTAAATTTAACCCCGAGAATAAAAGAAGCTTAATTAATCAACTTTTAATTTTAATTTGAAGCAAAAATAAAAATAAACAAGAATAAGCTGTTATAATAAACAAGGGCCAAGTTCTAGAAATATAATGTTGCTGCTTGTATTACACACGGGGGAGGCTACTCGAGAGATTAGCAAGTTACACGTTTTCACTCGATGGATTTACTCTGAAGGCGCCCTATCAAAGCAATGTTGTTAGAGATTTCCACTAAAGACAAAAGATCTCTTCCCACTTTATCTAGATCAGATGTTGCCAACGCAGAGTTAGCATCTGTCTGAATGCATTGTTCCGACACAGAGAATCCCTTTTAAGGTTTTTATCAAACAAATTAAAGAATACCAGCTTTTGAAGTAAACCCTAAGAACTATGTTTTCAGGATGGTTTTCTGAACGGGCCAGCAATAAATCAAGCCAAACGGGCTTTACAATTTCAAGCCATAATAAGAGTAAATTTCTTTTACAAAAAACACTTCAAACTATCACACGGCTCCTGAATGATCTGACTATAATCCCCATTTATTGGTTTAGTTTTGGTAAATTGTTTCATATGGCTGATCACCCATCATTTCTTCACACGAATTTGATGACAGCTTAAAGTAAACACTCCAGATGATAAACATAGCAGTTGGATTCGAATGCTGAATAAATACTGCAACATATCACCTATGCATAATTCCGCCACAAAATTCACTATTTTAGAAATAATCATCTGATTATGTTAAAAAAAAACGTTTACATAACCTGTTGACATCTGTTATAATTTAAATGTTTACAATGTCCCAAATATGATGAAACAAATCATTATGCAACAAGTAAACCAGACACTTGGACCATCAGAGCCAAGAGAGTAACTGAAACAAATATGTCAGAGACTTTGAATAGAGTCACTACAGCTCGGGTGCCAAAAACTCTACACAGAATAGACTAAATTGTAATTAGTTTTTTGTACATAAAATAAATAATCACATACAAAATAAATAAACATAAAATTACAAACAAAAGATATTTTATAAGGGAAAATACCAACTAAAACTAATAATTTCAAACCTCAAGATAAACTCTCCTACAGACTAAACCAAACTCTTGTTTTTTTTACTTAATTTAAGAACTGAGCGCTATTTTTCTAACTTAAAGTGTATGCTTTAAGACTACCTGGGTACTTGTAAACAGAATAGACACCTTATTTTTAAAGCTCTATTTTGTTGCGCTTAGTCAAAAGAGATGTTTTAACTTTAGTATTTTAGTGTGAGCATTATTAAAAGATGAAGACCTAATGGGCTATTTTCTGTCAGTTACATTTTGTGAGATATTCATTCCTTACTAAACCATTTTTATTGTTTTTTTAATTATAACTGTTTGTAAACACAAAAATTCAATCTAAAAATTTAAATAAATTTTCCATACTCTACCCATTTATATGTTTTGAAATTTTCACTCGTTAATAAATACTTTTATTCAGCCATTCAAGTTTAAAGAAATTGTTTTCAAACTTGTAGTGAATGACACGATGTTAATACAGTTTGTTCAAATAATTATTCTGTAATTAAATTGAATGAATTAATTTTAGTTTAAATGGGAGAAAAACCTTTTACAAAGGGGGCAAGGTATGCAATATAGTTACTTCACCGACATTCAGGTTAAAATAAGTGATATTTCATAAAACTGCTGATTTTATCTTGTAGGATGTGCTGGAATATTTGTTTTTATGCATAGGTTATGTGAATTTGTTTATGTTGTAAGCATGTAATAAAAAGTAGGAAAAATAAAATTTGTGTTTGTTGATTTAAGGAGGTAATAACTTTAAACTTTCTTTGTTAGTTGAAACGTTAAAAATTTAATCAAAGATATTCCCGAAAAGGAAAAATGATTATTGTTCTAATACTTTGTAAATATATATTACCTACCTTAATTTTATTTATATTTATTTGTTTTTTTATTTACTGTAGTGTTTTCAGAAATTAATTTAAGTCCAAAACATATTATTAAGTCATATGTTTTGAGAATGATTGCAATTTAATGAAGGCTTTAAACTATATCTTTTTTAACACCGCCCAAATATTTAATTGACGCCTATTTTACGAGTTTTTGTGTTATTAATTAGTTACGATAGCAATTAGTAAATTAAATTAATGGTCTCTTGTAATAGTTGTACAGTTTTTTCTTTAATGCTTTGTCCATTGATGTATAAACAGTTTTAATTAACAATTAATTTACCCCCAAAAGAAGTTATATTCAAACTTCGACTATATTCCAATATAATTAAGTGGAGAAATTTCTGAAGGAAACTATTTAAAAAATAATAAGCAACATTTAATAGACTTGTGTAGTTTAGTGGGTTCCAACTTTGAAATCAGAAGCTCGCGATTTTTTCTAACGTAGGCTATTGTTTATCTATATGAGGTTAAAATCCCGAGCATAGGCTACAGAGACTAATACAGCCATATTTGAAATTATTGTGGTGTTGAACATTCGAAAATGGGTAAAAGTTGAAAATGTTTTTTATTTATTTTCGTAGGTACTTCTTAATTTAAGTTTAAAAAAATTACTTTAACTTGTGTTGACTCTTACGATATAAAGTTACTAAATGTGAAACAAATAGTGTTATTTAAAATAGGTTATTTTGCAATTAGCCACCATGGTCCTTTTATTGTAATTTTGCAGTGCATTAATCTATAGTAAACATATTGGTTACAAGAATATAGCAAAATGTTATTGCATATTATAGCTATAAAACGTAAAATCATAATTAGCTACCACAAATAGCTAGAAAGGAATATTCAGAAAAGCCTAGTACTTTATTGTAAAGTTTCATGCTTCTATTAGCAAATTTGTTATATGCCTACATTTATTTAGAACCAACTCAGCCGAGTCTGGTCATTAGATATTCTAATGCATTTAATTAATTCCCGCTAACGTATTCTGCAGTTAAATCACCATCGCTCATTATATATTGCAAGCACCCGGTGACTGATCTACATTTCCGCATCCAGTTTTGTTATTATTTGTTATAAGTGATCATTACTTAGTTGACTTCTTTATTATTATTTGCATCATTATATTTTTACTTTCATCTAGTATTGTTAAAGTTTATCTTATCTGTGTTAACACCCGTCATTCAAAGCGTAGTTCATTTATTTACTTTATATCCACTTTTACGCTTCTGGGAGTCCCATCAAGTTGCGCAAGGAAACACTTCAAGCCGATGGTGACTTCCCGAAATGTATAAAGTAAACAATGGGACTAAGTTTGGGAGCAAGACTTTGGCACCGCTAAGATAAAACGTATTTGTTACTTTTCGCTACTCTAGTGTTTGTAGTATGCTTAAGGAGTTATGATGTTCCCTGTATGCAGCTACGCCTGTTCCTTTTCCCGCACTTGACCTACATATTTGCTCTATATTTCAGTACCTTACTCCTTTTCTTATCATGGAAATGTTAATATTCCTTAATTATACTTATTAATGATGGCGCTTCTGTCCGTCTTACAAGAAGACCAATTATTCTGTTCTAAACACAATTACGTCGTTCCTCAGAGACTCTTTCAGGACTCCTTTAATTTCCTGAGAAACCAAAATGGCAGCTAACAAACAGTCATATCGGAGCTAAAAAGTATTTCCCTTCAAAAACCTTCCTAGAAAGCTGTGATACGTAATGGATAAATTGTTAAATTTTTAATTTATATGTTCTATGTTTTAAACTCATTTTCCCATTCTTATTAAAACCATTTCTCAAGTTATGCTGTCAAATAAAATGACGTTATCAATATAACTTTATGCTTTAATTCAAACACTATATATATGAAATACGTATATTGTTAAACCGTATTTCAGTTGGCTCTTTTGTAAAGTTAAGCGAAATTTCACAAACATTTATTCAAATTAAAAAATTTATTTTTAAGGATTATTCGTATTTAAAAAAATGGTTTCTTCTAGAACCCAACATCCTCTGTGATTGTTTATTTATTAAATTGTTATACTGTGCTTCATGTCTAATTACCATAGTCATTGCTATCCGTCCTGCCAACCCTCTGCCTTGCCTAGTCGCCTCAACACTTGTGTTTGTAGCATTTTAAACAACACTAATACACGTGACTATGTTCCGCCTGGCGGAAGCTGATCTTTACAGTTTTAAATACTTGAGGTTTCTCCCAAAGCAAACTGAACACCTTTAAGTATACAACTGTACTTTAGTGTGCTAACAAGCCGTGACAACCCGTTCTCATACTCTACTCCTATCATGTATTTTTCTTCCGTTAGGAGGCCATACCACATAGATTGTTTTTCTTTCCGACTTATATCTTTATAGATATTTAGCATTGCAAACCTGCCTAGCATGACTTTACGAGGATCTTATGCGCAGTTTTATTATCTAATCTTAATAAAGTTTCTGATTTTGGTTTTATCCAATGACAAATCTCCTTTTAATTCCTAATTTATAACTAACTAGCTTACCCTGCGAGCTTGTATCGTCTAAAAGTAAATGAATGGCCTGTTAATATTAGCTAAACTTAATTTAGTATTTTATTAACATAATGATAGCTGAACTTATAGTAGTCGATCGAGAAAAGTGCGACAAGAAAAGTTCTTGATTGAATATTATTTATTGTGGTGCAATAGGACGTAAAATATTTTTTGTATATTGTTTCAAATGTATTGGAAAATAATTTTAGATTGTTGAGTGTTGCCTAGCAACCAAAATTTATAATGAATTCAATGAATTATAATAAAATAAGATAAGATAGAAAGACATATTTTATGCTATTTTGGTATTTAGAAATTACATTTTGGAAAAGATTATGTCGCCAGAAACCTTCCCAGGAAGGTACTCGACAATTTCCCAAAGTTTCACGGCGATCGGATCAGTGGTTTAGTCATGCATAAGGCTCATACATACATACAGACATTAAATTTACGTGTTGATAACGAGGAATGCGTTTGGCTTATAGTTCAAATAGCCTATTGTGGTTTTATTTTTAAATTTATTCGTGCTTTTGTTCACATTTAAATTGTTAATCTTATTTTAAACATTGACAAATTTATTGTATATTACTAGCCTTAATGCTGTCATTTATTATATAATATTTTTTCTTATTTATAGATCATAAAGAATTCTTTTACTTAAATTTCCATCCCGTTTCCCCCTAAATATAAACTTGAAATGTATGCTGTAACAATTTTACTTAGCTATTATTTTCAGTTTAAAGTTATTTAATTTTTAGAAATAAAACTGTGTTTCTTAGCTGCCAAAGTGTGTAAGTATTCATAAAGTTGTTTTTTTCAAGTAACTAATTTATAATCCTTTCCTCTTTAGAATTCCTTTGTTTCTCAACAAAATAAGAACTAATGTGAAATATATAATATTTGCAAAATATACAAATAAAGCAGGGTCTAGCCTTCATAGCTTATTGCATTGGCTTAGCACATTTGTTTGTGTATGATCCCATTCTCCAGACGAAATAACACACTGTAAGTTTTCATTTCAAAACGAATCTGTAAATTAGATTAATTACCGGAAGCTATTAGTTATTCTCTAGAACCGCTGTGGAATATCAATTAGCTACACACGACAAAGACCCAATAACCATTGCATATTAACTTTACTGTGGTGGGTTTTTTATTTATTATGTTTACGTAGTGGAATATGTAATTAAATTCGTCATATTACGTGATAATTTAGCTTTGGTGTTTTTTAAAGTAAAAGAAAACTAATAAATTTTACAGTCATGTTGTAAATACATTTATAGGTTGAAGAGATTTGGCAACATCCACAACCAAGAAATGAGCAGCAATGCCAAGCACAACATAATGATCACAATCCGGCTCGCTACAAGCAGGTAAAATGTATATTTTAGAATATTATTGAAGTAGATTTGAAAGATTACTATCTATCTATCTACATATATATACACAAACACACACACACACACACACACACACATACAAACACACATACACAAACACATATATATATATATATATATATATATATATATATATATATATATATATGGTGATATGTTTTCTTGTAATATTTTTAATAAATTTAAAATATTTCAAAAACAAGAATACTTTTATTGCATATATTATTCAAAGCTTTTCGCCGATAAAATAGTACCAGCATCTTCAGGAAAATAATTATCTAACGAAGTATCATAATATCTAACAGGATATTTTGTTAGATAATTATTTTCCTGAAGATGCTGGTAATATTTATTAGGCGAAAAGCTTTGAATAATATATGCAATAAAAGTATTCATGTTTTTGAAATATTTTTAATTTATTAAATATATATATATATATATATATATATATATATATATATATATATATATATATATATATATATATATGCTGATACGTATTCCTTCGCGGATGGAAAAATATGATAAATAGTTATTATCTGGAGTACATCCGTATAGATAATAACTATTTATCATATATATATATATATATATATATATATATATTAAATATGGTGATATGTTTTCTTGTAATATAGTTAATAAATTAAAAATATTTCAAAAACAAGAATACTTTTAATGAATATATTTATTGAAAGCTTTTCGCCGATAAAAGAATTAAATAAAGGATTAAATATGAATATATTTGAAATATTGGAAATTTATAAGCATGAAGTTAAAGACAAATTAATTGATAAACAAATTCAAGTGAGATCAAGGCACCAAACTAATTATAAGGTCATTGATGTTATAGAAAAAATTACATAAAGTCCAATACTTATAAACATATGGTCGTTTGTAGCACATATGATTTAATTTTGTAAAAATATTTTATTAGATAATTATTTTCCTGAAGATGCTGGTACTATTTTATCGGCGAAAAGCTTTGAATAAATATATTCATTAAAAGTATTCTTGTTTTTGAAATATTTATAATTTATTATTTTATATATATATATATATATAATACATTTAAAATATTTCAAAAACAAGAATAATTTTATTGCATATATAATAATATATGCAATAAAAGTATTCTTGAAAAAAAACAAAACATACACAAAACTTACAAATTAATCATTTATTTACAGAGTTGTAAGTTAGAGTTTGTAGTAGTAACACTCACTGATGATGATGACTTGGTCATTGAAACGCGTATGAGTAAATAAATGATGAGTTTTGTGTATGTTTTTATTTGTTTCTAACATAACCTCACAAGCTAAGCTCAAAGAATATTTGTTTAAAAACTATTCTTGTTTTTGAAATATTTTCAATTTATTAACTATATTACAAGAAAAAATATATCACCATATTTAATATATTAATATATAAACACACACACACACACACACACACACACACACACACACACACACACACACACACACACACACACACACACACACACACACACACACACACACACACACACACACACACACACACACACACACACACACACATACACACACACACACACACACACACACACACACACACACGAGCGTGTGGGTGTGTGGGTGTGTGTGTGTGTATGTATATACACAAATATATATATATAAATATAAAATACGTTTTCTTGTTTAATAATTTAAAACAACATAGGTTATTCAAATATTATTAATTATAAATTAATTATAAATATATTAATAAATAAATAAATTAATCAATTAGTAAATATTCTTGTATTTTTATAACCTATGTTGTTTAATATATATATATATATATATATATATATATATATATATATATATATATATATATTCTTTCTCAAGTCAAGTTTTATAACTTCCGTTCTAGAGGAGTGGAAATATTCATTTTAATTCAATTCACGTCGTTTTAGAGTTTTATTTCGTACAACTAATTGATAAAAGAAAAAAGTTGGCTTTATTTATTAAGAAATCATGATTGAAACTAGAAACATGTTTTACTCTTAGAAACATTTTTTCTATTAACAACCATGAATAATATTTATTAAATAAAGTAAATTAAAAGTGTTTTAATAGGTTAAAAATATAATAAAAATTTTCGATTCTTAAATACCTATAGGCAACACAAAAAGCTCCTCCAGGGTTTAGACTTTAATACATACATCGCTTTTTAACAACGTTAGAGCTGTAACATTAACAAAGTTACTATACATAGATTTAAATGGATCATAAATAACCGGAAGTTGTAAAGAAAGCATCATATAAATATCTGTGTGTCAAAATGGAGAAAAAATAGTTATATTCTGTCCTCTACATCTCGGTTCCTTCAACCTCCATTCGATTTAAAGCCAGCACCAGAATAGTAGAAACAAACCAGCATAGTGGGGAATATAACCGGCTACTGTTGGTACTTCACCATATCTATTCATTAATCATTTTTGTTTTATTTTTGCTCTAACTAAACTAAAATAAAAAGTCCTATTGCAAATAGATCCTATTTTGTTTGATTGTAATATATCAAAGGCATACTAATTGAATGATTGTTATTTCACAATCAACATCTCTTATTCCAGTAATCACATAACGATTAGTTTGCAACAAACTCGTTACATTTATGTAACATACCACGTAACTGCCGTTGTTGCGTAGACCGGGACTAATAACGAATCTACATCTAAGAACCACATCTACGTGGAGTGCATTAGATATATTTCTAATGACGAATACCTTTCCAAATGCTTTCCTCACGTAGTGATAACTGATGTTAATTTTGAACGAATTTTGCAAAACAGTTTAAAATTTCGTTATTTAAGACTGTTGTGGTTTACTTCATAAATTTAACCCCAAAACTATTGTATACATATGTCTACTTCAAATATTTTACTTTTGCATTGCACTTTGCTAAATGTCTCAGGAGTGCTTGTATGGTAGAATGTTCGCAGCCTCACATATATCGCTTTAATTACATCTCGGGCCTGATCTATACGTTCGATACTGTAAGCAAGTCGGTTTCCACACACACACAAACACACACACACACACTCACACACACACACACACACACACACACACACACACACACACACAAACACACACACACACACTCACACACACACACACACACACACACACACACACACACACACACACACACACACACACACACAACACACACACACACACACAGACACACACACACACACACACACACACACAACACACACACATACACACACACACACACACACACACACACAGACACACACACACACACACACAACACACACACACACACACAGACACACACACACACACAGACACACACACACACACACACACACACACACACACAGACACAGACACACACACACACACACACACACACACACACACACACACACACACACACACACAAACACACACACACACACTCACACACACACACACACACACACACACACACACACACACACACACACACACACACACACAACACACACACACACACACAGACACACACACACACACACACACACAACACACACACATACACACACACACACACACACACACACACACACACACAGACACACACACACACACACACACAACACACACACACACACACAGACACACACACACACACAGACACAGACACACACACACACACACACACACACACACACACACACACACACACACACACACACACACATATATATATATATATATATATATATATATATATATATATATATATATATATAGAATATCAAATGTGTTTTCCTGTTAGAATATTTTTAAGATCAAATAATATACACAAATACAGGAATATTTAATTT
Source organism: Prosapia bicincta (assembly GCA_036971475.1). Lineage (NCBI taxonomy): Eukaryota > Metazoa > Arthropoda > Insecta > Hemiptera > Cercopidae > Prosapia > Prosapia bicincta. The sequence continues at coordinate 89,821,624 of JBAIZL010000006.1, read as the reverse complement.
ATTGAACAATAAACTCAAAGCTTTTCGTTGGCTTACATTACCAACATCTTCAGGAGTTACAATAGTAAGAATCTTGATACATTCTTAATATTGTAACTCCTGAAGATGTTGGTAATGTAAGCCAACGAAAAGCTTTGAGTTTATTGTTCAATAAATTAAATATTCCTGTATTTGTGTATATTATTTGATCTTAAAAATATATATATATATACTGTACATATATATATATATATATATATATAAATAATTATAATGAAAATACAATAGCTGGAAGCCTTTCTTCAATTCACCGATATTGACATTATCAGAGAAGGCTCTTTTAAAGAACGATTGCACTTGTTTTAAGAATTAATGAACGGAGAGTCACCTGAGAATGTCAATAATGTTCTCAAAGGCATTTTCCATATTTGTTTCCATTATTCTTTATTTATTATATTGATAAATTATATATTATTATATTCATGACCTGGGGGGGGGGGTGTGATGGAAGAAGATAATGGTTTTTTTACTAAAATGAAATATTATATATTAAAATCATGTACAGATACGGCATTGTCCCTTGGTAGGCGGTACGTTCGCCTATGTTGTTAAAACGAAGTAAGATACTTTTAAATCAATAAGTCTAAACAAGCTATAACCTAAATAAATATCAACGACAATTCGTTTATGCCACCAGAAAACTTCAACTCTTTTAAATCACATTTCAACGTTTCAATAATGAAACATTATCCAGTATTCTATTCACGACATCGTTGGTTGGAGCTGCTTTGCCTCTTGAGTATGTTGAGAATAATACTCATCATATGACAGAATTCTACATCAGTCGTTCATTTATATCGTATTTTCAAAGGAATATAAGAATTTAGTTTTCCTTTGAAGTTAAACAACAACAAGAGTTTGCAACCTCTATACGCTATTAATCACCGTGGGAAAAGCAGCCGATACACAGGTGCGCTTTCATTGCCTTTCAAACGGTAAAAACTTCGTACATTCATAATTTATTATTTCAAAATTTTTTGTATAGAAATCGAAATGTTTATATGTTTAAAGTAAGAAAATATAACCTAGTCACGAAATATACTGATTACAAATTTATAAATTGTATTTCGGGATTTTTATTTTTAAAGTTTTTTTTATAATTTTTCGCTCTTAAAAGACAATATTTAAATACATCCCACATATTTCAATATAATTATTTCTCAAAGATAAACATCGTGTATAAAACGTTTTTTATTTACAATAAATAATTTTCAATTCAACGTTTATATCTTTCAATCTTAAAAATATTGTATTCTGTATAAAACTTGAGTGGGGACTACTAACATAAAAACAGACAAGAAAATAGAAGTTCCAATTTATTAAATATATTTTGTATAGCTAAGGAAGGTCAATAGTTTTGTTCCTGGGAAAAAGACATAATGTTATCGAAGAAAATAGATAACTTGAAAGGGTAAAAACTTATCAACATTTCTCATTAAGGTAATATCAAATGAAGCGACGAGAGAAAGTATTCTAAAAGTGAATAAAAAATATTGCCGTAATATAAAAATAGAACCGTAAGTAAAAAAAGAAGTATATATAGAAAATATTAATACAGAATATAACAACGGAAAAATAACAATGACGAATAAAAGCAACTTAAGAGAAACAAAGAAATATTGCAGAAGATAAATAATTCATGACCATAACCTATGAATATAGATACAGCTCGTACTGCAGGAAGGAATTACACAAATCTTACCAATCTCTATTCCCTGAAACGGAGCCCTAGTGAAAAGCCTATGACATTGTAAGAAGACAGTTTGTGGCTAAGGGTGGGAGAGGATAAACCATTCATGACAATAACCTATGAATATAGATACAGCTCGTACTGCAGGAAGGAATTACACAAATCTTACCAATCTCTATTCCCTGAAACGGAGCCCTAGTGAAAAGCCTATGACATTGTAAGAAGACAGTTTGTGGCTAAGGGTGGGAGAGGATAAACCATTCATGACAATAACCTATGAATATAGATACAGCTCGTACTGCAGGAAGGAATTACACAAATCTTACCAATCTCTATTCCCTGAAACGGAGCCCTAGTGAAAAGCCTATGACATTGTAAGAAGACAGTTTGTGGCTAAGGGTGGGAGAGGATAAACCATTCATGACAATAACCTATGAATATAGATAAAACTCCTACTGCAGGAAGGAATTACACAAATCTTACCAATCTCTATTCCCTGAAACGGAGCCCTAGTGAAAAGCCTATGACATTGTAAGATTAGAGTATGTGGCTAAGGGTGGGAGAGGATAAACCATTCATGACAATAACCTATGAATATAGATACAGCTCGTACTGCAGGAAGGAATTACACAAATCTTACCAATCTCTATTCCCTGAAACGGAGCCCTAGTGAAAAGCCTATGACATTGTAAGATTAGAGTATGTGGCTAAGGGTGGGAGAGGATAAACCATTCATGACAATAACCTATGATATAGTTACAGCTCGTACTGCAGGTAGGAATTACACAAATCTTACCAATCTCTATTCCCTGAAACGGAGCCCTAGTGAAAAGCCTATGACATTGTAAGAAGAGAGTATGTGGCTAAGGGTGGGAGAGGATAAACCATTCATGACAATAACATATGAATATAGATACAGCTCGTACTGCAGGAAGGAATTACACAAATCTTACCAATCTCTATTCCCTGAAACGGAGCCCTAGTGAAAGGCCTATGACATTGTAAGATTAGAGTATGTGGCTAAGGGTGGGAGAGGATAAACCATTCATGACAATAACCTATGATATAGTTACAGCTCGTACTGCAGGTAGGAATTACACAAATCTTACCAATCTCTATTCCCTGAAACGGAGCCCTAGTGAAAAGCCTATGACATTGTAAGAAGAGAGTATGTGGCTAAGGGTGGTTCAGGATAAACCATTCATGACAATAACCTATGAATATAGATAGAACTCGTACTGCAGGAAAGAATTACACAAAACATACCAATCTCTATTCCCTGAAACGGAGCCCTAGTGAAAAGCCTATGACATTGTAAGATGAGAGTATGTGGCTAAGGGTGGTTGAGGATAAACCATTCATGACAATAACCTATGAATATAGATACAGCTCGTACTACAGGAAGGAATTACACAAATCTTACCAATCTCTATTCCCTGAAACGGAGCCCTAGTGAAAGGCCTATGACATTGTAAGAAGAGAGTATGTGGCTAAGGGTGGGAGAGGATAAACAAATTCATGACAATAACCTATGATATAGTTACAGCTCGTACTGCAGGAAGGAATTACACAAATCTTACCAATCTCTATTCCCTGAAACGGAGCCCTAGTGAAAAGCCTATGACATTGTAAGAAGAGAGTATGTGGCTAAGAGTGGGAGAGGATAAACCATTCATGACAATAACCTATGAATATAGATACAGCTCGTACTGCAGGTAGGAATTACACGAAACTTACCAATCTCTAGTCCCTGAAACGGAGCCATAGTGAAAGGCCTATGACATTGTAAGAAGAGAGTATGTGGCTAAGAGTGGGAGAGGATAAACCATTCATGACAATAACCTATGAATATGGATAGAACTTCTACTGCAGGAAGGAATTACACAAATCTTACCAATCTCTATTCCCTGAAACTGAGCACTAGTAAAAAGCCTATGACATTGTAAGAAGACAGTTTGTGGCTAAAGGTGGTTGAGGAGAAACCATTCATGACAATAACCTATGAATATAGATAGAACTCGTACTGCAAGAAAGAATTACACAAATCATACCAATCTCTATTCCCTGAAACGGAGCCCTAGTGAAAAGCCTATGACATTGTAAGAAGAGAGTATGTGGCTAAGGGTGGTTGAGGATAAACCATTCATGACAATAACCTATGAATATAGATACAACTCGTACTGCAGGAAGGAATTACACAAATCTTACCAATCTCTATTCCCTGAAACGGAGCCCTAGTGAAAGGCCTATGACATTGTAAGAAGAGAGTATGTGGCTAAGGGTGGTTGAGGATAAACCATTCATGACAATAACCTATGAATATAGATACAACTCGTACTGCAGGGAGGAATTACACAAATCTTACCATTCTCTATTCTCTTAAACGGAGCCCTAGTGAAAAGCCTATGACATTGTAAGAAGAGAGTATGTGGCTAAGGGTGGGAGAGGATAAACCATTCATGACAATAACCTATGAATATAGATACAGCTCGTACTGCAGGAAGGAATTACACAAATCTTACCAATCTCTATTCCTTGAAACGGAGCCCTAGTGAAAGGCCTATGACATTGTAAGAAGAGAGTATGTGGCTAAGGGTGGGAGAGGATAAACAAATTCATGGCAATAACCTATGATATAGTTACAGCTCGTACTGCAGGAAGGAATTACACAAATCTTACCAATCTCTATTCCCTGAAACGGAGCCCTAGTGAAAAGACTATGACATTGTAAAAAGAGAGTATGTGGCTAAGAGTGGGAGAGGATAAACAAATTCATGGCAATAACCTATGATATAGTTACAGCTCGTACTGCAGGAAGGAATTACACAAATCTTACCAATCTCTATTATCTGAAACTGAGCCCTAGTGAAAAGCCTATGACATTGTAAGAAGAGAGTATGTGGCTAAGGGTGGGAGAGGATAAACAAATTCATGGCAATAACCTACGATATAGTTACAGCTCATACTGCAGGAAGGAATTACACAAATCTTACCAATCTCTATTCCCTGAAACGGAGCCCTAGTGAAAGGCCTATGACATTGTAAGAAGAGAGTATGTGGCTAAGGGTGGGAGAGGATAAACAAATTCATGACAATAACCTATGATATAGTTACAGCTCGTACTGCAGGAAGGAATTACACAAATCTTACCAATCTCTATTCCCTGAAACGGAGCCCTAGTGAAAAGCCTATGACATTGTAAGAAGAGAGTATGTGGCTAAGAGTGGGAGAGGATAAACCATTCATGACAATAACCTATGAATATAGATACAGCTCGTACTGCAGGTAGGAATTACACGAAACTTACCAATCTCTAGTCCCTGAAACGGAGCCATAGTGAAAGGCCTATGACATTGTAAGAAGAGAGTATGTGGCTAAGAGTGGGAGAGGATAAACCATTCATGACAATAACCTATGAATATGGATAGAACTTCTACTGCAGGAAGGAATTACACAAATCTTACCAATCTCTATTCCCTGAAACTGAGCACTAGTAAAAAGCCTATGACATTGTAAGAAGAGAGTATGTGGCTAAGGGTGGTTCAGGATAAACCATTCATGACAATAACCTATGAATATAGATAGAACTCGTACTGCAGGAAAGAATTACACAAAACATACCAATCTCTATTCCCTGAAACGGAGCCCTAGTGAAAAGCCTATGACATTGTAAGATGAGAGTATGTGGCTAAGGGTGGTTGAGGATAAACCATTCATGACAATAACCTATGAATATAGATACAGCTCGTACTACAGGAAGGAATTACACAAATCTTACCAATCTCTATTCCCTGAAACGGAGCCCTAGTGAAAGGCCTATGACATTGTAAGAAGAGAGTATGTGGCTAAGGGTGGGAGAGGATAAACAAATTCATGACAATAACCTATGATATAGTTACAGCTCGTACTGCAGGAAGGAATTACACAAATCTTACCAATCTCTATTCCCTGAAACGGAGCCCTAGTGAAAAGCCTATGACATTGTAAGAAGAGAGTATGTGGCTAAGAGTGGGAGAGGATAAACCATTCATGACAATAACCTATGAATATAGATACAGCTCGTACTGCAGGTAGGAATTACACGAAACTTACCAATCTCTAGTCCCTGAAACGGAGCCATAGTGAAAGGCCTATGACATTGTAAGAAGAGAGTATGTGGCTAAGAGTGGGAGAGGATAAACCATTCATGACAATAACCTATGAATATGGATAGAACTTCTACTGCAGGAAGGAATTACACAAATCTTACCAATCTCTATTCCCTGAAACTGAGCACTAGTAAAAAGCCTATGACATTGTAAGAAGACAGTTTGTGGCTAAAGGTGGTTGAGGAGAAACCATTCATGACAATAACCTATGAATATAGATAGAACTCGTACTGCAAGAAAGAATTACACAAATCATACCAATCTCTATTCCCTGAAACGGAGCCCTAGTGAAAAGCCTATGACATTGTAAGAAGAGAGTATGTGGCTAAGGGTGGTTGAGGATAAACCATTCATGACAATAACCTATGAATATAGATACAACTCGTACTGCAGGAAGGAATTACACAAATCTTACCAATCTCTATTCCCTGAAACGGAGCCCTAGTGAAAGGCCTATGACATTGTAAGAAGAGAGTATGTGGCTAAGGGTGGTTGAGGATAAACCATTCATGACAATAACCTATGAATATAGATACAACTCGTACTGCAGGGAGGAATTACACAAATCTTACCATTCTCTATTCTCTTAAACGGAGCCCTAGTGAAAAGCCTATGACATTGTAAGAAGAGAGTATGTGGCTAAGGGTGGGAGAGGATAAACCATTCATGACAATAACCTATGAATATAGATACAGCTCGTACTGCAGGAAGGAATTACACAAATCTTACCAATCTCTATTCCTTGAAACGGAGCCCTAGTGAAAGGCCTATGACATTGTAAGAAGAGAGTATGTGGCTAAGGGTGGGAGAGGATAAACAAATTCATGGCAATAACCTATGATATAGTTACAGCTCGTACTGCAGGAAGGAATTACACAAATCTTACCAATCTCTATTCCCTGAAACGGAGCCCTAGTGAAAAGACTATGACATTGTAAAAAGAGAGTATGTGGCTAAGAGTGGGAGAGGATAAACAAATTCATGGCAATAACCTATGATATAGTTACAGCTCGTACTGCAGGAAGGAATTACACAAATCTTACCAATCTCTATTATCTGAAACTGAGCCCTAGTGAAAAGCCTATGACATTGTAAGAAGAGAGTAAGTGGCTAAGGGTGGTTGAGGATAAACCATTCATGACAATAACCTATGAATATAGATACAACTCGTACTGCAGGAAGGAATTACACAAATCTTACCAATCTCTATTCCCTGAAACGGAGCCCTAGTGAAAGGCCTATGACATTGTAAGAAGAGAGTATGTGGCTAAGGGTGGTTGAGGATAAACCATTCATGACAATAACCTATGAATATAGATTCAACTCGTACTGCAGGGAGGAATTACACATATCTTACCATTCTCTATTCTCTGAAACGGAGCCCTAGTGAAAAGCCTATGACATTGTAAGAAGAGAGTATGTGGCTAAGGGTGGGAGAGTATAAACCATTCATGACAATAACCTATGAATATAGATACAGCTCGTACTGCAGGAAGGAATTACACAAATCTTACCAATCTCTATTCCCTGAAACGGAGCCCTAGTGAAAGGCCTATGACATTGTAAGAAGAGAGTATGTGGCTAAGGGTGGTTGAGGATAAACCATTCATGACAATAACCTATGAATATAGATACAACTCGTACTGCAGGAAGGAATTACACAAATCTTACCAATCTCTATTCCCTGAAACGGAGCCCTAGTGAAAGGCCTATGACATTGTAAGAAGAGAGTATGTGGCTAAGGGTGGGAGAGGATAAACAAATTCATGGCAATAACCTATGATATAGTTACAGCTCGTACTGCAGGAAGGAATTACACAAATCTTACCAATCTCTATTCCCTGAAACTGAGCCCTAGTGAAAAGCCTATGACATTGTAAGAAGAGAGTATGTGGCTAAGGGTGGGAGAGGATAAACAAATTCATGGCAATAACCTACGATATAGTTACAGCTCATACTGCAGGAAGGAATTACACAAATCTTACCATTCTCTATTCCCTGAAACGGAGCCCTAGTGAAAAGCCTATGACATTGTAAGAAGAGAGTATGTGGCTAAGGGTGGGAGAGGATAAACAAATTCATGGCAATAAACTATGATATAGTTACAGCTCGTACTGCAGGAAGGAATTACACAAATCTTACCAATCTCTATTCCCTGAAACGGAGCCCTAGTGAAAAGCCTTGAACATTTTAAGAAGACAGTTTGTGGCTAAGGGTGGGAGAGAATAAACCATTCATGACAATAACCTATGAATATAGATACAACTCGTACTGCAGGAAGGAATTACACAAATCTTACCAATCTCTATTCCCTGAAACGGAGCCCTAGTGAAAAGCCTTGGACATTTTAAGAAGACAGAATGTGGCTAAGGGTGGGAGAGAATAAACCATTCATGACAATAACCTATGAATATAGATACAGCTCGTTCTGCAGGAAGGAATTACACGAATCTTACCAATCTCTATTCCCTGAAACTGAGCCCTAGTGAAAAGACTATGACATTGTAAGAAGACAGTTTGTGGCTAAGGGTGGGAGAGAATAAACCATTCATGACAATAACCTATGAATATAGATACAACTCGTACTGCAGGAAGGAATTACACAAATCTTACCAATCTCTATTCCCTGAAACGGAGCCCTAGTGAAAAGCCTATGACATTGTAAGAAGACAGTTTGTGTCTAAGGGTGGGAGAGGATAAACCATTCATGACAATAACCTATGAATATAGATACAACTCGTACTGCAGGGAGGAATTACACAAATCTTACCAATCTCTATTCCCTGAAACGGAGCCCTAGTGAAAAGCCTTGGACATTTTAAGAATACAGTACTTAGCTAAAGGTGGGAGAGGATAAACCATTCATGACAATAACCTATGAATATAGATACAACTCGTACTGCAGGAAGGAATTACACAAATCTTACCAATCTCTATTCCCTGAAACTGAGCCCTAGTGAAAAGCCTTGGACATTGTAAGAAGAGAGTATGTGGCTAAGGGTGGGAGAGGATAAACCTTTCATGACAATACCCTATGAATATAGATACAGCTCTTACTGCAGGAAGGAATTACACAAATCTTACCAATCTCTATTCCCTGAAACTGAGCACTAGTAAAAAGCCTATGACATTGTAAGAAGACAGTTTGTGGTTAAGGGTGGGAGAGGATAAACCATTCATGACAATAACCTATGAATATAGATACAGCTCGTACTGCAGGAAGGAATTACACAAATCTTACCAATCTCTATTCCCTGAAACGGAGCACTAGTAAAAAGCCTATGACATTGTAAGAAGACAGTTTGTGTCTAAGGGTGGGAGAGGATAAACCATTCATGACAATAACCTATGAATGTAGATACAACTCGTACTGCAGGGAGGAATTACACAAATCTTACCAATCTCTATTCCCTGAAACGGAGCCCTAGTGAAAAGACTATGACATTGTAAAAAGAGAGTATGTGGCTAAGAGTGGGAGAGGATAAACAAATTCATGGCAATAACCTATGATATAGTTACAGCTCGTACTGCAGGAAGGAATTACACAAATCTTACCAATCTCTATTATCTGAAACTGAGCCCTAGTGAAAAGCCTATGACATTGTAAGAAGAGAGTATGTGGCTAAGGGTGGGAGAGGATAAACAAATTCATGGCAATAACCTACGATATAGTTACAGCTCATACTGCAGGAAGGAATTACACAAATCTTACCAATCTCTATTCCCTGAAACGGAGCCCTAGTGAAAAGCCTATGACATTGTAAGAAGAGAGTATGTGGCTAAGGGTGGGAGAGGATAAACAAATTCATGGCAATAACCTATGATATAGTTATAGCTCGTACTGCAGGAAGGAATTACACAAATCTTACCATTCTCTATTCCCTGAAACGGAGCCCTAGTGAAAAGCCTATGACATTGTAAGAAGAGAGTATGTGGCTAAGGGTGGGAGAGGATAAACAAATTCATGGCAATAACCGATGATATAGTTACAGCTCGTACTGCAGGAAGGAATTACACAAATCTTACCAATTTCTATTCCCTGAAACGGAGCCCTAGTGAAAAGCCTTGAACATTTTAAGAAGACAGTTTGTGGCTAAGGGTGGGAGAGAATAAACCATTCATGACAATAACCTATGAACATAGATACAGCTCGTACTGCAGGTAGGAATTACACGAATCTTACCAATCTCTATTCCCTGAAACGAGGCCCTAGTGAAAGGCCTATGACATTGTAAGAAGAGAGTATGTGGCTAAGGGTGGTTGAGGATAAACCATTCATGACAATAACCTATGAATATAGATTCAACTCGTACTGCAGGGAGGAATTACACAAAACTTACCAATCTCTATTCCCTGAAACGGAGCCCTAGTGAAAGGCCTATGACATTGTAAGAAGAGAGTAAGTGGCTAAGGGTGGTTGAGGATAAACCATTCATGACAATAACCTATGAATATAGATACAACTCGTACTGCAGGAAGGAATTACACAAATCTTACCAATCTCTATTCCCTGAAACGGAGCCCTAGTGAAAGGCCTATGACATTGTAAGAAGAGAGTATGTGGCTAAGGGTGGTTGAGGATAAACCATTCATGACAATAACCTATGAATATAGATTCAACTCGTACTGCAGGGAGGAATTACACATATCTTACCATTCTCTATTCTCTGAAACGGAGCCCTAGTGAAAAGCCTATGACATTGTAAGAAGAGAGTATGTGGCTAAGGGTGGGAGAGTATAAACCATTCATGACAATTACCTATGAATATAGATACAGCTCGTACTGCAGGAAGGAATTACACAAATCTTACCAATCTCTATTCCCTGAAACGGAGCCCTAGTGAAAGGCCTATGACATTGTAAGAAGAGAGTATGTGGCTAAGGGTGGTTGAGGATAAACCATTCATGACAATAACCTATGAATATAGATACAACTCGTACTGCAGGAAGGAATTACACAAATCTTACCAATCTCTATTCCCTGAAACGGAGCCCTAGTGAAAGGCCTATGACATTGTAAGAAGAGAGTATGTGGCTAAGGGTGGGAGAGGATAAACAAATTCATGGCAATAACCTATGATATAGTTACAGCTCGTACTGCAGGAAGGAATTACACAAATCTTACCAATCTCTATTCCCTGAAACTGAGCCCTAGTGAAAAGCCTATGACATTGTAAGAAGAGAGTATGTGGCTAAGGGTGGGAGAGGATAAACAAATTCATGGCAATAACCTACGATATAGTTACAGCTCATACTGCAGGAAGGAATTACACAAATCTTACCATTCTCTATTCCCTGAAACGGAGCCCTAGTGAAAAGCCTATGACATTGTAAGAAGAGAGTATGTGGCTAAGGGTGGGAGAGGATAAACAAATTCATGGCAATAAACTATGATATAGTTACAGCTCGTACTGCAGGAAGGAATTACACAAATCTTACCAATCTCTATTCCCTGAAACAGAGCCCTAGTGAAAAGCCTTGAACATTTTAAGAAGACAGTTTGTGGCTAAGGGTGGGAGAGAATAAACCATTCATGACAATAACCTATGAATATAGATACAACTCGTACTGCAGGAAGGAATTACACAAATCTTACCAATCTCTATTCCCTGAAACGGAGCCCTAGTGAAAAGCCTTGGACATTTTAAGAAGACAGAATGTGGCTAAGGGTGGGAGAGAATAAACCATTCATGACAATAACCTATGAATATAGATACAGCTCGTTCTGCAGGAAGGAATTACACGAATCTTACCAATCTCTATTCCCTGAAACTGAGCCCTAGTGAAAAGACTATGACATTGTAAGAAGACAGTTTGTGGCTAAGGGTGGGAGAGAATAAACCATTCATGACAATAACCTATGAATATAGATACAACTCGTACTGCAGGAAGGAATTACACAAATCTTACCAATCTCTATTCCCTGAAACGGAGCCCTAGTGAAAAGCCTATGACATTGTAAAAAGACAGTTTGTGTCTAAGGGTGGGAGAGGATAAACCATTCATGACAATAACCTATGAATATAGATACAACTCGTACTGCAGGGAGGAATTACACAAATCTTACCAATCTCTATTCCCTGAAACGGAGCCCTAGTGAAAAGCCTTGGACATTTTAAGAATACAGTACTTAGCTAAAGGTGGGAGAGGATAAACCATTCATGACAATAACCTATGAATATAGATACAACTCGTACTGCAGGAAGGAATTACACAAATCTTACCAATCTCTATTCCCTGAAACTGAGCCCTAGTGAAAAGCCTTGGACATTGTAAGAAGAGAGTATGTGGCTAAGGGTGGGAGAGGATAAACCTTTCATGACAATACCCTATGAATATAGATACAGCTCTTACTGCAGGAAGGAATTACACAAATCTTACCAATCTCTATTCCCTGAAACTGAGCACTAGTAAAAAGCCTATGACATTGTAAGAAGACAGTTTGTGGTTAAGGGTGGGAGAGGATAAACCATTCATGACAATAACCTATGAATATAGATACAGCTCGTACTGCAGGAAGGAATTACACAAATCTTACCAATCTCTATTCCTTGAAACGGAGCACTAGTAAAAAGCCTATGACATTATAAGAAGACAGTTTGTGTCTAAGGGTGGGAGAGGATAAACCATTCATGACAATAACCTATGAATGTAGATACAACTCGTACTGCAGGGAGGAATTACACAAATCTTACCAATCTCTATTCCCTGAAACGGAGCCCTAGTGAAAAGCCTTGGATATTTTAAGAATACAGTACGTGGCTAAAGGTGGGAGAGGATAAACCATTCATGACAATAACCTATGAATATAGATACAGCTCGTACTGCAGGAAGGAATTACACAAATCTTACCAATATCTATTCCCTGAAACTGAGCACTAGTAAAAAGCCTATGACATTGTAAGAAGACAGTTTGTGGCTAAGGGTGGGAGAGGATAAACCATTCATGACAATAACCTATGAATATAGATACAGCTCGTACTGCAGTAAGGAATTACACAAATCTTACCAATCTCTATTCCCTGAAACTGAGCACTAGTAAAAAGCCTATGACATTGTAAGAAGACAGTATGTGGCTAAGGGTGGGAGAGGATAAACCTTTCATGACAATAACCTATGAATATAGATACAGCTCGTACTGCAGGAAGGAATTACACAAATCTTACCAATCTCTATTCCCTAAAACTGAGCACTAGTAAAAAGCCTATGACATTGTAAGAAGACAGTTTGTGGCTAAGGGTGGGAGAGGATAACCCATTCATGACAATAACCTATGAATATAGATACAGCTCGTACTGCAGGTAGGAATTACACGAATATTACCAATCTCTATTCCCTGAAACGGATCCCTAGTGAAAAGCCTATGACATTGTAAGAAGAGAGTATGTGGCTAAAGGTGGGAGAGGATAAACCATTCATGACAATAACCTATGATATAGTTACAGCTCGTACTGCAGGTAGGAATTACACAAATCTTACCAATCTCTATTCCCTGAAACGGAGCCCTAGTGAAAAGCCTATGACATTGTAAGAAGACAGTTTGTGGCTAAGGGTGGGAGAGAATAAACCATTCATGACAATAACCTATGAATATAGATACAACTCGTACTGCAGGAAGGAATTACACAAATCTTACCAATCTCTATTCCCTGAAACGGAGCCCTAGTGAAAAGCCTATGACATTGTAAGAAGACAGTTTGTGTCTAAGGGTGGGAGAGGATAAACCATTCATGACAATAACCTATGAATATAGATACAACTCGTACTGCAGGGAGGAATTACACAAATCTTACCAATCTCTATTCCCTGAAACGGAGCCCTAGTGAAAAGCCTTGGATATTTTAAGAATACAATACGTGGCTAAAGGTGGGAGAGGATAAACCATTCATGACAATAACCTATGAATATAGATACAACTCGTACTGCAGGAAGGAATTACACAAATCTTACCAATCTCTATTCCCTGAAACTGAGCCCTAGTGAAAAGCCTTGGACATTGTAAGAAGAGAGTATGTGGCTAAGGGTGGGAGAGGATAAACCTTTCATGACAATAACCTATGAATATAGATACAGCTCGTACTGCAGGAAGGAATTACACAAATCTTACCAATCTCTATTCCCTGAAACTGAGCGCTAGTAAAAAGCCTATGACATTGTAAGAAGACAGTTTGTGGCTAAGGGTGGGAGAGGATAAACCATTCATGACAATAACCTATGAATATAGATACAGCTCGTACTGCAGGAAGGAATTACACAAATCTTACCAATCTCTATTCCCTGAAACTGAGCACTAGTAAAAAGCCTATGACATTGTAAGATGAGAGTATGTGGCTAAGGGTGGGAGAGGATAAACCATTCATGACAATAACCTATGAATATAGATACAGCTCGTACTGCAGTAAGGAATTACACAAATCTTACCAATCTCTATTCCCTGAAACTGAGCACTAGTAAAAAGCCTATGACATTGTAAGACGACAGTATGTGGCTAAGGGTGGGAGAGGATAAACCTTTCATGACAATAACCTATGAATATAGATACAGCTCGTACTGCAGGAAGGAATTACACAAATCTTACCAATCTCTATTCCCTGAAACTGAGCACTAGTAAAAAGCCTATGACATTGTAAGAAGACAGTTTGTGGCTAAGGGTGGGAGAGGATAAACCATTCATGACAATAACCTATGAATATAGATACAGCTCGTACTGCAGGTAGGAATTACACGAATATTACCAATCTCTATTCCCTGAAACGGATCCCTAGTGAAAAGCCTATGACATTGTAAGAAGAGAGTATGTGGCTAAAGGTGGGAGAGGATAAACCATTCATGGCAATAACCTATGATATAGTTACAGCTCGTACTGCAGGTAGGAATTACACAAATCTTACCAATCTCTATTCCCTGAAACGGAGCCCTAGTGAAAAGCCTATGACATTGTAAAAAGACAGTTTGTGTCTAAGGGTGGGAGAGGATAAACCATTCATGACAATAACCTATGAATATAGATACAACTCGTACTGCAGGGAGGAATTACACAAATCTTACCAATCTCTATTCCCTGAAACGGAGCCCTAGTGAAAAGCCTTGGACATTTTAAGAATACAGTACTTAGCTAAAGGTGGGAGAGGATAAACCATTCATGACAATAACCTATGAATATAGATACAACTCGTACTGCAGGTAGGAATTACACGAATATTACCAATCTCTATTCCCTGAAACGGATCCCTAGTGAAAAGCCTATGACATTGTAAGAAGAGAGTATGTGGCTAAAGGTGGGAGAGGATAAACCATTCATGACAATAACCTATGATATAGTTACAGCTCGTACTGCAGGTAGGAATTACACAAATCTTACCAATCTCTATTCCCTGAAACGGAGCCCTAGTGAAAAGCCTATGACATTGTAAGAAGACAGTTTGTGGCTAAGGGTGGGAGAGAATAAACCATTCATGACAATAACCTATGAATATAGATACAACTCGTACTGCAGGAAGGAATTACACAAATCTTACCAATCTCTATTCCCTGAAACGGAGCCCTAGTGAAAAGCCTATGACATTGTAAGAAGACAGTTTGTGTCTAAGGGTGGGAGAGGATAAACCATTCATGACAATAACCTATGAATATAGATACAACTCGTACTGCAGGGAGGAATTACACAAATCTTACCAATCTCTATTCCCTGAAACGGAGCCCTAGTGAAAAGCCTTGGATATTTTAAGAATACAATACGTGGCTAAAGGTGGGAGAGGATAAACCATTCATGACAATAACCTATGAATATAGATACAACTCGTACTGCAGGAAGGAATTACACAAATCTTACCAATCTCTATTCCCTGAAACTGAGCCCTAGTGAAAAGCCTTGGACATTGTAAGAAGAGAGTATGTGGCTAAGGGTGGGAGAGGATAAACCTTTCATGACAATAACCTATGAATATAGATACAGCTCGTACTGCAGGAAGGAATTACACAAATCTTACCAATCTCTATTCCCTGAAACTGAGCGCTAGTAAAAAGCCTATGACATTGTAAGAAGACAGTTTGTGGCTAAGGGTGGGAGAGGATAAACCATTCATGACAATAACCTATGAATATAGATACAGCTCGTACTGCAGGAAGGAATTACACAAATCTTACCAATCTCTATTCCCTGAAACTGAGCACTAGTAAAAAGCCTATGACATTGTAAGATGAGAGTATGTGGCTAAGGGTGGGAGAGGATAAACCATTCATGACAATAACCTATGAATATAGATACAGCTCGTACTGCAGTAAGGAATTACACAAATCTTACCAATCTCTATTCCCTGAAACTGAGCACTAGTAAAAAGCCTATGACATTGTAAGACGACAGTATGTGGCTAAGGGTGGGAGAGGATAAACCTTTCATGACAATAACCTATGAATATAGATACAGCTCGTACTGCAGGAAGGAATTACACAAATCTTACCAATCTCTATTCCCTGAAACTGAGCACTAGTAAAAAGCCTATGACATTGTAAGAAGACAGTTTGTGGCTAAGGGTGGGAGAGGATAAACCATTCATGACAATAACCTATGAATATAGATACAGCTCGTACTGCAGGTAGGAATTACACGAATATTACCAATCTCTATTCCCTGAAACGGATCCCTAGTGAAAAGCCTATGACATTGTAAGAAGAGAGTATGTGGCTAAAGGTGGGAGAGGATAAACCATTCATGGCAATAACCTATGATATAGTTACAGCTCGTACTGCAGGTAGGAATTACACAAATCTTACCAATCTCTATTCCCTGAAACGGAGCCCTAGTGAAAAGCCTATGACATTGTAAGAAGACAGTTTGTGGCTAAGGGTGGGAGAGAATAAACCATTCATGACAATAACCTATGAATATAGATACAACTCGTACTGCAGGAAGGAATTACACAAATCTTACCAATCTCTATTCCCTGAAACGGAGCCCTAGTGAAAAGTCTATGACATTGTAAGAAGACAGTTTGTGTCTAAGGGTGGGAGAGGATAAACCATTCATGACAATAACCTATGAATATAGATACAACTCGTACTGCAGGGAGGAATTACACAAATCTTACCAATCTCTATTCCCTGAAACGGAGCCCTAGTGAAAAGCCTTGGACATTTTAAGAATACAGTACGTGGCTAAAGGTGGGAGAGGATAAACCATTCATGACAATAACCTATGAATATAGATACAACTCGTACTGCAGGAAGGAATTACACAAATCTTACCAATCTCTATTCCCTGAAACTGAGCCCTAGTGAAAAGCCTTGGACATTGTAAGAAGATAGTATGTGGCTAAGGGTGGGAGAGGATAAACCTTTCATGACAATAACCTATGAATATAGATACAGCTCGTACTGCAGGAAGGAATTACACAAATCTTACCAATCTCTATTCCCTGAAACTGAGCACTAGTAAAAAGCCTATGACATTGTAAGAAGACAGTTTGTGGTTAAGGGTGGGAGAGGATAAACCATTCATGACAATAACCTATGAATATAGATACAGCTCGTACTGCAGGAAGGAATTACACAAATCTTACCAATCTCTATTCCCTGAAACTGAGCACTAGTAAAAAGCCTATGACATTGTAAGAAGACAGTTTGTGGCTAAGGGTGGGAGAGGATAAACCATTCATGACAATAACCTATGAATATAGATACAGCTCGTACTGCAGGAAGGAATTACACAAATCTTACCAATCTCTATTCCCTGAAACGGAGCCCTAGTGAAAAGCCTATGACATTGTAAGAAGACAGTTTGTGTCTAAGGGTGGGAGAGGATAAACCATTCATGACAATAACCTATGAATATAGATACAACTCGTACTGCAGGGAGGAATTACACAAATCTTACCAATCTCTATTCCCTGAAACGGAGCCCTAGTGAAAAGCCTTGGATATTTTAAGAATACAGTACGTGGCTAAAGGTGGGAGAGGATAAACCATTCATGACAATAACCTATGAATATAGATACAACTCGTACTGCAGGAAGGAATTACACAAATCTTACCAATCTCTATTCCCTGAAACTGAGCCCTAGTGAAAAGCCTTGGACATTGTAAGAAGAGAGTATGTGGCTAAGGGTGGGAGAGGATAAACCATTCATGACAATAACCTATGAATATAGATACAGCTCGTACTGCAGGGAGGAATTACACAAATCTTACCAATCTCTATTCCCTGAAACGGAGCCCTAGTGAAAAGCCTTGGACATTTTAAGAATACAGTACTTAGCTAAAGGTGGGAGAGGATAAACCATTCATGACAATAACCTATGAATATAGATACAACTCGTACTGCAGGAAGGAATTACACAAATCTTACCAATCTCTATTCCCTGAAACTGAGCCCTAGTGAAAAGCCTTGGACATTGTAAGAAGAGAGTATGTGGCTAAGGGTGGGAGAGGATAAACCTTTCATGACAATACCCTATGAATATAGATACAGCTCTTACTGCAGGAAGGAATTACACAAATCTTACCAATCTCTATTCCCTGAAACTGAGCACTAGTAAAAAGCCTATGACATTGTAAGAAGACAGTTTGTGGTTAAGGGTGGGAGAGGATAAACCATTCATGACAATAACCTATGAATATAGATACAGCTCGTACTGCAGGAAGGAATTACACAAATCTTACCAATCTCTATTCCCTGAAACGGAGCACTAGTAAAAAGCCTATGACATTATAAGAAGACAGTTTGTGTCTAAGGGTGGGAGAGGATAAACCATTCATGACAATAACCTATGAATGTAGATACAACTCGTACTGCAGGGAGGAATTACACAAATCTTACCAATCTCTATTCCCTGAAACGGAGCCCTAGTGAAAAGCCTTGGATATTTTAAGAATACAGTACGTGGCTAAAGGTGGGAGAGGATAAACCATTCATGACAATAACCTATGAATATAGATACAGCTCGTACTGCAGGAAGGAATTACACAAATCTTACCAATATCTATTCCCTGAAACTGAGCACTAGTAAAAAGCCTATGACATTGTAAGAAGACAGTTTGTGGCTAAGGGTGGGAGAGGATAAACCATTCATGACAATAACCTATGAATATAGATACAGCTCGTACTGCAGTAAGGAATTACACAAATCTTACCAATCTCTATTCCCTGAAACTGAGCACTAGTAAAAAGCCTATGACATTGTAAGAAGACAGTATGTGGCTAAGGGTGGGAGAGGATAAACCTTTCATGACAATAACCTATGAATATAGATACAGCTCGTACTGCAGGAAGGAATTACACAAATCTTACCAATCTCTATTCCCTAAAACTGAGCACTAGTAAAAAGCCTATGACATTGTAAGAAGACAGTTTGTGGCTAAGGGTGGGAGAGGATAACCCATTCATGACAATAACCTATGAATATAGATACAGCTCGTACTGCAGGTAGGAATTACACGAATATTACCAATCTCTATTCCCTGAAACGGATCCCTAGTGAAAAGCCTATGACATTGTAAGAAGAGAGTATGTGGCTAAAGGTGGGAGAGGATAAACCATTCATGACAATAACCTATGATATAGTTACAGCTCGTACTGCAGGTAGGAATTACACAAATCTTACCAATCTCTATTCCCTGAAACGGAGCCCTAGTGAAAAGCCTATGACATTGTAAGAAGACAGTTTGTGGCTAAGGGTGGGAGAGAATAAACCATTCATGACAATAACCTATGAATATAGATACAACTCGTACTGCAGGAAGGAATTACACAAATCTTACCAATCTCTATTCCCTGAAACGGAGCCCTAGTGAAAAGCCTATGACATTGTAAGAAGACAGTTTGTGTCTAAGGGTGGGAGAGGATAAACCATTCATGACAATAACCTATGAATATAGATACAACTCGTACTGCAGGGAGGAATTACACAAATCTTACCAATCTCTATTCCCTGAAACGGAGCCCTAGTGAAAAGCCTTGGATATTTTAAGAATA
This sequence comes from Prosapia bicincta, assembly GCA_036971475.1. Taxonomy (NCBI): domain Eukaryota; kingdom Metazoa; phylum Arthropoda; class Insecta; order Hemiptera; family Cercopidae; genus Prosapia; species Prosapia bicincta. The sequence goes on along the minus strand of JBAIZL010000006.1, from coordinate 89,801,778 downwards.
CAATACGTGGCTAAAGGTGGGAGAGGATAAACCATTCATGACAATAACCTATGAATATAGATACAACTCGTACTGCAGGAAGGAATTACACAAATCTTACCAATCTCTATTCCCTGAAACTGAGCCCTAGTGAAAAGCCTTGGACATTGTAAGAAGAGAGTATGTGGCTAAGGGTGGGAGAGGATAAACCTTTCATGACAATAACCTATGAATATAGATACAGCTCGTACTGCAGGAAGGAATTACACAAATCTTACCAATCTCTATTCCCTGAAACTGAGCGCTAGTAAAAAGCCTATGACATTGTAAGAAGACAGTTTGTGGCTAAGGGTGGGAGAGGATAAACCATTCATGACAATAACCTATGAATATAGATACAGCTCGTACTGCAGGAAGGAATTACACAAATCTTACCAATCTCTATTCCCTGAAACTGAGCACTAGTAAAAAGCCTATGACATTGTAAGATGAGAGTATGTGGCTAAGGGTGGGAGAGGATAAACCATTCATGACAATAACCTATGAATATAGATACAGCTCGTACTGCAGTAAGGAATTACACAAATCTTACCAATCTCTATTCCCTGAAACTGAGCACTAGTAAAAAGCCTATGACATTGTAAGACGACAGTATGTGGCTAAGGGTGGGAGAGGATAAACCTTTCATGACAATAACCTATGAATATAGATACAGCTCGTACTGCAGGAAGGAATTACACAAATCTTACCAATCTCTATTCCCTGAAACTGAGCACTAGTAAAAAGCCTATGACATTGTAAGAAGACAGTTTGTGGCTAAGGGTGGGAGAGGATAAACCATTCATGACAATAACCTATGAATATAGATACAGCTCGTACTGCAGGTAGGAATTACACGAATATTACCAATCTCTATTCCCTGAAACGGATCCCTAGTGAAAAGCCTATGACATTGTAAGAAGAGAGTATGTGGCTAAAGGTGGGAGAGGATAAACCATTCATGGCAATAACCTATGATATAGTTACAGCTCGTACTGCAGGTAGGAATTACACAAATCTTACCAATCTCTATTCCCTGAAACGGAGCCCTAGTGAAAAGCCTATGACATTGTAAAAAGACAGTTTGTGTCTAAGGGTGGGAGAGGATAAACCATTCATGACAATAACCTATGAATATAGATACAACTCGTACTGCAGGGAGGAATTACACAAATCTTACCAATCTCTATTCCCTGAAACGGAGCCCTAGTGAAAAGCCTTGGACATTTTAAGAATACAGTACTTAGCTAAAGGTGGGAGAGGATAAACCATTCATGACAATAACCTATGAATATAGATACAACTCGTACTGCAGGAAGGAATTACACAAATCTTACCAATCTCTATTCCCTGAAACTGAGCCCTAGTGAAAAGCCTTGGACATTGTAAGAAGAGAGTATGTGGCTAAGGGTGGGAGAGGATAAACCTTTCATGACAATACCCTATGAATATAGATACAGCTCTTACTGCAGGAAGGAATTACACAAATCTTACCAATCTCTATTCCCTGAAACTGAGCACTAGTAAAAAGCCTATGACATTGTAAGAAGACAGTTTGTGGTTAAGGGTGGGAGAGGATAAACCATTCATGACAATAACCTATGAATATAGATACAGCTCGTACTGCAGGAAGGAATTACACAAATCTTACCAATCTCTATTCCCTGAAACGGAGCACTAGTAAAAAGCCTATGACATTGTAAGAAGACAGTTTGTGTCTAAGGGTGGGAGAGGATAAACCATTCATGACAATAACCTATGAATGTAGATACAACTCGTACTGCAGGGAGGAATTACACAAATCTTACCAATCTCTATTCCCTGAAACGGAGCCCTAGTGAAAAGCCTTGGATATTTTAAGAATACAGTACGTGGCTAAAGGTGGGAGAGGATAAACCATTCATGACAATAACCTATGAATATAGATACAGCTCGTACTGCAGGAAGGAATTACACAAATCTTACCAATATCTATTCCCTGAAACTGAGCACTAGTAAAAAGCCTATGACATTGTAAGAAGACAGTATGTGGCTAAGGGTGGGAGAGGATAAACCTTTCATGACAATAACCTATGAATATAGATACAGCTCGTACTGCAGGAAGGAATTACACAAATCTTACCAATCTCTATTCCCTAAAACTGAGCACTAGTAAAAAGCCTATGACATTGTAAGAAGACAGTTTGTGGCTAAGGGTGGGAGAGGATAACCCATTCATGACAATAACCTATGAATATAGATACAGCTCGTACTGCAGGTAGGAATTACACGAATATTACCAATCTCTATTCCCTGAAACGGATCCCTAGTGAAAAGCCTATGACATTGTAAGAAGAGAGTATGTGGCTAAAGGTGGGAGAGGATAAACCATTCATGACAATAACCTATGATATAGTTACAGCTCGTACTGCAGGTAGGAATTACACAAATCTTACCAATCTCTATTCCCTGAAACGGAGCCCTAGTGAAAAGCCTATGACATTGTAAGAAGACAGTTTGTGGCTAAGGGTGGGAGAGAATAAACCATTCATGACAATAACCTATGAATATAGATACAACTCGTACTGCAGGAAGGAATTACACAAATCTTACCAATCTCTATTCCCTGAAACGGAGCCCTAGTGAAAAGCCTATGACATTGTAAGAAGACAGTTTGTGTCTAAGGGTGGGAGAGGATAAACCATTCATGACAATAACCTATGAATATAGATACAACTCGTACTGCAGGGAGGAATTACACAAATCTTACCAATCTCTATTCCCTGAAACGGAGCCCTAGTGAAAAGCCTTGGATATTTTAAGAATACAATACGTGGCTAAAGGTGGGAGAGGATAAACCATTCATGACAATAACCTATGAATATAGATACAACTCGTACTGCAGGAAGGAATTACACAAATCTTACCAATCTCTATTCCCTGAAACTGAGCCCTAGTGAAAAGCCTTGGACATTGTAAGAAGAGAGTATGTGGCTAAGGGTGGGAGAGGATAAACCTTTCATGACAATAACCTATGAATATAGATACAGCTCGTACTGCAGGAAGGAATTACACAAATCTTACCAATCTCTATTCCCTGAAACTGAGCGCTAGTAAAAAGCCTATGACATTGTAAGAAGACAGTTTGTGGCTAAGGGTGGGAGAGGATAAACCATTCATGACAATAACCTATGAATATAGATACAGCTCGTACTGCAGGAAGGAATTACACAAATCTTACCAATCTCTATTCCCTGAAACTGAGCACTAGTAAAAAGCCTATGACATTGTAAGATGAGAGTATGTGGCTAAGGGTGGGAGAGGATAAACCATTCATGACAATAACCTATGAATATAGATACAGCTCGTACTGCAGTAAGGAATTACACAAATCTTACCAATCTCTATTCCCTGAAACTGAGCACTAGTAAAAAGCCTATGACATTGTAAGACGACAGTATGTGGCTAAGGGTGGGAGAGGATAAACCTTTCATGACAATAACCTATGAATATAGATACAGCTCGTACTGCAGGAAGGAATTACACAAATCTTACCAATCTCTATTCCCTGAAACTGAGCACTAGTAAAAAGCCTATGACATTGTAAGAAGACAGTTTGTGGCTAAGGGTGGGAGAGGATAAACCATTCATGACAATAACCTATGAATATAGATACAGCTCGTACTGCAGGTAGGAATTACACGAATATTACCAATCTCTATTCCCTGAAACGGATCCCTAGTGAAAAGCCTATGACATTGTAAGAAGAGAGTATGTGGCTAAAGGTGGGAGAGGATAAACCATTCATGGCAATAACCTATGATATAGTTACAGCTCGTACTGCAGGTAGGAATTACACAAATCTTACCAATCTCTATTCCCTGAAACGGAGCCCTAGTGAAAAGCCTATGACATTGTAAGAAGACAGTTTGTGGCTAAGGGTGGGAGAGAATAAACCATTCATGACAATAACCTATGAATATAGATACAACTCGTACTGCAGGAAGGAATTACACAAATCTTACCAATCTCTATTCCCTGAAACGGAGCCCTAGTGAAAAGTCTATGACATTGTAAGAAGACAGTTTGTGTCTAAGGGTGGGAGAGGATAAACCATTCATGACAATAACCTATGAATATAGATACAACTCGTACTGCAGGGAGGAATTACACAAATCTTACCAATCTCTATTCCCTGAAACGGAGCCCTAGTGAAAAGCCTTGGACATTTTAAGAATACAGTACGTGGCTAAAGGTGGGAGAGGATAAACCATTCATGACAATAACCTATGAATATAGATACAACTCGTACTGCAGGAAGGAATTACACAAATCTTACCAATCTCTATTCCCTGAAACTGAGCCCTAGTGAAAAGCCTTGGACATTGTAAGAAGATAGTATGTGGCTAAGGGTGGGAGAGGATAAACCTTTCATGACAATAACCTATGAATATAGATACAGCTCGTACTGCAGGAAGGAATTACACAAATCTTACCAATCTCTATTCCCTGAAACTGAGCACTAGTAAAAAGCCTATGACATTGTAAGAAGACAGTTTGTGGTTAAGGGTGGGAGAGGATAAACCATTCATGACAATAACCTATGAATATAGATACAGCTCGTACTGCAGGAAGGAATTACACAAATCTTACCAATCTCTATTCCCTGAAACTGAGCACTAGTAAAAAGCCTATGACATTGTAAGAAGACAGTTTGTGGCTAAGGGTGGGAGAGGATAAACCATTCATGACAATAACCTATGAATATAGATACAGCTCGTACTGCAGGAAGGAATTACACAAATCTTACCAATCTCTATTCCCTGAAACGGAGCCCTAGTGAAAAGCCTATGACATTGTAAGAAGACAGTTTGTGTCTAAGGGTGGGAGAGGATAAACCATTCATGACAATAACCTATGAATATAGATACAACTCGTACTGCAGGGAGGAATTACACAAATCTTACCAATCTCTATTCCCTGAAACGGAGCCCTAGTGAAAAGCCTTGGATATTTTAAGAATACAGTACGTGGCTAAAGGTGGGAGAGGATAAACCATTCATGACAATAACCTATGAATATAGATACAACTCGTACTGCAGGAAGGAATTACACAAATCTTACCAATCTCTATTCCCTGAAACTGAGCCCTAGTGAAAAGCCTTGGACATTGTAAGAAGAGAGTATGTGGCTAAGGGTGGGAGAGGATAAACCATTCATGACAATAACCTATGAATATAGATACAGCTCGTACTGCAGGAAGGAATTACACAAATCTTACCAATCTCTATTCCCTGAAACTGAGCACTAGTAAAAAGCCTATGACATTGTAAGAAGACAGTTTGTGGCTAAGGGTGGGAGAGGATAAACCATTCATGACAATAACCTATGAATATAGATACAGCTCGTACTGCAGGAAGGAATTACACAAATCTTACCAATCTCTATTCCCTGAAACTGAGCACTAGTAGAAAGCCTATGACATTGTAAGAAGACAGTTTGTGGCTAAGGGTGGGAGAGGATAAACCATTCATGACAATAACCTATGAATATAGATACAGCTCGTACTGCAGTAAGGAATTACACAAATTTTACCAATCTCTATTCCCTGAAACTGAGCACTAGTAAAAAGCCTATGGCATTGTAAGAAGACAGTATGTGGCTAAGGGTGGGAGAGGATAAACCTTTCATGACAATAACCTATGAATATAGATACAGCTCGTACTGCAGGAAGGAATTACACAAATCTTACCAATCTCTATTCCCTGAAACTGAGCACTAGTAAAAAGCCTATGACATTGTAAGAAGACAGTTTCTGGCTAAGGGTGGGAGAGGATAAACCATTCATGACAATAACCTATGAATATAGATACAGCTCGTACTGCAGGTAGGAATTACACGAATATTACCAATCTCTATTCCCTGAAACGGATCCCTAGTGAAAAGCCTATGACATTGTAAGAAGACAGTTTCTGGCTAAGGGTGGGAGAGGATAAACCATTCATGACAATAACCTATGAATGTAGATACAACTCGTACTGCAGGGAGGAATTACACAAATCTTACCAATCTCTATTCCCTGAAACGGATCCCTAGTGAAAAGCCTATGACATTGTAAGAAGACAGTTTGTGGCTAAGGGTGGGAGAGGATAAACCATTCATGACAATAACCTATGAATATAGATACAGCTCATACTGCAGGTAGGAATTACACGAATTTTGCCAATCTCTATTCCCTGAAACTGAGCACTAGTAAAAAGCCTATGGCATTGTAAGAAGACAGTATGTGGCTAAGAGTGGGAGAGGATAAACCATTCATGACAATAACCTATGAATATAGATACAACTCGTACTGCAGGGAGGAATTACACAAATCTTACCATTCTCTATTCTCTGAAACGGAGCCCTAGTGAAAGCCTTGGACATTTTAAGAAGAGAGTATGTGGCTAAGGGTGGGAGAGGATAAACCATTCATGACAATTACCTATGAATATAGATACAACTCGTACTGCAGGGAGGAATTACACAAATCTTACCATTCTCTATTCCCTGAAACGGAGCCCTAGTGACAGGATTGGACATTTTAAGAAGAGAGTATGTGGCTAAGGGTGGGAGAGGATAAACCATTCATGACAATTACCTATGAATATAGATAAAACTCCTACTGCAGGAAGGATTTACACGATTTTTCTCAATCTCTACTCCCTGAAATGGAGCCCTAGTGAAAAGCCTTGGACATTTTAAGAATACAGTACGTGGCTAAGGGTGGGAGAGGATAACCCATTCATGTCAATAACCTATGAATATAGATACAGCTCGTACTGCAGGAAAGAATTACACGAATCTTACCAATCTCTATTCCCTGAAACGGAGCCCTAGTGAAAAGCCTTGGACATTTTAAGAATACAGTACTTGGCTAAAGGTGGGAGAGGATAAACCATTCATGACAATAACCTATGAATATAGATACAACTCGTACTGCAGGAAGGAATTACACAAATCTTACCAATCTCTATTCCCTGAAACGGAGCCCTAGTGAAAAGCCTATGACATTGTAAGAAGAGAGTATGTGGCTAAGGGTGGTTGAGGATAAACCTTTCATGACAATAAACTATGAATATAGATAGAACTCGTACTGCAGGAAGGAATTACACAAATCTTACCATTCTCTATTCCCTGAAACTGAGCACTAGTAAAAAGCCTATGACATTGTAAGATGACAGTTTGTGGCTAAGGGTGGGAGAGGATAAACCATTCATGACAATAACCTATGAATATAGATACAGCTCATACTGCAGGTAGGAATTACTCGAATTTTGCCAATCTCTATTCCCTGAAACGGAGCCCTAGTGAAAGCCTTGGACATTTTAAGAATACAGTACGTGGCTAAGGGTGGGAGAGGATAAACCATTCATGACAATAACCTATGAATATAGATACAGCTCGTACTGCAGGAAGGAATTACACAAATCTTACCATTCTCTATTCTCTGAAACGGAGCCCTAGTGAAAAGCCTATGACATTGTAAGAAGAGAGTATGTGGCTAAGAGTGGGAGAGGATAAACCATTCATGACAATAACCTATGAATATAGATACAACTCGTACTGCAGTAAGGAATTACACAAATCTTACCATTCTCTATTCTCTGAAACGGAGCCCTAGTGAAAAGCCTATGACATTGTAAGAAGAGAGTATGTGGCTAAGAGTGGGAGAGGATAAACCATTCATGACAATAACCTATGAATATAGATACAGCTCGTACTGCAGGTAGGAATTACACAAATCTTACCATTCTCTATTCTCTGAAACGGAGCCCTAGTGAAAAGCCTATGACATTGTAAGAAGAGAGTATGTGGCTAAGGGTGGTTGAGGATAAACCTTTCATGACAATAAACTATGAATATAGATAGAACTCGTACTGCAGGAAGGAATTACACAAATCTTACCATTCTCTATTCCCTGAAACTGAGCACTAGGTAAAAGCCTATGACATTGTAAGATGACAGTTTGTGGCTAAGGGTGGGAGAGAATAAACCATTCATGACAATAACCTATGAATATAGATACAGCTCATACTGCAGGTAGGAATTACACGAATTTTGCCAATCTCTATTCCCTGAAACTGAGCACTAGTAAAAAGCCTATGGCATTGTAAGAAGACAGTATGTGGCTAAGGGTGGGAGAGGATAAACCATTCATGACAATAACCTATGAATATAGATACAGCTCCTACTGCAGGAAGGAATTACACGAATTTTGCCAATCTCTATTCCCTGAAACTGAGCACTAGTAAAAAGCCTATGGCATTGTAAGAAGACAGTATGTGGCTAAGGGTGGGAGAGGATAAACCATTCATGACAATAACCTATGAATATAGATACATCTCATACTGCAGGTAGGAATTACACGAATTTTGCCAATCTCTATTCCCTGAAACTGAGCACTAGTAAAAAGCCTATGACATTGTAAGATGACAGTTTGTGGCTAAGGGTGGGAGAGGATAAACCATTCATGACAATAACCTATGAATATAGATACAGCTCATACTGCAGGTAGGAATTACACGAATTTTGCCAATCTCTATTCCCTGAAACTGAGCACTAGTAAAAAGCCTATGGCATTGTAAGAAGACAGTATGTGGCTAAGGGTGGGAGAGAATAAACCATTCATGACAATAACCTATGAATATAGATACATCTCATACTGCAGGTAGGAATTACACGAATTTTGCCAATCTCTATTCCCTGAAACTGAGCACTAGTAAAAAGCCTATGGCATTGTAAGAAGACAGTATGTGGCTAAGGGTGGGAGAGAATAAACCATTCATGACAATAACCTATGAATATAGATACAGCTCATACTGCAGGTAGGAATTACACGAATTTTGCCAATCTCTATTCCCTGAAACTGAGCACTAGTAAAAAGCCTATGGCATTGTAAGAAGACAGTATGTGGCTAAGGGTGGGAGAGAATAAACCATTCATGACAATAACCTATGAATATAGATACATCTCATACTGCAGGTAGGAATTACACGAATTTTGCCAATCTCTATTCCCTGAAACTGAGCACTAGTAAAAAGCCTATGGCATTGTAAGAAGACAGTATGTGGCTAAGGGTGGGAGAGAATAAACCATTCATGACAATAACCTATGAATATAGATACAGCTCGTACTGCAGGAAGGAATTACACAAATCTTGCCAATCTCTATTCCCTGAAACTGAGCACTAGTAAAAAGCCTATGGCATTGTAAGAAGACAGTATGTGGCTAAGGGTGGGAGAGAATAAACCATTCATGACAATAACCTATGAATATAGATACAGCTCGTACTGCAGGTAGGAATTACACAAATCTTACCATTCTCTATTCCCTGAAACTGAGCACTAGTAAAAAGCCTATGGCATTGTAAGAAGACAGTTTGTGGCTAAGGGTGGGAGAGAATAAACCATTCATGACAATAACCTATGAATATAGATACAGCTCATACTGCAGGTAGGAATTACACGAATTTTGCCAATCTCTATTCCCTGAAACGGAGCCCTAGTGAAAGCCTTGGACATTGTAAGAAGACAGTATGTGGCTAAGGGTGGGAGAGGATAAACCTTTCATGACAATAACCTATGAATATAGATACAACTCGTACTGCAGGAAGGAATTACACAAATCTTACCAATCTCTATTCCCTGAAACGGAGCCCTAGTGAAAGCCTTAGACATTGTAAGAAGACAGTATGTGGCTAAGGGTGGGAGAGAATAAACCATTCATGACAATAACCTATGAATATAGATACAGCTCGTACTGCAGGTAGGAATTACACAAATCTTACCATTCTCTATTCCCTGAAACTGAGCACTAGTAAAAAGCCTATGGCATTGTAAGAAGACAGTTTGTGGCTAAGGGTGGGAGAGAATAAACCATTCATGACAATAACCTATGAATATAGATACAGCTCATACTGCAGGTAGGAATTACACGAATTTTGCCAATCTCTATTCCCTGAAACGGAGCCCTAGTGAAAGCCTTGGACATTGTAAGAAGACAGTATGTGGCTAAGGGTGGGAGAGGATAAACCTTTCATGACAATAACCTATGAATATAGATACAACTCGTACTGCAGGAAGGAATTACACAAATCTTACCAATCTCTATTCCCTGAAACGGAGCCCTAGTGAAAGCCTTAGACATTGTAAGAAGACAGTATGTGGCTAAGGGTGGGAGAGGATAAACCTTTCATGACAATAACCTATGAATATAGATACAGCTCGTACTGCAGGAAGGAATTACACAAATCTTGCCAATCTCTATTCCCTGAAACTGAGCACTAGTAAAAAGCCTATGGCATTGTAAGAAGACAGTATGTGGCTAAGGGTGGGAGAGAATAAACCATTCATGACAATAACCTATGAATATAAGTAGGAAGGGGCATAGAATAGCGCGCCCACCCCTAAACTCGGCCGCTACGTAACCTAGGACTATAGGGGTAGTTTTGGATGATGCTCAAGGTCATCCCGGCCGTGACCCCAGACCAAGGGGTGGTTTCGACCACGTTCAGAGGGGTAGGGGGTAGTTTTTCGAAAAAAAAAAAAAAAATCGGCCGCTACGTAACCTAGGACTATAGGGGTAGTTTCGGATGATGCGGGCGGACGTCGTGACCCCGACCCTAGCTTTGGGGGTGGTTTCGACCACGTCCAGAGGGGTAGGGGGTAATTTTTCGAAAAAATTTATTTCCAACACACTGACCTAAGCCAGCCAAACTGGATCTAACCTAACCTAACCTACGTGTTGGGGGTGACCTCGGCTACGTTCAGGATTATCTCCGGGGGTAGCATCGGGGGTGGATTGGGGGGTGGGGGGTAGTTTTCGAAAAAATTTTGGAAAAAAGTGCCTTGACCGATAGGGTATGTCTAGAGTGTATTATCGCTACTGTAGGGGTAGTTTCACCTAGGGGTAGTTTTTACAAAAAATATGAAATTGCCGAAAATCGATCGGTTGGACCAACAGACAGTACGGGATACGTGTAGAGGCCCTTTTGGACCGTTGCGGGGCTGTTTCACCTAGGGGTAGTTTTTACAAAAAATATGAAATTGCCGAAAATCGATCGGTTGGATCAAATGACTGTATATGGTATGGTTAAAGTCTATTATGGACCGTTGTGGGGGTGGGGTCACCTGTTTTCAGATTGCCAAAAATGATCGGTGACCTAGGTAAAAGTCGCTCCCGAACCCGCCCTCGGGTAAAGCCATCACGAGGCCGACCCCTAGGTAAAGTAACCCTGGAATAGCTCCGGTGGTGGGGGTAACGTTTGGAAAGATTTAACGGTTATCTGATGACGTATCAGCGCTTGAGCGAGTCTAGGCAAGTAGTAGGCATACCCTAACTAGAGTGTTCTACCCTAAATAAATTGGCTGATGCAGGGCAAGGGGCAAACCCCCAGAGTTAACACACTATCTTGGATGTAGACCCACCCAAACCTCAGGCATAGCATCCCTGCAGCGGGGAGTTAGCCAACCCAAGGCAGGCCCTTAAGTAAAGCCCCTGAAGAAAAGGCTTAAGGTAAAGCTACCTTGGAGCCTGGTCTTAGGTAAAGCCTCTTTGGAGGTAGACTTTAAGTAAAGCTACCCAAGAGTCTGGCCAGGATGGTTGCTATATTAATTACAACCCATCGACCAAGACAAACACCTCCACCAAGTCCTAGGTAAAGCCATCCAGGTGTCAGACCATAGGTAAAGTAACCGAGGAGTCGGGCCTGAGGTAAAGCCAGCCAGGCCCTAGGTAAAGCTACCATTGAGGCAGACCATCGGTAAAGCTACCATGGAGTCGGGGCCTAGGTAAAGCTACCACGGAGTTAGACCATAGGTAAAGCAAACACGGAGCAAGGACACAGGTAAAAGCCATCTCGAAGCCAGCCGATAGGTAAAGTAACCCTGGATTCAGGTATCAAGTGGGGGTGGTTATCAAATGAAATTACCAAAAAATGATCGGTTAGATAAAACTACCAACGACCTACATAGAGTTCAAATAGTCAACACGTTGAATCGACCAATCACAACGCGGGGGCCCGGTAGGCCTACGCAAACGGTCAATGTAAGACGAGAAGGCCCATATAACGTGTTAAACCAATATATATGACAGCCCACATAATGTGTTAAACAAATATGCAAGCCTACATACATACTATGCTAGGCCGACATACTATGTCGGTAAATCACCGGCCAAAGCCTATATGAACTGAGATAGTTTCACCTCATATATCAGGTAAAACCATGGGCAGGCAACCGTATAATATGGGGAGTACTATAAGGTATAGCTAAACCAATATATACGATAGCCCACATAATGTGTTAAACAAATACGCAAGCTTGCATACATACTATGCTAGGCCTACATACATGAATCCCTAAACGCGCCTACTATGTCTGTAAACACAGGCCAAAACCTTTATGACCTGAGCTATTTTCACCTCTTCTATCAGGTTGATCCTGGCAACCGTATAATATGGGAGGTACTATAGGGTACATCTACCAATGCATAACCTATCAAGCCCACGTAAAGATTTATGACGTATCGGCGTTCGAGCGACTCAGGTATTAGGCCCTCCATAACTAGAGGGGGCAAGGGTTATGATTGTCAAAATTTGTCTATGCTACAAAATAATAAACAAAGCAATAAAGCCCCGTCGTTTCAGGGAATACGCTTGACCGTGTGTTAGACATGTACAGACATGCAGAGATAACGCATTATCTAAAAACCGCAACGGCTGCCGGCGACCACTATAGCAGGCATAAAAACCCGCACGGCTGTGTCGTTGTGAATTTAGGCACGTGTTTATGTTTTGATTACTGTATCGATTTATTATGTACTGTCGGCATACCAAGGCCTACATATAATCAGAAATCAGTGTAAATAATCAAATAGCCCCAACGGACATCTCCTATAGCTGTAAATGTATCTAGATATAAAGATATATATGGAGAAACACTAATAATGAGGCCCATCACAAAACGTGAATAAATATATGTTATAAAACGACCCTAAAACGATGCTAAACCAACTTGCATGCTATCATACATGGGCGTATATACCATGTTAGGCCTACATACGTGATAGTCCACATAATGTATTAAACAAATATGCATGTAAACCTGCATACATACTATGCCAAGCCGACTTACATGGGCCTACTATGTCGGTAAACCACTGGCCAAGGCCTATATGATCTGAGCTAGTTTCACCTCGTCTATCAGGTAGAACCTGGCAACTGTATAATACGGGAAGTACTATATGGTATAGCTAACAATGCTAACCTATATGGTATAGCTAACCTATCACGCCCATGACGGTCAACAAATATTACAATATAATTTAAAAAAGTTACGCAACCTATATACATACAATGCTAACCAATATAGGCATATATACTATGTTAAACCAGCATGCAATATACTCTAAATAGCCATATATACGCTGTTAAACAAATATGCGTGTAAACCTACATAAATAATATGCTAAGCCTACATACTGTGATAAACAGATATGCGTGTAAACCTACATAAATACCATGCTAACCAGCATGGATGCTATCCTACATAAGCTTATATACTATGTTAAACCAGCATGCAATATACTCTAAATAGCCATATATACGCTGTTAAACAAATATGCGTGTAAACCCACATAAATACGCCAAGCCAATATCCGTGCTATCATAGATAGGCGTATATACTATGTTAGGCCTGCATACTGCGTTAAACAAACATGTGTGTAAGCCTGCATACATATTATGCTAAGCCGACAACGGCCTACAAATTATATCCAATGCATAGTTTAGCTAATGGTTATCACACAGTAGCCTGACTACAACTTGCCCACATAATACCTGATACATAGCTAGACTAATCATTAACACATAGTATCCGAAGCGTAGCCCGACGAAGGGTTAACATATACTATCCGATAAGTAGCTTGAGAATGCCCCAACACATAATATCCGGTGCATAGCCTCGCTAATGGTTAGCACATAGTAGCCGATGCTGAGCCTGGCTATGGAATATCACATATTATCTGATGTGTAGCCTGACTAATGGTTAACACAGCCAATGCATAGCTAGGCTAATGATTAACATAAAGTATCCAATGCATGGCTTGGGTAATGTATATAGTTAGCCTACATTCTGTGTTATCTGTGTAAACCCACATACTATGCTAAGCTGGTTATCCATAGACACAAATCTATGGTAATGCAAGAGTAACCAGCACCCTGACAACAGATACCTAGCATGATCATAGCCTACATTGCCTGATAACAGATACCTAGCCTGACCATAGCCTACATAGCTAGACAAAAGATACATAACTAGACAATAGATACCTAGCCTGACAACAGACACCAATCCCGGAATCAAATACATAGCCTGACAAACGATGCATAGCCCGACAAGGGCTAGCACATAGTATCCGAGGTATAGAATGACTAACGGTTAACACATGGTATCCAAAGCATAGCTAGGCTAGTGAATAACTAATGGTTAGTTTGACTATGGTTAACACACAGTGTCCGATGCATAGCTTAGCTAATGGATAAATACTATGGTAAGCCAACATGCTATCATACTGTGTTAAGCCTAAATACATAATAGAATACATAATGTGTTAAACATATATGTGTGTAAGTTTGCATAGATATTATGCTAAGAAGACATGGGCCTACAAAGTATAACACATTATATCCAGTGTATAGTTTAACTAATTGATATCACACACTATCCCACAAGTTGCCCACAAATTACCACATAATACCTGATACATAGCCCGGTTAATCATTATCACATAGTATACGATGCAAATCACGACTAGGGCCAACACAATATATCCAAACCATAGCCTGACGACGGGTTAACATATAGTATCCGATGAGAAGTATGAATACATAATATCCGCTGCATAGCTCGGCTAAAGTTCGTCATATAGCACCCGAAGTATAGCTTGACAAACACATAGCATCTCATGAGTGGCGTGATATAAGGTAACACATAGTATCCGATACACAACCTAGGATCGAATATGACGTCAGCCAGGGCGGAGATGGTGGCTATGTTGATACCGTGATGGCCAGTGTAGGCTAGATCAAATAACCAACGTTTCAACTAAACTACTGTCTTACGCTAAGTTTAACCAACCAACATACGCGAAGTTCAAACGAACAACATTTACACCAAGTCCAAATAGTCTATGGCGGCTATGCCCAGATCAGCGTTTCAGCTAATCAAAATGAAAAACTTACGCTAATCAACCAACATCTACACCGAAGTCAAATGGGTTATGGTTAGCGAAGGCACTGGCAAAAGCTTTAAGCCTTAGACATAGCTATCAACGCATACCAAAATAGCTATGCAGAAACCGTCAAGGCCATTACACATATTGTCCAGGTATGTTCTCCATCAAACCGAGACGCTAGACACCATCTCTGTAAAACAGCTAACAAATTATACTCTACCATAATAGGTATGTAAAAACTGTTACCGGCTCATAATCTAAGACAGTGGTTACGTAACGCCCTTTATCAATTTAAGACCTTAAGAGATATCTTCGTAAAGACAGCTACCAATCCATACTATATCACAATAGTTACGTTAGAGCTACCGCTGCTCACCCTACCATAATAGCTACGTACAGACGGTTAATATTGTATAACCTATCACAAGACCTATGTAAAAACAGCTATGCATAACCTGTCACACAATAACTGCGTAAAGGCAGCTAACAGGGCCTACCCCATTAAAATAGCTACGAAAAGATAACATCCAATACATACCCTATCATATTAGCTATGTAAAGACAATAAATGCGTAAAGGCAGCTAACAATGCCTACCCCATTAAAATAGCTACGAAAAGATAACAACCAATACATAACTTATCATAATAGCTATGTAAAGACAACTAAAGATGCATAACCTAACTCAGTAATGATTGCTATTAAATAATGAACCATTACACTAGCCACGTAAAGACAGCTACCAACACCACAATAGCTACGTAAAAACAGTTATCGATCCGTGACCAAGATAATACCTACGTAAGACCCATATCAGTGCTAAGACAATAGCTCCGTAAGGAAAACCTACCACTTCATGAACTACGACAACAGCAAGGTGTGGACGGCTACCAATACATTACTTATCACAGCTACCAACACATAACTCGTCACACTAGCTAAGTAAATAGCGCTACGATCGAATAGCCAATCACACTGGCCAAATGAGGGTCACTAACTAAACCATCACAATATCTCTGTACATGGCAGATGGCGTGATGATCCTCATCATTATCGCACACCTAACAGTAGGCCAGGTTAGAAGCACTCTGGCTAGCCTAGGTTAGTGGGTTGAAAATAATTTTTTCTAAAAACTACCCCTCTAGACGTGGTTGAACACCCAACAGTAGGTTAGGTTAGAAGCACTCTGGCTAGCTTAGGTTAGTGGGTTGAAAATAATTTTTCCTAAAAACTACCCCTCTAGACGTGGTTGAACCCTCCCCCAAGACTACGATCAAGGTCACATCGACCGCCAGCATCATCCAAAACCACCCCTAACTTTCAAAGGTTGGTCGTATCTCCATCACGGGCATCACTGACCTGTGGTTGTAGAAGTTAGGGGTGGTTTTGGATGATGCTGGCGGTCGATGTGACCTTGATCGTAGTCTTGGGGGAGGGTTCAACCACGTCTAGAGGGGTAGTTTTTAGGAAAAATTATTTTCAACCCACTAACCTAAGCTAGCCAGACGGCTTCTAACCTAACCTACTGTTGGGTGTTCAACCACGTCTAGAGGGGTAGTTTTTAGAAAAAATTATTTTCAACCCACTAACCTAGGCTAGCCAGAGTGCTTCTAACCTGGCCTACTGTTAGGTGTGCGATAATGATGAGGATCATCACGCCATCTGCCATGTACAGAGATATTGTGATGGTTTAGTTAGTGACCCTCATTTGGCCAGTGTGATTGGCTATTCGATCGTAGCGCTATTTACTTAGCTAGTGTGACGAGTTATGTGTTGGTAGCTGTGATAAGTAATGTATTGGTAGCCGTCCACACCTTGCTGTTGTCGTAGTTCATGAAGTGGTAGGTTTTCCTTACGGAGCTATTGTCTTAGCACTGATATGGGTCTTACGTAGGTATTATCTTGGTCACGGATCGATAACTGTTTTTACGTAGCTATTGTGGTGTTGGTAGCTGTCTTTACGTGGCTAGTGTAATGGTTCATTATTTAATAGCAATCATTACTGAGTTAGGTTATGCATCTTTAGTTGTCTTTACATAGCTATTATGATAAGTTATGTATTGGTTGTTATCTTTTCGTAGCTATTTTAATGGGGTAGGCATTGTTAGCTGCCTTTACGCATTTATTGTCTTTACATAGCTAATATGATAGGGTATGTATTGGATGTTATCTTTTCGTAGCTATTTTAATGGGGTAGGCCCTGTTAGCTGCCTTTACGCAGTTATTGTGTGACAGGTTATGCATAGCTGTTTTTACATAGGTCTTGTGATAGGTTATACAATATTAACCGTCTGTACGTAGCTATTATGGTAGGGTGAGCAGCGGTAGCTCTAACGTAACTATTGTGATATAGTATGGATTGGTAGCTGTCTTTACGAAGATATCTCTTAAGGTCTTAAATTGATAAAGGGCGTTACGTAACCACTGTCTTAGATTATGAGCCGGTAACAGTTTTTACATACCTATTGTGGTAGAGTATAATTTGGTAGCTGTTTTACAGAGATGGTGTCTAGCGTCTCGGTTTGATGGAGAACATACCTGGACAATATGTGTAATGGCCTTGACGGTTTCTGCATAGCTATTTTGGTATGCGTTGATAGCTATGTCTAAGGCTTAAAGCTTTTGCCAGTGCCTTCGCTAACCATAACCCATTTGACTTCGGTGTAGATGTTGGTTGATTAGCGTAAGTTTTTTCATTTTGATTAGCTGAAACGCTGATCTGGGCATAGCCGCCATAGACTATTTGGACTTGGTGTAAATGTTGTTCGTTTGAACTTCGCGTATGTTGGTTGGTTAAACTTAGCGTAAGACAGTAGTTTAGTTGAAACGTTGGTTATTTGATCTAGCCTACACTGGCCATCACGGTATCAACATAGCCACCATCTCCGCCCTGGCTGACGTCATATTCGATCCTAGGTTGTGTATCGGATACTATGTGTTACCTTATATCACGCCACTCATGAGATGCTATGTGTTTGTCAAGCTATACTTCGGGTGCTATATGACGAACTTTAGCCGAGCTATGCAGCGGATATTATGTATTCATACTTCTCATCGGATACTATATGTTAACCCGTCGTCAGGCTATGGTTTGGATATATTGTGTTGGCCCTAGTCGTGATTTGCATCGTATACTATGTGATAATGATTAACCGGGCTATGTATCAGGTATTATGTGGTAATTTGTGGGCAACTTGTGGGATAGTGTGTGATATCAATTAGTTAAACTATACACTGGATATAATGTGTTATACTTTGTAGGCCCATGTCTTCTTAGCATAATATCTATGCAAACTTACACACATATATGTTTAACACATTATGTATTCTATTATGTATTTAGGCTTAACACAGTATGATAGCATGTTGGCTTACCATAGTATTTATCCATTAGCTAAGCTATGCATCGGACACTGTGTGTTAACCATAGTCAAACTAACCATTAGTTATTCACTAGCCTAGCTATGCTTTGGATACCATGTGTTAACCGTTAGTCATTCTATACCTCGGATACTATGTGCTAGCCCTTGTCGGGCTATGCATCGTTTGTCAGGCTATGTATTTGATTCCGGGATTGGTGTCTGTTGTCAGGCTAGGTATCTATTGTCTAGTTATGTATCTTTTGTCTAGCTATGTAGGCTATGGTCAGGCTAGGTATCTGTTATCAGGCAATGTAGGCTATGATCATGCTAGGTATCTGTTGTCAGGGTGCTGGTTACTCTTGCATTACCATAGATTTGTGTCTATGGATAACCAGCTTAGCATAGTATGTGGGTTTACACAGATAACACAGAATGTAGGCTAACTATATACATTACCCAAGCCATGCATTGGATACTTTATGTTAATCATTAGCCTAGCTATGCATTGGCTGTGTTAACCATTAGTCAGGCTACACATCAGATAATATGTGATATTCCATAGCCAGGCTCAGCATCGGCTACTATGTGCTAACCATTAGCGAGGCTATGCACCGGATATTATGTGTTGGGGCATTCTCAAGCTACTTATCGGATAGTATATGTTAACCCTTCGTCGGGCTACGCTTCGGATACTATGTGTTAATGATTAGTCTAGCTATGTATCAGGTATTATGTGGGCAAGTTGTAGTCAGGCTACTGTGTGATAACCATTAGCTAAACTATGCATTGGATATAATTTGTAGGCCGTTGTCGGCTTAGCATAATATGTATGCAGGCTTACACACATGTTTGTTTAACGCAGTATGCAGGCCTAACATAGTATATACGCCTATCTATGATAGCACGGATATTGGCTTGGCGTATTTATGTGGGTTTACACGCATATTTGTTTAACAGCGTATATATGGCTATTTAGAGTATATTGCATGCTGGTTTAACATAGTATATAAGCTTATGTAGGATAGCATCCATGCTGGTTAGCATGGTATTTATGTAGGTTTACACGCATATCTGTTTATCACAGTATGTAGGCTTAGCATATTATTTATGTAGGTTTACACGCATATTTGTTTAACAGCGTATATATGGCTATTTAGAGTATATTGCATGCTGGTTTAACATAGTATATATGCCTATATTGGTTAGCATTGTATGTATATAGGTTGCGTAACTTTTTTAAATTATATTGTAATATTTGTTGACCGTCATGGGCGTGATAGGTTAGCTATACCATATAGGTTAGCATTGTTAGCTATACCATATAGTACTTCCCGTATTATACAGTTGCCAGGTTCTACCTGATAGACGAGGTGAAACTAGCTCAGATCATATAGGCCTTGGCCAGTGGTTTACCGACATAGTAGGCCCATGTAAGTCGGCTTGGCATAGTATGTATGCAGGTTTACATGCATATTTGTTTAATACATTATGTGGACTATCACGTATGTAGGCCTAACATGGTATATACGCCCATGTATGATAGCATGCAAGTTGGTTTAGCATCGTTTTAGGGTCGTTTTATAACATATATTTATTCACGTTTTGTGATGGGCCTCATTATTAGTGTTTCTCCATATATATCTTTATATCTAGATACATTTACAGCTATAGGAGATGTCCGTTGGGGCTATTTGATTATTTACACTGATTTCTGATTATATGTAGGCCTTGGTATGCCGACAGTACATAATAAATCGATACAGTAATCAAAACATAAACACGTGCCTAAATTCACAACGACACAGCCGTGCGGGTTTTTATGCCTGCTATAGTGGTCGCCGGCAGCCGTTGCGGTTTTTAGATAATGCGTTATCTCTGCATGTCTGTACATGTCTAACACACGGTCAAGCGTATTCCCTGAAACGACGGGGCTTTATTGCTTTGTTTATTATTTTGTAGCATAGACAAATTTTGACAATCATAACCCTTGCCCCCTCTAGTTATGGAGGGCCTAATACCTGAGTCGCTCGAACGCCGATACGTCATAAATCTTTACGTGGGCTTGATAGGTTATGCATTGGTAGATGTACCCTATAGTACCTCCCATATTATACGGTTGCCAGGATCAACCTGATAGAAGAGGTGAAAATAGCTCAGGTCATAAAGGTTTTGGCCTGTGTTTACAGACATAGTAGGCGCGTTTAGGGATTCATGTATGTAGGCCTAGCATAGTATGTATGCAAGCTTGCGTATTTGTTTAACACATTATGTGGGCTATCGTATATATTGGTTTAGCTATACCTTATAGTACTCCCCATATTATACGGTTGCCTGCCCATGGTTTTACCTGATATATGAGGTGAAACTATCTCAGTTCATATAGGCTTTGGCCGGTGATTTACCGACATAGTATGTCGGCCTAGCATAGTATGTATGTAGGCTTGCATATTTGTTTAACACATTATGTGGGCTGTCATATATATTGGTTTAACACGTTATATGGGCCTTCTCGTCTTACATTGACCGTTTGCGTAGGCCTACCGGGCCCCCGCGTTGTGATTGGTCGATTCAACGTGTTGACTATTTGAACTCTATGTAGGTCGTTGGTAGTTTTATCTAACCGATCATTTTTTGGTAATTTCATTTGATAACCACCCCCACTTGATACCTGAATCCAGGGTTACTTTACCTATCGGCTGGCTTCGAGATGGCTTTTACCTGTGTCCTTGCTCCGTGTTTGCTTTACCTATGGTCTAACTCCGTGGTAGCTTTACCTAGGCCCCGACTCCATGGTAGCTTTACCGATGGTCTGCCTCAATGGTAGCTTTACCTAGGGCCTGGCTGGCTTTACCTCAGGCCCGACTCCTCGGTTACTTTACCTATGGTCTGACACCTGGATGGCTTTACCTAGGACTTGGTGGAGGTGTTTGTCTTGGTCGATGGGTTGTAATTAATATAGCAACCATCCTGGCCAGACTCTTGGGTAGCTTTACTTAAAGTCTACCTCCAAAGAGGCTTTACCTAAGACCAGGCTCCAAGGTAGCTTTACCTTAAGCCTTTTCTTCAGGGGCTTTACTTAAGGGCCTGCCTTGGGTTGGCTAACTCCCCGCTGCAGGGATGCTATGCCTGAGGTTTGGGTGGGTCTACATCCAAGATAGTGTGTTAACTCTGGGGGTTTGCCCCTTGCCCTGCATCAGCCAATTTATTTAGGGTAGAACACTCTAGTTAGGGTATGCCTACTACTTGCCTAGACTCGCTCAAGCGCTGATACGTCATCAGATAACCGTTAAATCTTTCCAAACGTTACCCCCACCACCGGAGCTATTCCAGGGTTACTTTACCTAGGGGTCGGCCTCGTGATGGCTTTACCCGAGGGCGGGTTCGGGAGCGACTTTTACCTAGGTCACCGATCATTTTTGGCAATCTGAAAACAGGTGACCCCACCCCCACAACGGTCCATAATAGACTTTAACCATACCATATACAGTCATTTGATCCAACCGATCGATTTTCGGCAATTTCATATTTTTTGTAAAAACTACCCCTAGGTGAAACAGCCCCCGCAACGGTCCAAAAGGGCCTCTACACGTATCCCGTACTGTCTGTTGGTCCAACCGATCGATTTTCGGCAATTTCATATTTTTTGTAAAAACTACCCCTAGGTGAAACTACCCCTACAGTAGCGATAATACACTCTAGACATACCCTATCGGTCAAGGCACTTTTTTCCAAAATTTTTTCGAAAACTACCCCCCACCCCCCAATCCACCCCCGATGCTACCCCCGGAGATAATCCTGAACGTAGCCGAGGTCACCCCCAACACGTAGGTTAGGTTAGGTTAGATCCAGTTTGGCTGGCTTAGGTCAGTGTGTTGGAAATAAATTTTTTCGAAAAACTACCCCCTACCCCTCTGGACGTGGTCGAAACCACCCCCAAAGCTAGGGTCGGGGTCACGACGTCCGCCCGCGTCATCCGAAACTACCCCTACAGTCCTGGGTTACGTAGCGGCCGATTTTTTTTTTTTCGAAAAACTACCCCCTACCCCCCTGACCGTGGTCGAAACCACCCCTTGGTCTGGGGTCAAGGCTGGGGTGACCTTGGGCATCATCCAAAACTACCCCTATAGTCCTAGGTTACGTAGCGGCCGAGTTTAGGGGTGGGCGCGCTATTCTATGCCCCTTCCTACTAATATAGATACAGCTCGTACTGCAGGTAGGAATTACACAAATCTTACCATTCTCTATTCCCTGAAACTGAGCACTAGTAAAAAGCCTATGGCATTGTAAGAAGACAGTTTGTGGCTAAGGGTGGGAGAGAATAAACCATTCATGACAATAACCTATGAATATAGATACAGCTCATACTGCAGGTAGGAATTACACGAATTTTGCCAATCTCTATTCCCTGAAACGGAGCCCTAGTGAAAGCCTTGGACATTGTAAGAAGACAGTATGTGGCTAAGGGTGGGAGAGGATAAACCTTTCATGACAATAACCTATGAATATAGATACAACTCGTACTGCAGGAAGGAATTACACAAATCTTACCAATCTCTATTCCCTGAAACGGAGCCCTAGTGAAAGCCTTGGACATTGTAAGAAGACAGTATGTGGCTAAGGGTGGGAGAGGATAAACCTTTCATGACAATAACCTATGAATATAGATACAGCTCGTACTGCAGGAAGGAATTACACAAATCTTGCCAATCTCTATTCCCTGAAACTGAGCACTAGTAAAAAGCCTATGGCATTGTAAGAAGACAGTATGTGGCTAAGGGTGGGAGAGAATAAACCATTCATGACAATAACCTATGAATATAGATACAGCTCGTACTGCAGGTAGGAATTACACAAATCTTACCATTCTCTATTCCCTGAAACTGAGCACTAGTAAAAAGCCTATGGCATTGTAAGAAGACAGTTTGTGGCTAAGGGTGGGAGAGAATAAACCATTCATGACAATAACCTATGAATATAGATACAGCTCATACTGCAGGTAGGAATTACACGAATTTTGCCAATCTCTATTCCCTGAAACGGAGCCCTAGTGAAAGCCTTGGACATTGTAAGAAGACAGTATGTGGCTAAGGGTGGGAGAGGATAAACCTTTCATGACAATAACCTATGAATATAGATACATGATTTAGATCATGATTTTCCAGAGATTAGTAATATGAAGTTAGTTAAACACGTACAAAAAGGCTTAAAAATGAATATAATAGAAAACTTAGAGATATATAAAAATAAAATTAAGAACACACTAATAGAGGAACAAGTCCAGATTAAATCAAAACATAATACTATCGTTAGCATATTTGATGACATTTTAAAAATAAAAGATTAGGACAAATGGAAATATTAAAGTATATTTATCTAACAGATAAGATAACTGATACCTTTACTGAGCATAGTACAATTATATTCAACAGTCTTACTCTAGTCACATAACTGGACAGTGATTTATATATTTTGAAAATGCTATTAATGTAAATTAGCGAAAAGCTTCAATGAACAATAAAATGAAGTAATATTCGTATATTCTTGTTTATGAAAATTATTTTATTTCACCATACATATTCAACAAGAAAAAATAATTCATCTAAGTTTTACAATATATATGCCTGTTTATAAAGTTTTATGGACTTCGTTTGTATCGGGTCTAGGTTACTTGGGAAATGATATTTTAAAGCTTTAAAATACAAAGTTATACAATTTATTAATCAATGACAAATTACAAAAGAACAAATGACACCAATGTGTCGAGTAATTATCTTTTAATTACTGTTAATTATTCCATACATTTTATTTACTTATTAACCTTTAAAATTTATATATATCGAGAAGATAGTAACTTAAATTTTCCAATTTAATTTTAGAAATGAATATTCAAAGGACAATTTCTACCGTTCATGTGTTAACCCTTTATCAATTAAAATTCAACTTAGTTAACATTAAAATACATTTTCTTTATTATTATCTAAAACGTACCTGGTTGTGCACATTACTTGTAAAACACTATAACACATATAATTAATTACTGCACATGGCTTTTGTACACTTAACACTTAACACATCGCTCTTACAAATCAGCGCTCTTAAACAAAAATGATATCAACTTTTACTTATTTGAAACACATAAATAATCGCTTCTGATTTCTTTTTTAGTTGCGTTTATAAAATTTGGTACCGGCCTTGACATCTTAAATTTTTAATACTGGAAGCTTACTAATTTCTATGTTATGTCCGAAAGTGCCATCGCGCCTGTCTTGTTCAAAGACTTTTAGAGAAGTGGGGTCGTTGCAAGGACGCGCTAACTGAATTTCCCACCCTTACTTATTATTTTGAATTTTTTGATTGGTGCTTCGGATCAGGCGATATCAGACCATGTTTACGTCACATGGCGTAGATACCTAATTGCCTTAAGTTACTAACTCGTACGATATTTTTCTATTTCGCCCGCCAGGAGAGCTCACCATCTACGCTAGCTTCACAATGTGTACTAAGAAAACAAAAATTTTCTTTTATATTGGGACGACATAATAATTAAATAAAAATTAAATATATAAATGAATTTATATGTAACACATTTTTAAGAGTGTTACACGTTGATTTATAGATCTGCGACCCTTAAAGTCTTACAGATTAAATTATTTTTATCGATAAATGAAAAGAAATTTAACTCACACACAATGTAAAGTATATGTTTATTTAGCTTATACACCGTTCGTAATATTTTAATAATTTGGCGTGTTGCCCCTAAACTCCACAAAGTTTATTTTGTTTCCACCCTTGCAGACATTTTAAGCTCACCTATGTATCTTATGGTAAATAAATCCACGTTTTACATTAGATAAAGCAAAGAGATATTTTTATGCTAATTTTAGTTTAAAGTACTTGTCAATTATTCATTTGCACTCCGTTTATTTTGAACGTTTACCATCAATTTGTACACATAAGCAACACACTAAGTTCCGTAAGTGTGTGTGTGTATATATATATACACACTCAGTGTATGTATATATACACACTCAGTGCCATGTATATACAAATGATGGCAAACATCCAAAAAGTTTAGTTTTGTGATGCATCAACCTTTACTTATGTTTCAGGGATGTTTTCTCATTTTAGAAAACTGGCTGAAGAGCGAGTGTTATCTTATTATAATAACAATGGCAGTTTTGGTAGTTGTTGAAGTAAGTAACAAATCATTATCTTTGCTTTGCCACACACTTTGTAAGAATTGAAGAACGTTAACTGTTATCTATAAAAAGAATAAAGTATCCTAATTTAATTTTCAAAATCCTCTTAAGTACTTCAATTGGTATAAAACATTTTTTATTTCTTAAATTGGTAAACGTATTTAGCTTTTTCACCTTTGCGATTAACGAGAGTCAGATATTTTTCAAAACCAGAAAATATAAAACTAAGTATTAAAGAATAAAATGAATTACCTAGATTCAGAATTAAAATGTTATTTGATAAGTAGAAATGATTTGCACGCAATATTAGTGGTGCAGTAGCTTCGACCTCTAGAGGGCTGCGGATGTAGTGCAGGCGGCCCATCCTTGAAGTCTCCCGATTTAACTACTCAAGTTATCTAAAAGAAACCAATAAATCGTAATGGTAAAGGAAGAATAATATAGCCTTTTGTAATGATTAACAATAAACTGAAGAGGATGTTGCGGAGAGAGGAGAGGGGGAGCGGGGAGGGAGGATTTACTTGAAATCGATTAAATGTGTTTCTGTGGTCAGAATAACATGACATATACTAAGATGACCATTTCGAAGCCTAAACCGATGTTATTTTTTGTGTTAAATTGCCTTTAGACGAATCGTGACTCCTACGCTCTGCACTCACAAATTTATAGTTATTGTTCTCTAATGGTTCAACTGAAGTTTCGTTTTTTTTAGGAAATAAATTTGTTGGAAATACCATTTGCAACTGATTAATAACGTTTATTTTCTTTTAGAAATATTCAAAGTTTAATAAAAACGTTTAGCAATAGGCTATACTATAAGTTGAGGAAAGGCTGTTAAATATTTGCTGGAAATGTTGCAAACATTCACAACAGATATTGTTTACAGTCTTTACTCTTCAATAGCCTAATCAGGCTAGAAGATTTCCTACTGATTGCGGTAATAAATCGTTTGTCTTACGTACAAACATAAATATCGATTAAGAACGTAATATTACTTATGTAGAAACACGTGACTGAAGTACAGAAAACATGTTTACATTTCTATTATTTGAAAAAGTATTTCTCAAATTTCATACATAACAGCGTTTCTCAAGATTTTTTGTTTAATTTATTATTAATTATGTGTCAGTTTTAAGATCTTTTGTATTTTGTTACCATACAATGTTTTTTTGTATTTTTATATGTATGAGGAATAAAAATACATAATGGAATAAAAATAATACCCAGTTACTGGGTAGGTAGTGATGCGAGTGATGATACTCTCTCCGCACATAGTATGGGAGGTAGAGCCGAAATATGCTACTATCCATACGCCAAAAGTTAGTCCTTTACTATAGGTAGTGATGCGAGTCATGATACTCTCTCTACACATAGTACAGGAGGTAGAGCCGGAGTATGTTACTACCCATACGCCGAACTTTAGTCTTTTGCTATAGGTAGTGATGCGAGTGATGATACTCTCTCTACACATAGTACAGGAGGTAGAGCCGGAGTATGTTACTACCCATACGCCGAACTTTAGTCTTTTGCTATAGGTAGTGATGCGAGTGATGATACTCTATCTACACATAGTACAGGAGGTAGAGCCGGAGTATGTTACTACCCATACGCCGAACTTTAGTCTTTTGCTATAGGTAGTGATGCGAGTGATGATACTCTCTCTACACATAGTACAGGAGGTAGAGCCGGAGTATGTTACTACCCATACGCTGAACTTTAGTCTTTTGCTATAGGTAGTGATGCGAGTGATGATACTCTCTCTACACATAGTACAGGAGGTAGAGCCGGAGTATGTTACTACCCATACGCCGAACTTTAGTCTTTTGCTATAGGTAGTGATGCGAGTGATGATACTCTCGCTACACATAGTACAGGAGGTAGAGCCGGAGTATGTTACTACCCATACGCCGAACTTTAGTTTTTGCTATAGGTAGTGATGCGAGTGATGATACTCTCTCTACACATAGTACAGGAGGTAGAGCTGGAGTATGGTACTACCCATACGCCGAACTTTAGTCTTTTGCTATAGGTAGTGATGCGAGTGATGATACTCTCTCTACACATAGTACAGGAGGTAGAGCCGGAGTATGTTACTACCCATACGCCGAACTTTAGTCTTTTGCTATAGCTAGTGATGCGAGTGATGATACTCTCTCTACACATAGTACAGGAGGTAGAGCTGGAGTATGGTACTACCCATACGCCGAACTTTAGTCTTTTGCTATAGGTAGTGATGCGAGTGATGATACTCTCTCTACACATAGTACAGGAGGTAGAGCCGGAGTATGTTACTACCCATACGCCGAACTTTAGTCTTTTGCTATAGGTAGTGATGCGAGTGATGATACTCTCTCTACACATAGTACAGGAGGTAGAGCCGGAGTATGTTACTACCCATACGCCGAACTTTAGTCTTTTGCTATAGGTAGTGATGCGAGTGATGATACTCTCTCTACACATAGTACAGGAGGTAGAGCCGGAGTATGTTACTACCCATACGCCGAACTTTAGTCTTTTGCTATAGGTAGTGATGCGAGTGATGATACTCTCTCTACACATAGTACAGGAGGTAGAGTCGGAGTATGTTACTACCCATACGCCGAACTTTAGTCTTTTGCTATAGGTAGTGATGCGAGTGATGATACTCTCTCTAAACATAGTACAGGAGGTAGAGCCGGAGTATGTTACTACCCATACTCCGAACCTTAGTCTTTTGCTATAGGTAGTGATGCGAGTGATGATACTCTCTCTACACATAGTACAGGAGGTAGAGCCGGAGTATGTTACTACCCATACGCCGAACTTTAGTCTTTTGCTATAGGTAGTGATGCGAGTGATGATACTCTATCTACACATAGTACAGGAGGTAGAGCAGGAGTATGTTACTACCCATACGCCGAACTTTAGTCTTTTGCTATAGGTAGTGATGCGAGTGATGATACTCTCTCTACACATAGTACAGGAGGTAGAGCCGGAGTATGTTACTACCCATACGCCGAACTTTAGTCTTTTGCTATAGGTAGTGATGCGAGTGATGATACTCTCTCTACACATAGTACAGGAGGTAGAGCCGGAGTATGTTACTACCCATACGCCGAACTTTAGTCTTTTGCTATAGGTAGTGATGCGAGTGATGATACTCTCTCTACACATAGTACAGGAGGTAGAGCAGGAGTATGTTACTACCCATACGCCGAACTTTAGTCCTTTGCTATAGGTAGTGATGCGAGTGATGATACACTCTCTTCACATAGTACTGGAGGTAGAGCCGGAGTATGTTACTATCCATACTCCGAACTTTAGTCTTTTGCTATAGGTAGTGATGCGAGTGATGATATACTCTCCGCACATAGTAGGGGAGGTAGAGCCGGAGTATGTTAGTACCCATACCGTGAACTTAAGACTTTTGCTATAGGTAGTGATGCGAGTGATGATACTCTCTGCGCACATAGTAGGGGAGGTAGAGCCGGAGTATGTTAGTACCCATACCGTGAACTTTCGTCTTTTGCTGTAGGTAGTGATGCGAGTGATGATACTCTCTCTACACATAGTACAGGAGGTACAGTCGGAGTTAGTTACTACCCATACGTCGAATTTAGTCCTTAGCTATAGGTAGTGATGCGAGTGATGATACTCTCTCTACACATAGTACAGGAGGTAGAGCCTGAGTATGTTACTACCCATACGCCGAATTTCAGTCCTTAGCTATAGGTAGTGATGCGAGTGATGATACTCTATCTACACATAGTACAGGAGGTAGAGCCGGAGTATGTTACTACCCATACGCCAAACGTTATTCCTTTGCTATAGGTAGTGATGCGAGTGATGATACACTCTCTACACATAGTACTGGAGGTAGAGCCGGAGTATGTTACTACCCATACTCCGAACTTTAGTCTTTTGCTATAGGTAGTGATGCGAGTGATGATACTCTCTCCGCACATAGTAGGGGAGGTAGAGCCGGAGTATGTTACTATCCATATGCCAAACGTTATTCCTTTGCTATAGGTAGTGATGCGAGTGATGATACACTCTCTACACATAGTACTGGAGGTAGAGCCGGAGTATGTTACTACCCATACTCCGAACTTTAGTCTTTTGCTATAGGTAGTGATGCGAGTGATGATACTCTCTCCGCACATAGTAGGGGAGGTAGAGCCGGAGTATGTTAGTACCCATACCGTGAACTTTAGTCTTTTGCTATAGGTAGTGATGCGAGTGATGATAGTCTCTCCGCACATAGTACAGGAGGTAGAGCAGGTGTATGTTACTACCCATACTCCGAACTTTAGTCTTTTGCTATAGGTAATGATGCGAGTGATGATACTCTCTCCGCACATAGTACAGGAGGTAGAGCAGGTGTATGTTACTACCCATACTCCGAACTTTAGTCTTTTGCTATAGGTAGTGATGCGAGTGATGATACTCTCTCCGCACATAGTACAGGAGGTAGAGCAGGTGTATGTTACTACCCATACTCCGAACTTTAGTCTTTTGCTATAGGTAATGATGCGAGTGATGATACTCTCTCCGCACATAGTACAGGAGGTAGAGCAGGTGTATGTTACTACCCATAATCCGAACTTTAGTCTTTTGCTATAGGTAGTGATGCGAGTGATGATACTCTCTCCGCACATAGTACAGGAGGTAGAGCAGGTGTATGTTACTACCCATACTCCGAACTTTAGTCTTTTGCTATAGGTAATGATGCGAGTGATGATACTCTCTCCGCACATAGTACAGGAGGTAGAGCCGGAGTATGTTACTATCCATACGCCAAACGTTATTCCTTTGCTATAGGTAGTGATGCGAGTGATGATACACTCTCTACACATAGTACTGGAGGTAGAGCCGGAGTATGTTACTACCCATACTACGAACTTTAGTCTTTTGCTATAGGTATTGATGCGAATGATGATATACTCTCCGGACATAGTAGAAGAGGTAGAGCCGGAGTATGTTAGTACCCATACCGTGAACTTTAGTCTTTTGCTATAGGTAGTGATGCGAGTGATGATACTCTCTCCGCACATAGTAGGGGAGGTAGAGCCGGAGTATGTTAGTACCCATACCGTGAACTTAAGTTTTTTGCTATAGGTAGTGATGCGAGTGATGATACTCTCTCTACACATAGTACAGGAGGTAGAGCAGGAGTATGTTACTATCCATACGCCAAACGTTATTCCTTTGCTATAGGTAGTGATGCGAGTGATGATACACTCTCTACACATAGTAGGGGAGGTAGAGCCGGAGTATGTTACTACCCATACGCCAAACGTTATTCCTTTGCTATAGGTAGTGATGCGAGTGATGATACACTCTCTACACATAGTACTGGAGGTAGAGCCGGAGTATGTTACTACCCATACTCCGAACTTTAGTCTTTTGCTATAGGTAGTGATGCGAGTGATGATACTCTCTCCGCACATAGTAGGGGAGGTAGAGCCGGAGTATGTTACTATCCATACGCTAAACGTTATTTCTTTGCTATAGGTAGTGATGCGAGTGATGATACACTCTCTACACATAGTACTGGAGGTAGAGCCGGAGTATGTTACTACCCATACTCCGAACTTTAGTCTTTTGCTATAGGTAGTGATGCGAGTAATGATACTCTCTCCGCACATAGTACAGGAGGAAGAGCCGGAGTATGTTACTATCCATACGCCAAACGTTATTCCTTTGCTATAGGTAGTGATGCGAGTGATGATACACTCTCTACAATAGTAGAGGAGGTAGAGCCGGAGTATGTTACTACCCATACGCCAAACGTTATTCCTTTGCTATAGGTAGTGATGCGAGTGATGATACACTCTCTACACATAGTACTGGAGGTAGAGCCGGAGTATGTTACTACCCATACGCCGAACTTTAGTCTTTTGCTATAGGTAGTGATGCGAGTGATGATACTCTCTCTACACATAGTACAGGAGGTAGAGCCGGAGTATGTTACTACCCATACGCCGAACTTTAGTTTTTGCTATAGGTAGTGATGCGAGTGATGATACTCTCTCTACACATAGTACAGGAGGTAGAGCCGGAGTATGTTACTACCCATACGCCGAACTTTAGTCTTTTGCTATAGGTAGTGATGCGAGTGATGATACTCTCTCTACACATAGTACAGGAGGTAGAGCCGGAGTATGTTGCTACCCATACGCCGAACTTTAGTCTTTTGCTATAGGTAGTGATGCGAGTGATGATACTCTATCTACACATAGTACAGGAGGTAGAGCCGGAGTATGTTACTACCCATACGCCGAACTTTAGTCTTTTGCTATAGGTAGTGATGCGAGTGATGATACTCTCTCTACACATAGTACAGGAGGTAGAGCCGGAGTATGTTACTACCCATACGCTGAACTTTAGTCTTTTGCTATAGGTAGTGATGCGAGTGATGATACTCTCTCTACACATAGTACAGGAGGTAGAGCCGGAGTATGTTACTACCCATACGCCGAACTTTAGTCTTTTGCTATAGGTAGTGATGCGAGTGATGATACTCTCTCTACACATAGTACAGGAGGTAGAGCCGGAGTATGTTACTACCCATACGCCGAACTTTAGTCTTTTGCTATAGGTAGTGATGCGAGTGATGATATACTCTCCGCACATAGTAGGGGAGGTAGAGCCGGAGTATGTTAGTACCCATACCGTGAACTTAAGACTTTTGCTATAGGTAGTGATGCGAGTGATGATACTCTCTGCGCACATAGTAGGGGAGGTAGAGCCGGAGTATGTTAGTACCCATACCGTGAACTTTCGTCTTTTGCTGTAGGTAGTGATGCGAGTGATGATACTCTCTCTACACATAGTACAGGAGGTACAGTCGGAGTTAGTTACTACCCATACGTCGAATTTAGTCCTTAGCTATAGGTAGTGATGCGAGTGATGATACTCTCTCTACACATAGTACAGGAGGTAGAGCCTGAGTATGTTACTACCCATACGCCGAATTTCAGTCCTTAGCTATAGGTAGTGATGCGAGTGATGATACTCTATCTACACATAGTACAGGAGGTAGAGCCGGAGTATGTTACTACCCATACGCCAAACGTTATTCCTTTGCTATAGGTAGTGATGCGAGTGATGATACACTCTCTACACATAGTACTGGAGGTAGAGCCGGAGTATGTTACTACCCATACTCCGAACTTTAGTCTTTTGCTATAGGTAGTGATGCGAGTGATGATACTCTCTCCGCACATAGTAGGGGAGGTAGAGCCGGAGTATGTTACTATCCATATGCCAAACGATATTCCTTTGCTATAGGTAGTGATGCGAGTGATGATACACTCTCTACACATAGTACTGGAGGTAGAGCCGGAGTATGTTACTACCCATACTCCGAACTTTAGTCTTTTGCTATAGGTAGTGATGCGAGTGATGATACTCTCTCCGCACATAGTAGGGGAGGTAGAGCCGGAGTATGTTAGTACCCATACCGTGAACTTTAGTCTTTTGCTATAGGTAGTGATGCGAGTGATGATAGTCTCTCCGCACATAGTACAGGAGGTAGAGCAGGTGTATGTTACTACCCATACTCCGAACTTTAGTCTTTTGCTATAGGTAATGATGCGAGTGATGATACTCTCTCCGCACATAGTACAGGAGGTAGAGCAGGTGTATGTTACTACCCATACTCCGAACTTTAGTCTTTTGCTATAGGTAGTGATGCGAGTGATGATACTCTCTCCGCACATAGTACAGGAGGTAGAGCAGGTGTATGTTACTACCCATACTCCGAACTTTAGTCTTTTGCTATAGGTAATGATGCGAGTGATGATACTCTCTCCGCACATAGTACAGGAGGTAGAGCAGGTGTATGTTACTACCCATAATCCGAACTTTAGTCTTTTGCTATAGGTAGTGATGCGAGTGATGATACTCTCTCCGCACATAGTACAGGAGGTAGAGCAGGTGTATGTTACTACCCATACTCCGAACTTTAGTCTTTTGCTATAGGTAATGATGCGAGTGATGATACTCTCTCCGCACATAGTACAGGAGGTAGAGCCGGAGTATGTTACTATCCATACGCCAAACGTTATTCCTTTGCTATAGGTAGTGATGCGAGTGATGATACACTCTCTACACATAGTACTGGAGGTAGAGCCGGAGTATGTTACTACCCATACTACGAACTTTAGTCTTTTGCTATAGGTATTGATGCGAATGATGATATACTCTCCGGACATAGTAGAAGAGGTAGAGCCGGAGTATGTTAGTACCCATACCGTGAACTTTAGTCTTTTGCTATAGGTAGTGATGCGAGTGATGATACTCTCTCCGCACATAGTAGGGGAGGTAGAGCCGGAGTATGTTAGTACCCATACCGTGAACTTAAGTTTTTTGCTATAGGTAGTGATGCGAGTGATGATACTCTCTCTACACATAGTACAGGAGGTAGAGCAGGAGTATGTTACTATCCATACGCCAAACGTTATTCCTTTGCTATAGGTAGTGATGCGAGTGATGATACACTCTCTACACATAGTAGGGGAGGTAGAGCCGGAGTATGTTACTACCCATACGCCAAACGTTATTCCTTTGCTATAGGTAGTGATGCGAGTGATGATACACTCTCTACACATAGTACTGGAGGTAGAGCCGGAGTATGTTACTACCCATACTCCGAACTTTAGTCTTTTGCTATAGGTAGTGATGCGAGTGATGATACTCTCTCCGCACATAGTAGGGGAGGTAGAGCCGGAGTATGTTACTATCCATACGCTAAACGTTATTTCTTTGCTATAGGTAGTGATGCGAGTGATGATATACTCTCTACACATAGTACTGGAGGTAGAGCCGGAGTATGTTACTACCCATACTCCGAACTTTAGTCTTTTGCTATAGGTAGTGATGCGAGTAATGATACTCTCTCCGCACATAGTACAGGAGGAAGAGCCGGAGTATGTTACTATCCATACGCCAAACGTTATTCCTTTGCTATAGGTAGTGATGCGAGTGATGATACACTCTCTACAATAGTAGAGGAGGTAGAGCCGGAGTATGTTACTACCCATACGCCAAACGTTATTCCTTTGCTATAGGTAGTGATGCGAGTGATGATACACTCTCTACACATAGTACTGGAGGTAGAGCCGGAGTATGTTACTACCCATACGCCGAACTTTAGTCTTTTGCTATAGGTAGTGATGCGAGTGATGATACTCTCTCTACACATAGTACAGGAGGTAGAGCCGGAGTATGTTACTACCCATACGCCGAACTTTAGTTTTTGCTATAGGTAGTGATGCGAGTGATGATACTCTCTCTACACATAGTACAGGAGGTAGAGCCGGAGTATGTTACTACCCATACGCCGAACTTTAGTCTTTTGCTATAGGTAGTGATGCGAGTGATGATACTCTCTCTACACATAGTACAGGAGGTAGAGCCGGAGTATGTTACTACCCATACGCCGAACTTTAGTCTTTTGCTATAGGTAGTGATGCGAGTGATGATACTCTATCTACACATAGTACAGGAGGTAGAGCCGGAGTATGTTACTACCCATACGCCGAACTTTAGTCTTTTGCTATAGGTAGTGATGCGAGTGATGATACTCTCTCTACACATAGTACAGGAGGTAGAGCCGGAGTATGTTACTACCCATACGCTGAACTTTAGTCTTTTGCTATAGGTAGTGATGCGAGTGATGATACTCTCTCTACACATAGTACAGGAGGTAGAGCCGGAGTATGTTACTACCCATACGCCGAACTTTAGTCTTTTGCTATAGGTAGTGATGCGAGTGATGATACTCTCTCTACACATAGTACAGGAGGTAGAGCCGGAGTATGTTACTACCCATACGCCGAACTTTAGTTTTTGCTATAGGTAGTGATGCGAGTGATGATACTCTCTCTACACATAGTACAGGAGGTAGAGCTGGAGTATGGTACTACCCATACGCCGAACTTTAGTCTTTTGCTATAGGTAGTGATGCGAGTGATGATACTCTCTCTACACATAGTACAGGAGGTAGAGCCGGAGTATGTTACTACCCATACGCCGAACTTTAGTCTTTTGCTATAGCTAGTGATGCGAGTGATGATACTCTCTCTACACATAGTACAGGAGGTAGAGCTGGAGTATGGTACTACCCATACGCCGAACTTTAGTCTTTTGCTATAGGTAGTGATGCGAGTGATGATACTCTCTCTACACATAGTACAGGAGGTAGAGCCGGAGTATGTTACTACCCATACGCCGAACTTTAGTCTTTTGCTATAGGTAGTGATGCGAGTGATGATACTCTCTCTACACATAGTACAGGAGGTAGAGCCGGAGTATGTTACTACCCATACGCCGAACTTTAGTCTTTTGCTATAGGTAGTGATGCGAGTGATGATACTCTCTCTACACATAGTACAGGAGGTAGAGCCGGAGTATGTTACTACCCATACGCCGAACTTTAGTCTTTTGCTATAGGTAGTGATGCGAGTGATGATACTCTCTCTACACATAGTACAGGAGGTAGAGTCGGAGTATGTTACTACCCATACGCCGAACTTTAGTCTTTTGCTATAGGTAGTGATGCGAGTGATGATACTCTCTCTAAACATAGTACAGGAGGTAGAGCCGGAGTATGTTACTACCCATACTCCGAACCTTAGTCTTTTGCTATAGGTAGTGATGCGAGTGATGATACTCTCTCTACACATAGTACAGGAGGTAGAGCCGGAGTATGTTACTACCCATACGCCGAACTTTAGTCTTTTGCTATAGGTAGTGATGCGAGTGATGATACTCTATCTACACATAGTACAGGAGGTAGAGCAGGAGTATGTTACTACCCATACGCCGAACTTTAGTCTTTTGCTATAGGTAGTGATGCGAGTGATGATACTCTCTCTACACATAGTACAGGAGGTAGAGCCGGAGTATGTTACTACCCATACGCCGAACTTTAGTCTTTTGCTATAGGTAGTGATGCGAGTGATGATACTCTCTCTACACATAGTACAGGAGGTAGAGCCGGAGTATGTTACTACCCATACGCCGAACTTTAGTCTTTTGCTATAGGTAGTGATGCGAGTGATGATACTCTCTCTACACATAGTACAGGAGGTAGAGCAGGAGTATGTTACTACCCATACGCCGAACTTTAGTCCTTTGCTATAGGTAGTGATGCGAGTGATGATACACTCTCTTCACATAGTACTGGAGGTAGAGCCGGAGTATGTTACTATCCATACTCCGAACTTTAGTCTTTTGCTATAGGTAGTGATGCGAGTGATGATATACTCTCCGCACATAGTAGGGGAGGTAGAGCCGGAGTATGTTAGTACCCATACCGTGAACTTAAGACTTTTGCTATAGGTAGTGATGCGAGTGATGATACTCTCTGCGCACATAGTAGGGGAGGTAGAGCCGGAGTATGTTAGTACCCATACCGTGAACTTTCGTCTTTTGCTGTAGGTAGTGATGCGAGTGATGATACTCTCTCTACACATAGTACAGGAGGTACAGTCGGAGTTAGTTACTACCCATACGTCGAATTTAGTCCTTAGCTATAGGTAGTGATGCGAGTGATGATACTCTCTCTACACATAGTACAGGAGGTAGAGCCTGAGTATGTTACTACCCATACGCCGAATTTCAGTCCTTAGCTATAGGTAGTGATGCGAGTGATGATACTCTATCTACACATAGTACAGGAGGTAGAGCCGGAGTATGTTACTACCCATACGCCAAACGTTATTCCTTTGCTATAGGTAGTGATGCGAGTGATGATACACTCTCTACACATAGTACTGGAGGTAGAGCCGGAGTATGTTACTACCCATACTCCGAACTTTAGTCTTTTGCTATAGGTAGTGATGCGAGTGATGATACTCTCTCCGCACATAGTAGGGGAGGTAGAGCCGGAGTATGTTACTATCCATATGCCAAACGTTATTCCTTTGCTATAGGTAGTGATGCGAGTGATGATACACTCTCTACACATAGTACTGGAGGTAGAGCCGGAGTATGTTACTACCCATACTCCGAACTTTAGTCTTTTGCTATAGGTAGTGATGCGAGTGATGATACTCTCTCCGCACATAGTAGGGGAGGTAGAGCCGGAGTATGTTAGTACCCATACCGTGAACTTTAGTCTTTTGCTATAGGTAGTGATGCGAGTGATGATAGTCTCTCCGCACATAGTACAGGAGGTAGAGCAGGTGTATGTTACTACCCATACTCCGAACTTTAGTCTTTTGCTATAGGTAATGATGCGAGTGATGATACTCTCTCCGCACATAGTACAGGAGGTAGAGCAGGTGTATGTTACTACCCATACTCCGAACTTTAGTCTTTTGCTATAGGTAGTGATGCGAGTGATGATACTCTCTCCGCACATAGTACAGGAGGTAGAGCAGGTGTATGTTACTACCCATACTCCGAACTTTAGTCTTTTGCTATAGGTAATGATGCGAGTGATGATACTCTCTCCGCACATAGTACAGGAGGTAGAGCAGGTGTATGTTACTACCCATAATCCGAACTTTAGTCTTTTGCTATAGGTAGTGATGCGAGTGATGATACTCTCTCCGCACATACTACAGGAGGTAGAGCAGGTGTATGTTACTACCCATACTCCGAACTTTAGTCTTTTGCTATAGGTAATGATGCGAGTGATGATACTCTCTCCGCACATAGTACAGGAGGTAGAGCCGGAGTATGTTACTATCCATACGCCAAACGTTATTCCTTTGCTATAGGTAGTGATGCGAGTGATGATACACTCTCTACACATAGTACTGGAGGTAGAGCCGGAGTATGTTACTACCCATACTACGAACTTTAGTCTTTTGCTATAGGTATTGATGCGAATGATGATATACTCTCCGGACATAGTAGAAGAGGTAGAGCCGGAGTATGTTAGTACCCATACCGTGAACTTTAGTCTTTTGCTATAGGTAGTGATGCGAGTGATGATACTCTCTCCGCACATGGTAGGGGAGGTAGAGCCGGAGTATGTTAGTACCCATACCGTGAACTTAAGTTTTTTGCTATAGGTAGTGATGCGAGTGATGATACTCTCTCTACACATAGTACAGGAGGTAGAGCAGGAGTATGTTACTATCCATACGCCAAACGTTATTCCTTTGCTATAGGTAGTGATGCGAGTGATGATACACTCTCTACACATAGTAGGGGAGGTAGAGCCGGAGTATGTTACTACCCATACGCCAAACGTTATTCCTTTGCTATAGGTAGTGATGCGAGTGATGATACACTCTCTACACATAGTACTGGAGGTAGAGCCGGAGTATGTTACTACCCATACTCCGAACTTTAGTCTTTTGCTATAGGTAGTGATGCGAGTGATGATACTCTCTCCGCACATAGTAGGGGAGGTAGAGCCGGAGTATGTTACTATCCATACGCTAAACGTTATTTCTTTGCTATAGGTAGTGATGCGAGTGATGATACACTCTCTACACATAGTACTGGAGGTAGAGCCGGAGTATGTTACTACCCATACTCCGAACTTTAGTCTTTTGCTATAGGTAGTGATGCGAGTAATGATACTCTCTCCGCACATAGTACAGGAGGAAGAGCCGGAGTATGTTACTATCCATACGCCAAACGTTATTCCTTTGCTATAGGTAGTGATGCGAGTGATGATACACTCTCTACAATAGTAGAGGAGGTAGAGCCGGAGTATGTTACTACCCATACGCCAAACGTTATTCCTTTGCTATAGGTAGTGATGCGAGTGATGATACACTCTCTACACATAGTACTGGAGGTAGAGCCGGAGTATGTTATTACCCATACTCCGAACTTTAGTCTTTTGCTATAGGTAGTGATGCGAGTGATGATACTCTCTCCGCACATAGTAGGGGAGGTAGAGCCGGAGTATGTTACTATCCATACGCCAAACGTTATTCCTTTGCTATAGGTAGTGATGCGAGTGATGATACACTCTCTACATATAGTACTGGAGGTAGAGCCGGAGTATGTTACTACCCATACTCCGAACTTTAGTCTTTTGCTATAGGTAGTGATGCGAGTGATGATACTCTCTCCGCACATAGTACAGGAGGTAGAGCCGGAGTATGTTACTATCCATACGCCAAACGTTATTCCTTTGCTATAGGTAGTGATGCGAGTGATGATACTCTCTCTACACATAGTACAGGAGGTAGAGCCTGAGTATGTTACTACCCATACGCCGAATTTCAGTCCTTAGCTATAGGTAGTGATGCGAGTGATGATACTCTATCTACACATAGTACAGGAGGTAGAGCCGGAGTATGTTACTACCCATACGCCAAACGTTATTCCTTTGCTATAGGTAGTGATGCGAGTGATGATACACTCTCTACACATAGTACTGGAGGTAGAGCCGGAGTATGTTACTACCCATACTCCGAACTTTAGTCTTTTGCTATAGGTAGTGATGCGAGTGATGATACTCTCTCCGCACATAGTAGGGGAGGTAGAGCCGGAGTATGTTACTATCCATATGCCAAACGTTATTCCTTTGCTATAGGTAGTGATGCGAGTGATGATACACTCTCTACACATAGTACTGGAGGTAGAGCCGGAGTATGTTACTACCCATACTCCGAACTTTAGTCTTTTGCTATAGGTAGTGATGCGAGTGATGATACTCTCTCCGCACATAGTAGGGGAGGTAGAGCCGGAGTATGTTAGTACCCATACCGTGAACTTTAGTCTTTTGCTATAGGTAGTGATGCGAGTGATGATAGTCTCTCCGCACATAGTACAGGAGGTAGAGCAGGTGTATGTTACTACCCATACTCCGAACTTTAGTCTTTTGCTATAGGTAATGATGCGAGTGATGATACTCTCTCCGCACATAGTACAGGAGGTAGAGCAGGTGTATGTTACTACCCATACTCCGAACTTTAGTCTTTTGCTATAGGTAGTGATGCGAGTGATGATACTCTCTCCGCACATAGTACAGGAGGTAGAGCAGGTGTATGTTACTACCCATACTCCGAACTTTAGTCTTTTGCTATAGGTAATGATGCGAGTGATGATACTCTCTCCGCACATAGTACAGGAGGTAGAGCAGGTGTATGTTACTACCCATAATCCGAACTTTAGTCTTTTGCTATAGGTAGTGATGCGAGTGATGATACTCTCTCCGCACATAGTACAGGAGGTAGAGCAGGTGTATGTTACTACCCATACTCCGAACTTTAGTCTTTTGCTATAGGTAATGATGCGAGTGATGATACTCTCTCCGCACATAGTACAGGAGGTAGAGCCGGAGTATGTTACTATCCATACGCCAAACGTTATTCCTTTGCTATAGGTAGTGATGCGAGTGATGATACACTCTCTACACATAGTACTGGAGGTAGAGCCGGAGTATGTTACTACCCATACTACGAACTTTAGTCTTTTGCTATAGGTATTGATGCGAATGATGATATACTCTCCGGACATAGTAGAAGAGGTAGAGCCGGAGTATGTTAGTACCCATACCGTGAACTTTAGTCTTTTGCTATAGGTAGTGATGCGAGTGATGATACTCTCTCCGCACATAGTAGGGGAGGTAGAGCCGGAGTATGTTAGTACCCATACCGTGAACTTAAGTTTTTTGCTATAGGTAGTGATGCGAGTGATGATACTCTCTCTACACATAGTACAGGAGGTAGAGCAGGAGTATGTTACTATCCATACGCCAAACGTTATTCCTTTGCTATAGGTAGTGATGCGAGTGATGATACACTCTCTACACATAGTAGGGGAGGTAGAGCCGGAGTATGTTACTACCCATACGCCAAACGTTATTCCTTTGCTATAGGTAGTGATGCGAGTGATGATACACTCTCTACACATAGTACTGGAGGTAGAGCCGGAGTATGTTACTACCCATACTCCGAACTTTAGTCTTTTGCTATAGGTAGTGATGCGAGTGATGATACTCTCTCCGCACATAGTAGGGGAGGTAGAGCCGGAGTATGTTACTATCCATACGCTAAACGTTATTTCTTTGCTATAGGTAGTGATGCGAGTGATGATACACTCTCTACACATAGTACTGGAGGTAGAGCCGGAGTATGTTACTACCCATACTCCGAACTTTAGTCTTTTGCTATAGGTAGTGATGCGAGTAATGATACTCTCTCCGCACATAGTACAGGAGGAAGAGCCGGAGTATGTTACTATCCATACGCCAAACGTTATTCCTTTGCTATAGGTAGTGATGCGAGTGATGATACACTCTCTACAATAGTAGAGGAGGTAGAGCCGGAGTATGTTACTACCCATACGCCAAACGTTATTCCTTTGCTATAGGTAGTGATGCGAGTGA
Organism: Prosapia bicincta; assembly: GCA_036971475.1. Lineage (NCBI taxonomy): Eukaryota > Metazoa > Arthropoda > Insecta > Hemiptera > Cercopidae > Prosapia > Prosapia bicincta. The sequence goes on along the minus strand of JBAIZL010000006.1, from coordinate 89,759,654 downwards.
TGATACACTCTCTACACATAGTACTGGAGGTAGAGCCGGAGTATGTTACTACCCATACGCCGAACTTTAGTCTTTTGCTATAGGTAGTGATGCGAGTGATGATACTCTCTCTACACATAGTACAGGAGGTAGAGCCGGAGTATGTTACTACCCATACGCCGAACTTTAGTTTTTGCTATAGGTAGTGATGCGAGTGATGATACTCTCTCTACACATAGTACAGGAGGTAGAGCCGGAGTATGTTACTACCCATACGCCGAACTTTAGTCTTTTGCTATAGGTAGTGATGCGAGTGATGATACTCTCTCTACACATAGTACAGGAGGTAGAGCCGGAGTATGTTACTACCCATACGCCGAACTTTAGTCTTTTGCTATAGGTAGTGATGCGAGTGATGATACTCTATCTACACATAGTACAGGAGGTAGAGCCGGAGTATGTTACTACCCATACGCCGAACTTTAGTCTTTTGCTATAGGTAGTGATGCGAGTGATGATACTCTCTCTACACATAGTACAGGAGGTAGAGCCGGAGTATGTTACTACCCATACGCTGAACTTTAGTCTTTTGCTATAGGTAGTGATGCGAGTGATGATACTCTCTCTACACATAGTACAGGAGGTAGAGCCGGAGTATGTTACTACCCATACGCCGAACTTTAGTCTTTTGCTATAGGTAGTGATGCGAGTGATGATACTCTCTCTACACATAGTACAGGAGGTAGAGCCGGAGTATGTTACTACCCATACGCCGAACTTTAGTTTTTGCTATAGGTAGTGATGCGAGTGATGATACTCTCTCTACACATAGTACAGGAGGTAGAGCTGGAGTATGGTACTACCCATACGCCGAACTTTAGTCTTTTGCTATAGGTAGTGATGCGAGTGATGATACTCTCTCTACACATAGTACAGGAGGTAGAGCCGGAGTATGTTACTACCCATACGCCGAACTTTAGTCTTTTGCTATAGCTAGTGATGCGAGTGATGATACTCTCTCTACACATAGTACAGGAGGTAGAGCTGGAGTATGGTACTACCCATACGCCGAACTTTAGTCTTTTGCTATAGGTAGTGATGCGAGTGATGATACTCTCTCTACACATAGTACAGGAGGTAGAGCCGGAGTATGTTACTACCCATACGCCGAACTTTAGTCTTTTGCTATAGGTAGTGATGCGAGTGATGATACTCTCTCTACACATAGTACAGGAGGTAGAGCCGGAGTATGTTACTACCCATACGCCGAACTTTAGTCTTTTGCTATAGGTAGTGATGCGAGTGATGATACTCTCTCTACACATAGTACAGGAGGTAGAGCCGGAGTATGTTACTACCCATACGCCGAACTTTAGTCTTTTGCTATAGGTAGTGATGCGAGTGATGATACTCTCTCTACACATAGTACAGGAGGTAGAGTCGGAGTATGTTACTACCCATACGCCGAACTTTAGTCTTTTGCTATAGGTAGTGATGCGAGTGATGATACTCTCTCTAAACATAGTACAGGAGGTAGAGCCGGAGTATGTTACTACCCATACTCCGAACCTTAGTCTTTTGCTATAGGTAGTGATGCGAGTGATGATACTCTCTCTACACATAGTACAGGAGGTAGAGCCGGAGTATGTTACTACCCATACGCCGAACTTTAGTCTTTTGCTATAGGTAGTGATGCGAGTGATGATACTCTATCTACACATAGTACAGGAGGTAGAGCAGGAGTATGTTACTACCCATACGCCGAACTTTAGTCTTTTGCTATAGGTAGTGATGCGAGTGATGATACTCTCTCTACACATAGTACAGGAGGTAGAGCCGGAGTATGTTACTACCCATACGCCGAACTTTAGTCTTTTGCTATAGGTAGTGATGCGAGTGATGATACTCTCTCTACACATAGTACAGGAGGTAGAGCCGGAGTATGTTACTACCCATACGCCGAACTTTAGTCTTTTGCTATAGGTAGTGATGCGAGTGATGATACTCTCTCTACACATAGTACAGGAGGTAGAGCAGGAGTATGTTACTACCCATACGCCGAACTTTAGTCCTTTGCTATAGGTAGTGATGCGAGTGATGATACACTCTCTTCACATAGTACTGGAGGTAGAGCCGGAGTATGTTACTATCCATACTCCGAACTTTAGTCTTTTGCTATAGGTAGTGATGCGAGTGATGATATACTCTCCGCACATAGTAGGGGAGGTAGAGCCGGAGTATGTTAGTACCCATACCGTGAACTTAAGACTTTTGCTATAGGTAGTGATGCGAGTGATGATACTCTCTGCGCACATAGTAGGGGAGGTAGAGCCGGAGTATGTTAGTACCCATACCGTGAACTTTCGTCTTTTGCTGTAGGTAGTGATGCGAGTGATGATACTCTCTCTACACATAGTACAGGAGGTACAGTCGGAGTTAGTTACTACCCATACGTCGAATTTAGTCCTTAGCTATAGGTAGTGATGCGAGTGATGATACTCTCTCTACACATAGTACAGGAGGTAGAGCCTGAGTATGTTACTACCCATACGCCGAATTTCAGTCCTTAGCTATAGGTAGTGATGCGAGTGATGATACTCTATCTACACATAGTACAGGAGGTAGAGCCGGAGTATGTTACTACCCATACGCCAAACGTTATTCCTTTGCTATAGGTAGTGATGCGAGTGATGATACACTCTCTACACATAGTACTGGAGGTAGAGCCGGAGTATGTTACTACCCATACTCCGAACTTTAGTCTTTTGCTATAGGTAGTGATGCGAGTGATGATACTCTCTCCGCACATAGTAGGGGAGGTAGAGCCGGAGTATGTTACTATCCATATGCCAAACGTTATTCCTTTGCTATAGGTAGTGATGCGAGTGATGATACACTCTCTACACATAGTACTGGAGGTAGAGCCGGAGTATGTTACTACCCATACTCCGAACTTTAGTCTTTTGCTATAGGTAGTGATGCGAGTGATGATACTCTCTCCGCACATAGTAGGGGAGGTAGAGCCGGAGTATGTTAGTACCCATACCGTGAACTTTAGTCTTTTGCTATAGGTAGTGATGCGAGTGATGATAGTCTCTCCGCACATAGTACAGGAGGTAGAGCAGGTGTATGTTACTACCCATACTCCGAACTTTAGTCTTTTGCTATAGGTAATGATGCGAGTGATGATACTCTCTCCGCACATAGTACAGGAGGTAGAGCAGGTGTATGTTACTACCCATACTCCGAACTTTAGTCTTTTGCTATAGGTAGTGATGCGAGTGATGATACTCTCTCCGCACATAGTACAGGAGGTAGAGCAGGTGTATGTTACTACCCATACTCCGAACTTTAGTCTTTTGCTATAGGTAATGATGCGAGTGATGATACTCTCTCCGCACATAGTACAGGAGGTAGAGCAGGTGTATGTTACTACCCATAATCCGAACTTTAGTCTTTTGCTATAGGTAGTGATGCGAGTGATGATACTCTCTCCGCACATACTACAGGAGGTAGAGCAGGTGTATGTTACTACCCATACTCCGAACTTTAGTCTTTTGCTATAGGTAATGATGCGAGTGATGATACTCTCTCCGCACATAGTACAGGAGGTAGAGCCGGAGTATGTTACTATCCATACGCCAAACGTTATTCCTTTGCTATAGGTAGTGATGCGAGTGATGATACACTCTCTACACATAGTACTGGAGGTAGAGCCGGAGTATGTTACTACCCATACTACGAACTTTAGTCTTTTGCTATAGGTATTGATGCGAATGATGATATACTCTCCGGACATAGTAGAAGAGGTAGAGCCGGAGTATGTTAGTACCCATACCGTGAACTTTAGTCTTTTGCTATAGGTAGTGATGCGAGTGATGATACTCTCTCCGCACATAGTAGGGGAGGTAGAGCCGGAGTATGTTAGTACCCATACCGTGAACTTAAGTTTTTTGCTATAGGTAGTGATGCGAGTGATGATACTCTCTCTACACATAGTACAGGAGGTAGAGCAGGAGTATGTTACTATCCATACGCCAAACGTTATTCCTTTGCTATAGGTAGTGATGCGAGTGATGATACACTCTCTACACATAGTAGGGGAGGTAGAGCCGGAGTATGTTACTACCCATACGCCAAACGTTATTCCTTTGCTATAGGTAGTGATGCGAGTGATGATACACTCTCTACACATAGTACTGGAGGTAGAGCCGGAGTATGTTACTACCCATACTCCGAACTTTAGTCTTTTGCTATAGGTAGTGATGCGAGTGATGATACTCTCTCCGCACATAGTAGGGGAGGTAGAGCCGGAGTATGTTACTATCCATACGCTAAACGTTATTTCTTTGCTATAGGTAGTGATGCGAGTGATGATACACTCTCTACACATAGTACTGGAGGTAGAGCCGGAGTATGTTACTACCCATACTCCGAACTTTAGTCTTTTGCTATAGGTAGTGATGCGAGTAATGATACTCTCTCCGCACATAGTACAGGAGGAAGAGCCGGAGTATGTTACTATCCATACGCCAAACGTTATTCCTTTGCTATAGGTAGTGATGCGAGTGATGATACACTCTCTACAATAGTAGAGGAGGTAGAGCCGGAGTATGTTACTACCCATACGCCAAACGTTATTCCTTTGCTATAGGTAGTGATGCGAGTGATGATACACTCTCTACACATAGTACTGGAGGTAGAGCCGGAGTATGTTATTACCCATACTCCGAACTTTAGTCTTTTGCTATAGGTAGTGATGCGAGTGATGATACTCTCTCCGCACATAGTAGGGGAGGTAGAGCCGGAGTATGTTACTATCCATACGCCAAACGTTATTCCTTTGCTATAGGTAGTGATGCGAGTGATGATACACTCTCTACATATAGTACTGGAGGTAGAGCCGGAGTATGTTACTACCCATACTCCGAACTTTAGTCTTTTGCTATAGGTAGTGATGCGAGTGATGATACTCTCTCCGCACATAGTACAGGAGGTAGAGCCGGAGTATGTTACTATCCATACGCCAAACGTTATTCCTTTGCTATAGGTAGTGATGCGAGTGATGATACACTCTCTACACATAGTACTGGAGGTAGAGCCGGAGTATGTTACTACCCATACTCCGAACTTTAGTCTTTTGCTATAGGTAGTGATGCGAGTGATGATACTCTCTCCGCACATAGTAGGGGAGGTAGAGCCGGAGTATGTTAGTACCCATACCGTGAACTTTAGTCTTTTGCTATAGGTAGTGATGCGAGTGATGATACTCTCTCCGCACATAGTACAGGAGGTAGAGCAGGTGTATGTTACTACCCATACTCCGAACTTTAGTCTTTTGCTATAGGTAATGATGCGAGTGATGATACTCTCTCCGCACATAGTACAGGAGGTAGAGCCGGAGTATGTTACTATCCATACGCCAAACGTTATTCATTTGCTATAGGTAGTGATGCGAGTGATGATACACTCTCTACACATAGTACTGGAGGTAGAGCCGGAGTATGTTACTATCCATACTCCGAACTTTAGTCTTTTGCTATAGGTAGTGATGCGAGTGATGATATACTCTCCGCACATAGTAGGGGAGGTAGAGCCGGAGTATGTTAGTACCCATACCGTGAACTTTAGTCTTTTGCTATAGGTAGTGATGCGAGTGATGATACTCTCTGCGCACATAGTAGGGGAGGTAGAGCCGGAGTATGTTAGTACCCATACCGTGAACTTTAGTCTTTTGCTAAAGGTAGTGATGCGAGTGATGATACTCTCTCTACACATAGTACAGGAGGTAGAGCAGGAGTTTGTTACTACCCATACGCCGAACTTTAGTCTTTTGCTGTAGGTAGTGATGCGAGTGATGATACTCTCTCTACACATAGTACAGGAGGTACAGTCGGAGTTAGTTACTACCCATACGTCGAATTTCAGTCCTTAGCTATAGGTAGTGATGCGAGTGATGATACTCTCTCTACACATAGTACAGGAGGTAGAGCCTGAGTATGTTACTACCCATACGCCGAATTTCAGTCCTTAGCTATAGGTAGTGATGCGAGTGATGATACTCTCTCTACACATAGTACAGGAGGTAGAGCCGGAGTATGTTACTACCCATACGCCGAATTTCAGTCTTTAGCTATAGGTAGTGATGCGAGTGATGATACACTCTCTGCACATAATAGGGGAGGTAGAGTCGGAGTATGTTACTACCTATACGCCGAATTTCAGTCCTTAGCTATAGGTAGTGATGCGAGTGATGATACTCTCTCCGCACATAGTAGGGGAGGTAGAGCCGGAGTATGTTACTATCCATACGCTAAACGTTATTCCTTTGCTATAGGTAGTGATGCGAGTGATGATACACTCTCTACACATAGTACTGGAGGTAGAGCCGGAGTATGTTACTACCCATACTCCGAACTTTAGTCTTTTGCTATAGGTAGTGATGCGAGTGATGATACTCTCTCCGCACATAGTACAGGAGGTAGAGCCGGAGTATGTTACTATCCATACGCCAAACGTTATTCCTTTGCTATAGGTAGTGATGCGAGTGATGATACACTCTCTACACATAGTACTGGAGGTAGAGCCGGAGTATGTTACTACCCATACTCCGAACTTTAGTCTTTTGCTATAGGTAGTGATGCGAGTGATGATACTCTCTCCGCACATAGTAGGGGAGGTAGAGCCGGAGTATGTTACTATCCATATGCCAAACGTTATTCCTTTGCTATAGGTAGTGATGCGAGTGATGATACACTCTCTACACATAGTACTGGAGGTAGAGCCGGAGTATGTTACTACCCATACTACGAACTTTAGTCTTTTGCTGTAGGTAGTGATGCGAGTGATGATACTCTCTCTACACATAGTACAGGAGGTAGAGTCGGAGTTTGTTACTACCCATACGTCGAATTTCAGTCCTTAGCTATAGGTAGTGATGCGAGTGATGATACTCTCTCTACACATAGTACAGGAGGTAGAGTCGGAGTTTGTTACTACCCATACGTCGAATTTCAGTCCTTAGCTATAGGTAGTGATGCGAGTGATGATACACTCTCTGCACATAGTACAGGAGGTAGAGCCGGAGTATGTTACTACCCATACGGCGAACTTTAGTCATTTGCTATTGGTAGAGATGCGATTGATGATACTCTCTCTGCACATAAACTCTAATAATGTTCATCCTGTGGCTGTGGATCACTTTTCTACCAACAGACTTGTTATAATTGACAATGATGGCTGAGAAATCCTGAGGAATACTTTACAACCGTAATAAGTTTTTGGAAAGGACGCAATGTAAACGACTGAGGCATAAAACTCTGAGGTTTGTTAGCAGTTGTTTTGTTTTGTCCCTGTCGTTCCCAAGGGAGTTCCATCACTCGCCTGACCAGCTACAAAGTTTTTACAAAAAACGTATCACATAGGGCTGTACAACATTTATACATTTGAACATATTTATTAGTTATTCTAACTACTGTACTTTTTGTTTTCACTTTTGCAGACAATGGGCATCTGTTTCTCCATTGATATTTTCCGAAGACTTTACAGAACTGCCTGAACTCTCTGCGCTTGCAAAGTCACTTGGTGTAAACAAATGGGGAAAGAGCACGTGTTGGATGAAGAGAAGCCAGAGTCACCTTACGTTTACAAAATGTTCAACGTTTTGAAGTGGAACGACCGAATGTATACCTTTTAAATATTGGAGTAAGCGTGGTTTAAGGAATATTTATTTATTGCATCCGATATGGGATCTGTGCTATTTGCATTATGTGTGTGGTGTAAGTTTTAATGTGCTGTAATTGTAATTCATTCTAACTTCGGAGAAATATTACGTATTTTTAAAAATATTTTACACTTTTGTACAGAAGTACAGTCAATGTACTCCATCTACTATAATGTTACCAGTAGAGCAAAGAACGGTGAACTATCCCTGTGATCTCTCTGCACAGTATCTGTGTTCATAAACAATGTGTCAAGTGTTTTGTACTGTTGAAAAACCGAAAAGTTTCTCACCAAAATGGCTGTATTTTTTTATAAACTTTGTTGATTATTGGTGCTATATAACGCTGTGTACGATTGTGGACTATAAATGCAAACGTTTAAGTTACAAAGTGTTTAAATAATATGAGATCAAAATAATACTTTAAACAAAATCTACACTAAGTGTCTTCAATGTTTCCCTCACTAAATTTTAGAATTGTGAGTTTTCGTTCCATCATATTTAAAATTGTATTCGTTAATTTTAATTAAATAAAACATATTCAATTATATTTTTCTTTTTTCCTTGAATTTAATATCTCCATTAAGATTCTATTCAAGACCTAATTGACTATTAAATATTTAAGATTGAATGCGATTTATCCCAGCTTTTATATAATAATGATATTTTTTTTTAATTTTATGTTTTAATTATTTATTTATGCGTATTTATAAAGAAGTGCTATTTCAAAGTTAATGGAAATCCATTGTTAATTAGTTGGATATTTTATTTTTACCTATTATTTAATATGAAGTTATTTAACTAGTGATTTTGACATTAAAACACTTTAAAACATTTGTGTTTCTCAGGAATAAATGCTTTGCCAGTCCTGAGCTATACTTGGAGTGCTTGAGACACTTGGTTATGGTATTATAGCATTATTCCTGTTGATAGCTCCCAAGGGAAGATCTCCTGTGGGATACCTTCGCGAGAAGCATTCTGACAAATCGGAAACGATTATTTATATTAGGAACGTAACTTTAAGGGGACAATGAACCATAGTGGCATGTAGCATAAAGTCCATTCTAGCACTCTATGTTCCTGCTGGTGGAGAATGTTTAAGGTCTCCGTTAGGATTGATCTTTCAAAAAAAGATACCTAGATTCTAACTGCAACCACGTTTGTCATCAGTTAAACTCATTTCTTCGTCTTTACAATGTACCATATTTATATTTATTTGGTTTATAACGGTTCCTAAAGACGACGGAGCGACCAGCTGAGTCAATGATTATTGTAAGCCAAAGTCTTTTAAATATACACAGTGGGCAACCGATGATTAAATAATTTCTTTTTGTATCACGCCTCCTGATTTCAAACAAATATTTATGGCATTTCTAAAATAATTTTGATCTTTCTCACTTTGTAAAATTACATACCTTGCGTTGGCTGTAGGAATATCTCTAGTACACATTCCACCTTTTATTGTTATTTATTTATTTAACATCTTTTTCACCTTTTATATTTTACAGCTTTCCAGAAGGGTTTCATTAAATATGTATTCCTACTACGTCTTTAGTTCTAATAAATCCTAGGAATGTCTAATTGTAAGAATAATCGATTCTCACAATTTCCTAATTGCTCTCTTAATTCTTTCAATAAAAATTTCATTTTATTAAAAAATATTCATTTTTACTTCGTATATTCTTTGATATGACATTTGCAGATATGTATGTAAAGGAAAAGTACTAATTAATCTTTACTTGTTTGCGCCTTTACTATTTTGCAAGCTTTAATACAGTATTCCAGTGGTGCACGCAGGAGTTTCAGACCTACCGGTTGTTCAAGAGGGGTAGTAGGGCATTAATGAAGGGCTTTCCACTGAACGCGTTTTTAAATTAACCCTTTTACATTCATATCCGACCCAAAATAACCGTCACACTTTCACCTCTGCATGAATATGATTATGTAAGTACTTGTTTATTACTTTTCTAATTTTCGGGAACCTCCCTGCAAGAAGGACTGGGAAAATAATACACTTGTTAGTCATACCTAAACTATGTACTCATTTTTTTTGTATTTACTCAAAACAGACAGCAATTTCTTCATGACTTTAGAAGGGGAGAGGGAGAGTCCGTGCTTTGCGTGTACTTCGCCCCCCCCCCCCGTAAACATAAGTATCTCCTTCACCCACTGTGGCCTATCTGAATCTAAGCTACTACCCTGCTACGATCTCATTACTACGATATCGGTATTGCTTGTTGCCTATATCTGAGAATGAAGGTGTAAGTTTCATCAGTGGAAATAACACGCAGGATACTTGACCACATAATTGTAGAGTGAAGCATGAAACCTTGTATTTCTTGGAGCAGGTTTTAGGGCACGGTCCCTTGCATCAGTGCGCCACTGCACAGATGCATTCATGCATCATACTACGTAAACACTGATCTTAATTCAGCTCTAGCTACAAAAGTGGTTAAATAATTTAATTTTGATTACAAATTTAAAAGAATAAAATTTCATGGTTTCATGACTAAACGCAGTGACTTTTAACAGAATTTGTGTGGAATATAATTCAGAGAAAAATGTAATAATATAGTTTAAACAGCATAACGTGTTTAAATAAAATATTCTTGTACTTAACTTTCATCACTAAAAACTTGTAAATAAATAAAGTCTTTACAAAAAATGTAACGATTAGAAAAAGAACTTGAAACCTCTAAAACTTTCTAGTCATAAATCAAGAAGTAAATGAATTCATTACTTTGCAAAAGTTTTATTGAATTTATTAATAATTTCTACATTATTTACATCCCTAATTAAACATCGAATTCTCTATTTTTTTACCACAGCGTTTCTACATTTGTTAATAATTAACAAAACTAGATGCAAAAACATCTATTATTTTTCAAAACTACAACTTTAGCCGTTTTCGACATATTACTGATTTTCTTACTTCTTATTACTTCTTACTTCTTATTACTTCTTACTTCTTATTTTGCATCATTATGTTACATTACTGATTTTCAGAAAAATTACTTTTTATCAGAAAATTTTAAAACAGAAACTTCATCTCTATTTTTAACTGAAGGGGTTTAGCACCCTTACTGTATCCCCGTCGGTTATATAAACGTTTCCTTTATTTTCATCATTAGAAGTGTCCCTCCAAAACGCTATTCTCTCTTGTTGTTAGTCATTACCCACTTAGCCACACCCTGAAACACTCTTTATCTCCCTCTTTACTCATTCTCCCACCCCCACACACCTAACTCTTTCTAAACATATATATAGTTACAAGTATTAAATGAGTGATGTACTTGGATTATGGATTCAATTTGCAAGCTTCTATCATTTTTAGGAAATGTTAATTAGAATCAGTTTTCAATTTGTTTTAGAACGTTTGAAGTAATAACTGTCCATGTCCCTTACATGCTTACACGAGAGGCATGTCTATATACTCTACATTCAATGGTGGCAAATACTAAACTTTGTGTCTAGTAATAATTTATTTTGAAAACAAAACGTTTAAAGTAATAACTGTCCATGTCCCTTACATGCTTACACGAGAGGCATGTCTATATACTCTACATTCAATGGTGGCAAATACTAAACTTTGTGTCTAGTAATAATTTATTTTGAAAACAAAACGTTTAAAGTAATAACTGCCCATGTCCCTTACATGCTAACACGAGAGGCATGTCTATATACTCTACATTCAATGGTGGCAAATACTAAACTTTGTGTCTAGTAATAATTTCTTTTGAAAACAAAACGTTTAAAGTAATAACTGCCCATGTCCCTTACATGCTTACACGAGAGTCATGTCTATATACTCTACATTCAATGGTGGCAAATACTAAACTTTGTGTCTAGTAATAATTTATTTTGAAAACAAAACGTTTAAAGTAATAACTGCCCATGTCCCTTACATGCTTACACGAGAGTCATGTCTATATACTCTACATTCAATGGTGGCAAATACTAAACTTTGTGTCTAGTAATAATTTATTTTGAAAACAAAACGTTTAAAGTAATAACTGCCCATGTCCCTTACATGCTTACACGAGAGTCATGTCTATATACTCTACATTCAATGGTGGCAAATACTAAACTTTGTGTCTAGTAATAATTTATTTTGAAAACAAAACGTTTAAAGTAATAACTGCCCATGTCCCTTACATGCTTACACGAGAGTCATGTCTATATACTCTACATTCAATGGTGGCAAATACTAAACTTTGTGTCTAGTAATAATTTATTTTGAAAACAAAACGTTTAAAGTAATAACTGCCCATGTCCCTTACATGCTTACACGAGAGTCATGTCTATATACTCTACATTCAATGGTGGCAAATACTAAACTTTGTGTCTAGTAATAATTTATTTTGAAAACAAAACGTTTAAAGTAATAACTGCCCATGTCCCTTACATGCTTACACGAGAGTCATGTCTATATACTCTACATTCAATGGTGGCAAATACTAAACTTTGTGTCTAGTAATAATTTATTTTGAAAACAAAACGTTTAAAGTAATAACTGTCCATGTCCCTTACATGCTTACACGAGAGTCATGTCTATATACTCTACATTCAATGGTGGCAAATACTAAACTTTGTGTCTAGTAATAATTTATTTTGAAAACAAAACGTTTAAAGTAATAACTGTCCATGTCCCTTACATGCTTACACGAGAGTCATGTCTATATACTCTACATTCAATGGTTTCAAATACTAAACTTTGTGTCTAGTAATAATTTATTTTGAAAACAAAACGTTTAAAGTAATAACTGTCCATGTCCCTTACATGCTTACACGAGAGGCATGTCTATATACTCTACATTCAATGGTGGCAAATACTAAACTTTGTGTCTAGTAATAATTTATTTTGAAAACAAAACGTTTAAAGTAATAACTGCCCATGTCCCTTACATGCTTACACGAGAGTCATGTCTATATACTCTACATTCAATGGTTTCAAATACTAAACTTAGTGTCTAGTAATAATTTATTTTGAAAACAAAACGTTTAAAGTAATAACTGCCCATGTCCCTTACATGCTTACACGAGAGTCATGTCTATATACTCTACATTCAATGGTTTCAAATACTAAACTTTGTGTCTAGTAATAATTTATTTTGAAAACAAAACGTTTAAAGTAATAACTGCCCATGTCCCTTACATGCTTACACGAGAGTCATGTCTATATACTCTACATTCAATGGTGGCAAATACTAAATTTTGTGTCTAGTAATAATTTATTTTGAAAACAAAACGTTTAAAGTAATAACTGCCCATGTCCCTTACATGCTTACACGAGAGTCATGTCTATATACTCTACATTCAATGGTGGCAAATACTAAACTTTCTGTCTAGTAATAATTTATTTTGAAAACAAAACGTTTAAAGTAATAACTGCCCATGTCCCTTTCATGCTTACACGAGAGTCATGTCTATATACTCTACATTCAATGGTGGCAAATACTAAACTTTGTGTCTAGTAATAATTTATTTTGAAAACAAAACGTTTAAAGTGATAACTGTCCATGTCCCTTACATGCTTACACGAGAGGCATGTCTATATACTCTACATTCAATGGTGGCAAATACTAAACTTTGTGTCTAGTAATAATTTATTTTGAAAACAAAACGTTTAAAGTAATAACTGCCCATGTCCCTTACATGCTTACACGAGAGTCATGTCTATATACTCTACATTCAATGGTGGCAAATACTAAACTTTGTGTCTAGTAATAATTTATTTTGAAAACAAAACGTTTAAAGTAATAACTGCCCATGTCCCTTACATGCTTACACGAGAGTCATGTCTATATACTCTACATTCAATGGTGGCAAATACTAAACTTTGTGTCTAGTAATAATTTATTTTGAAAACAAAACGTTTAAAGTAATAACTGTCCATGTCCCTTACATGCTTACACGAGAGGCATGTCTATATACTCTACATTCAATGGTGGCAAATACTAAACTTTGTGTCTAGTAATAATTTATTTTGAAAACAAAACGTTTAAAGTAATAACTGTCCATGTCCCTTACATGCTTACACGAGAGGCATGTCTATATACTCTACATTCAATGGTGGCAAATACTAAACTTTGTGTCTAGTAATAATTTATTTTGAAAACAAAACGTTTAAAGTAATAACTGCCCATGTCCCTTACATGCTTACACGAGAGTTATGTCTATATACTCTACATTCAATGGTGACAAATACTAAACCTTGTGTCTAGTAATAATTTATTTTGAAAACAAAACGTTTAAAGTAATAACTGTCCATGTCCCTTACATGCTTACACGAGAGTCATGTCTATATACTCTACATTCAATGGTGGCAAATACTAAACTTTGTGTCTAGTAATAATTTATTTTGAAAACAAAACGTTTAAAGTAATAACTGCCCATGTCCCTTACATGCTTACACGAGAGTCATGTCTATATACTCTACATTCAATGGTTTCAAATACTAAACTTAGTGTCTAGTAATAATTTATTTTGAAAACAAAACGTTTAAAGTAATAACTGCCCATGTCCCTTACATGCTTACACGAGAGTCATGTCTATATACTCTACATTCAATGGTTTCAAATACTAAACTTTGTGTCTAGTAATAATTTATTTTGAAAACAAAACGTTTAAAGTAATAACTGCCCATGTCCCTTACATGCTTACACGAGAGTCATGTCTATATACTCTACATTCAATGGTGGCAAATACTAAATTTTGTGTCTAGTAATAATTTATTTTGAAAACAAAACGTTTAAAGTAATAACTGCCCATGTCCCTTACATGCTTACACGAGAGTCATGTCTATATACTCTACATTCAATGGTGGCAAATACTAAACTTTCTGTCTAGTAATAATTTATTTTGAAAACAAAACGTTTAAAGTAATAACTGCCCATGTCCCTTTCATGCTTACACGAGAGTCATGTCTATATACTCTACATTCAATGGTGGCAAATACTAAACTTTGTGTCTAGTAATAATTTATTTTGAAAACAAAACGTTTAAAGTGATAACTGTCCATGTCCCTTACATGCTTACACGAGAGGCATGTCTATATACTCTACATTCAATGGTGGCAAATACTAAACTTTGTGTCTAGTAATAATTTATTTTGAAAACAAAACGTTTAAAGTAATAACTGCCCATGTCCCTTACATGCTTACACGAGAGTCATGTCTATATACTCTACATTCAATGGTGGCAAATACTAAACTTTGTGTCTAGTAATAATTTATTTTGAAAACAAAACGTTTAAAGTAATAACTGCCCATGTCCCTTACATGCTTACACGAGAGTCATGTCTATATACTCTACATTCAATGGTGGCAAATACTAAACTTTGTGTCTAGTAATAATTTATTTTGAAAACAAAACGTTTAAAGTAATAACTGTCCATGTCCCTTACATGCTTACACGAGAGGCATGTCTATATACTCTACATTCAATGGTGGCAAATACTAAACTTTGTGTCTAGTAATAATTTATTTTGAAAACAAAACGTTTAAAGTAATAACTGTCCATGTCCCTTACATGCTTACACGAGAGGCATGTCTATATACTCTACATTCAATGGTGGCAAATACTAAACTTTGTGTCTAGTAATAATTTATTTTGAAAACAAAACGTTTAAAGTAATAACTGCCCATGTCCCTTACATGCTTACACGAGAGTCATGTCTATATACTCTACATTCAATGGTGGCAAATACTAAACTTTGTGTCTAGTAATAATTTATTTTGAAAACAAAACGTTTAAAGTAATAACTGTCCATGTCCCTTACATGCTTACACGAGAGGCATGTCTATATACTCTACATTCAATGGTGGCAAATACTAAACTTTGTGTCTAGTAATAATTTATTTAACACATCAAAAAAGGATTGTATGTAAAAATAAATAACGAGTTAAGTTTTAATGATTACAAATAATAAAACTGTTGCATAAGCTGTATATTTATTACTACTAACTCTAACTGATTCCTTCCTAATGCACCAACACCTGTGAAGAAGACATCATGTAAATTCAGTTGGCCAGTATCTAAGCTGATACCTATGTTATGGAACCTGTAAATTCCTACACATGGCCAACACTGAAAACTTGGCCAAAATTTGGAAACACTGTACATTAAACAGTTCCTAACCTTTCTATATTGGAAAGAGTTGAATTTCCTTACAAACTACTTGACATGCGCTTTCTTTTGTTATATATTTTCTACATTTATAGATTGAATATGTATTTCCCGAGTAGGCCTACATAATATCGTTATTTTCTGGGAGCCTCCTTGTGTAAAGTGATAGCTTTAGGCACTGATGCATTACCAGATCCATGATCTTTGCTCAATGAATAGGTTTCCTTACAAACTACTTGACATGCGCTTTCTTTTGTTATATATTTTCTACATTTATAGATTGAATATGTATTTCCCGAGTAGGCCTACATAATATCGTTATTTTCTGGGAGCCTCCTTGTGTAAAGTGATAGCTTTAGGCACTGATGCATTACCAGATCCCATGATCTTTGCTCAATGAATAGGTTTCCTTACAAACTACTTGACATGCGCTTTCTTTTGTTATATATTTTCTACATTTATAGATTGAATATGTATTTCCCGAGTAGGCCTACATAATATCGTTATTTTCTGGGAGCCTCCTTGTGTAAAGTGATAGCTTTAGGCACTGATGCATTACCAGATCCCATGATCTTTGCTCAATGAATAGGTTTCCTTACAAACTACTTGACATGCGCTTTCTTTTGTTATATATTTTCTACATTTATAGATTGAATATGTATTTCCCGAGTAGGCCTACATAATATCGTTATTTTCTGGGAGCCTCCTTGTGTAAAGTGATAGCTTTAGGCACTGATGCATTACCAGATCCCATGATCTTTGCTCAATGAATAGGTTTCCTTACAAACTACTTGACATGCGCTTTCTTTTGTTATATATTTTCTACATTTATAGATTGAATATGTATTTCCCGAGTAGGCCTACATAATATCGTTATTTTCTGGGAGCCTCCTTGTGTAAAGTGATAGCTTTAGGCACTGATGCATTACCAGATCCCATGATCTTTGCTCAATGAATAGGTTTCCTTACAAACTACTTGACATGCGCTTTCTTTTGTTATATATTTTCTACATTTATAGATTGAATATGTATTTCCCGAGTAGGCCTACATAATATCGTTATTTTCTGGGAGCCTCCTTGTGTAAAGTGATAGCTTTAGGCACTGATGCATTACCAGATCCCATGATCTTTGCTCAATGAATAGGTTTCCTTACAAACTACTTGACATGCGCTTTCTTTTGTTATATATTTTCTACATTTATAGATTGAATATGTATTTCCCGAGTAGGCCTACATAATATCGTTATTTTCTGGGAGCCTCCTTGTGTAAAGTGATAGCTTTAGGCACTGATGCATTACCAGATCCCATGATCTTTGCTCAATGAATAGGTTTCCTTACAAACTACTTGACACGCGCTTTCTTTTGTTATATATTTTCTACATTTATAGATTGAATATGTATTTCCCGAGTAGGCCTACATAATATCGTTATTTTCTGGGAGCCTCCTTGTGTAAAGTGATAGCTTTAGGCACTGATGCATTACCAGATCCCATGATCTTTGCTCAATGAATAGGTTTCCTTACAAACTACTTGACATGCGCTTTCTTTTGTTATATATTTTCTACATTTATAGATTGAATATGTATTTCCCGAGTAGGCCTACATAATATCGTTATTTTCTGGGAGCCTCCTTGTGTAAAGTGATAGCTTTAGGCACTGATGCATTACCAGATCCATGATCTTTGCTCAATAAATAGGTTTCCTTACAAACTACTTGACATGCGCTTTCTTTTGTTATGTATTTTCTACATTTATAGATTGAATATGTATTTCCCGAGTAGGCCTACATAATATAGTTATTTTCTGGGAGCCTCCTTGTGTAAAGTGATAGCTTTAGGCACTGATGCATTACCAGATCCCATGATCTTTGCTCAATGAATAGGTTTCCTTACAAACTACTTGACATGCGCTTTCTTTTGTTATATATTTTCTACATTTATAGATTGAATATGTATTTCCCGAGTAGGCCTACATAATATCGTTATTTTCTGGGAGCCTCCTTGTGTAAAGTGATAGCTTTAGGCACTGATGCATTACCAGATCCATGATCTTTGCTCAATGAATAGGTGTCCTTACAAACTACTTGACATGCGCTTTCTTTTGTTATGTATTTTCTACATTTATAGATTGAATATGTATTTCCCGAGTAGGCCTACATAATATCGTTATTTTCTGGGAGCCTCCTTGTGTAAAGTGATAGCTTTAGGCAATGATGCATTACCAGATCCCATGATCTTTGCTCAATGAATAGGTGTCCTTACAAACTACTTGACATGCGCTTTCTTTTGTTATGTATTTTCTACATTTATAGATTGAATATGTATTTCCCGAGTAGGCCTACATAATATCGTTATTTTCTGGGAGCCTCCTTGTGTAAAGTGATAGCTTTAGGCACTGATGCATTACCAGATCCATGATCTTTGCTCAATGAATAGGTTTCCTTACAAACTACTTGACATGCGCTTTCTTTTGTTATATATTTTCTACATTTATAGATTGAATATGTATTTCCCGAGTAGGCCTACATAATATCGTTATTTTCTGGGAGCCTCCTTGTGTAAAGTGATAGCTTTAGGCACTGATGCATTACCAGATCCATGATCTTTGCTCAATGAATAGGTTTCCTTACAAACTACTTGACATGCGTTTTCTTTTGTTATGTATTTTCTACATTTATAGATTGAATATGTATTTCCCGAGTAGGCCTACATAATATCGTTATTTTCTGGGAGCCTCCTTGTGTAAAGTGATAGCTTTAGGCACTGATGCATTACCAGATCCATGATCTTTGCTCAATAAATAGGTTTCCTTACAAACTACTTGACATGCGCTTTCTTTTGTTATGTATTTTCTACATTTATAGATTGAATATGTATTTCCCGAGTAGGCCTACATAATATCGTTATTTTCTGGGAGCCTCCTTGTGTAAAGTGATAGCTTTAGGCACTGATGCATTACCAGATCCATGATCTTTGCTCAATGAATAGGTTTCCTTACAAACTACTTGACATGCGCTTTCTTTTGTTATGTATTTTCTACATTTATAGATTGAATATGTATTTCCCGAGTAGGCCTACATAATATCGTTATTTTCTGGGAGCCTCCTTGTGTAAAGTGATAGCTTTAGGCACTGATGCATTACCAGATCCATGATCTTTGCTCAATAAATAGGTTTCCTTACAAACTACTTGACATGCGCTTTCTTTTGTTATGTATTTTCTACATTTATAGATTGAATATGTATTTCCCGAGTAGGCCTACATAATATCGTTATTTTCTGGGAGCCTCCTTGTGTAAAGTGATAGCTTTAGGCACTGATGCATTACCAGATCCATGATCTTTGCTCAATGAATTGGTTTCCTTACAAACTACTTGACATGCGCTTTCTTTTGTTATGTATTTTCTACATTTATAGATTGAATATGTATTTCCCGAGTAGGCCTACATAATATCGTTATTTTCTGGGAGCCTCCTTGTGTAAAGTGATAGCTTTAGGCACTGATGCATTACCAGATCCATGACCTTTGCTCAATGATTAGGTTTCCTTACAAACTACTTGACATGCGCTTCCTTTTGTTATATATTTTCTACATTTATAGATTGAATATGTATTTCCCGAGTAGGCCTACATAATATCGTTATTTTCTGGGAGCCTCCTTGTGTAAAGTGATAGCTTTAGGCACTGATGCATTACCAGATCCATGATCTTTGCTCAATGAATAGGTTTCCTTACAAACTACTTGACATGCGCTTTCTTTTGTTATGTATTTTCTACATTTATAGATTGAATATGTATTTCCCGAGTAGGCCTACATAATATCGTTATTTTCTGGGAGCCTCCTTGTGTAAAGTGATAGCTTTAGGCACTGATGCATTACCAGATCCATGATCTTTGCTCAATGAATAGGTTTCCTTACAAACTACTTGACATGCGCTTTCTTTTGTTATATATTTTCTACATTTATAGATTGAATACGTATTTCCCGAGTAGGCCTACATAATATCGTTATTTTCTGGGAGCCTCCTTGTGTAAAGTGATAGCTTTAGGCACTGATGCATTACCAGATCCCATGATCTTTGCTCAATGAATAGGTTTCCTTACAAACTACTTGACATGCGCTTTCTTTTGTTATGTATTTTCTACATTTATAGATTGAATATGTATTTCCCGAGTAGGCCTACATAATATCGTTATTTTCTGGGAGCCTCCTTGTGTAAAGTGATAGCTTTAGGCACTGATGCATTACCAGATCCATGATCTTTGCTCAATGAATAGGTTTCCTTACAAACTACTTGACATGCGCTTTCTTTTGTTATATATTTTCTACATTTATAGATTGAATATGTATTTCCCGAGTAGGCCTACATAATATCGTTATTTTCTGGGAGCCTCCTTGTGTAAAGTGATAGCTTTAGGCACTGATGCATTACCAGATCCATGATCTTTGCTCAATGAATAGGTTTCCTTACAAACTACTTGACATGCGCTTTCTTTTGTTATATATTTTCTACATTTATAGATTGAATATGTATTTCCCGAGTAGGCCTACATAATATCATTATTTTCTGGGAGCCTCCTTGTGTAAAGTGATAGCTTTAGGCACTGATGCATTACCAGATCCATGATCTTTGCTCAATGAATAGGTGTCCTTACAAACTACTTGACATGCGCTTTCTTTTGTTATATATTTTCTACATTTATAGATTGAATATGTATTTCCCGAGTAGGCCTACATAATATCGTTATTTTCTGGGAGCCTCCTTGTGTAAAGTGATAGCTTTAGGCACTGATGCATTACCAGATCCATGATCTTTGCTCAATGAATAGGTTTCCTTACAAACTACTTGACATGCGCTTTCTTTTGTTATATATTTTCTACATTTATAGATTGAATATGTATTTCCCGAGTAGGCCTACATAATATCGTTATTTTCTGGGAGCCTCCTTGTGTAAAGTGATAGCTTTAGGCACTGATGCATTACCAGATCCATGATCTTTGCTCAATGAATAGGTTTCCTTACAAACTACTTGACATGCGCTTTCTTTTGTTATATATTTTCTACATTTATAGATTGAATATGTATTTCCCGAGTAGGCCTACATAATATCGTTATTTTCTGGGAGCCTCCTTGTGTAAAGTGATAGCTTTAGGCACTGATGCATTACCAGATCCATGATCTTTGCTCAATGAATAGGTTTCCTTACAAACTACTTGACATGCGCTTTCTTTTGTTATATATTTTCTACATTTATAGATTGAATATGTATTTCCCGAGTAGGCCTACATAATATCATTATTTTCTGGGAGCCTCCTTGTGTAAAGTGATAGCTTTAGGCACTGATGCATTACCAGATCCATGATCTTTGCTCAATGAATAGGTGTCCTTACAAACTACTTGACATGCGCTTTCTTTTGTTATATATTTTCTACATTTATAGATTGAATATGTATTTCCCGAGTAGGCCTACATAATATCGTTATTTTCTGGGAGCCTCCTTGTGTAAAGTGATAGCTTTAGGCACTGATGCATTACCAGATCCATGATCTTTGCTCAATGAATAGGTTTCCTTACAAACTACTTGACATGCGCTTTCTTTTGTTATATATTTTCTACATTTATAGATTGAATATGTATTTCCCGAGTAGGCCTACATAATATCGTTATTTTCTGGGAGCCTCCTTGTGTAAAGTGATAGCTTTAGGCACTGATGCATTACCAGATCCATGATCTTTGCTCAATGAATAGGTGTCCTTACAAACTACTTGACATGCGCTTTCTTTTGTTATATATTTTCTACATTTATAGATTGAATATGTATTTCCCGAGTAGGCCTACATAATATCGTTATTTTCTGGGAGCCTCCTTGTGTAAAGTGATAGCTTTAGGCACTGATGCATTACCAGATCCATGATCTTTGCTCAATGAATTGGTTTCCTTACAAACTACTTGACATGCGCTTTCTTTTGTTATATATTTTCTACATTTATAGATTGAATATGTATTTCCCGAGTAGGCCTACATAATATCGTTATTTTCTGGGAGCCTCCTTGTGTAAAGTGATAGCTTTAGGCACTGATGCATTACCAGATCCATGATCTTTGCTCAATGAATAGGTTTCCTTACAAACTACTTGACATGCGCTTTCTTTTGTTATATATTTTCTACATTTATAGATTGAATATGTATTTCCCGAGTAGGCCTACATAATATCGTTATTTTCTGGGAGCCTCCTTGTGTAAAGTGATAGCTTTAGGCACTGATGCATTACCAGATCCATGATCTTTGCTCAATGAATAGGTTTCCTTACAATAACACACACTTGCAAACAACGGTGCCTTTCGTTTCATTAGGTTTATCAACATGTAACTTGTTAAATGTTTTGTGCAGCATTATTTGTATCATTCTATGCGGAAAACATGAGAAAACTATTAAGCAAATGCAATAATTAAAATAAACACATAAAAATATACTTCAGGTGCGTAGACATTGAATCACTGTATACACTCGTGTTGTGAGAGCACAAGTAATTGGAGCTGTAACTGACGACAAATGCTAGAGTGTATTACCTCGGGTCATGAGAGGCATTGAAATAGCAATATGAAACTGTTTTAATTCC
This sequence comes from Prosapia bicincta, assembly GCA_036971475.1. Lineage (NCBI taxonomy): Eukaryota > Metazoa > Arthropoda > Insecta > Hemiptera > Cercopidae > Prosapia > Prosapia bicincta. The sequence continues at coordinate 89,737,208 of JBAIZL010000006.1, read as the reverse complement.
AGTACGGTGGACAAGGAGTACCCGAGAGAGCGGCCACACTCTGATAGTCAAGTGATGTACTGGACTCTGATAGTCAAGTGATGTACTAGACTCTGATAGTCAAGTGATGTACTAAACTCTGATAGTCAAGTGATGTACTAGACTCTGATAGTCAAGTGATGTACTAGACTCTGATAGTCAAGTGATGTACTAAACTCTGATAGTCAAGTGATGTACTAGACTCTGATAGTCAAGTGATGTACTAAACTCTGATAGTCAAGTGATGTACTAGACTCTGATAGTCAAGTGATGTACTAAACTCTGATAGTCAAGTGATGTACTAAACTCTGATAGTCAAGTGATGTACTAAACTCTGATAGTCAAGTGATGTACTAGACTCTGATAGTCAAGTGATGTACTAAACTCTGATAGTCAAGTGATGTACTAGACTCTGATAGTCAAGTGATGTACTAAACTCTGATAGTCAAGTGATGTACTAGACTCTGATAGTCAAGTGATGTACTAAACTCTGATAGTCAAGTGATGTACTAGACTCTGATAGTCAAGTGATGTACTAAACTCTGATAGTCAAGTGATGTACTAAACTCTGATAGTCAAGTGATGTACTAAACTCTGATAGTCAAGGGATGTACTAGACTCTGATAGTCAAGTGATGTACTAAACTCTGATAGTCAAGTGATGTACTAGACTCTGATAGTCAAGTGATGTACTAAACTCTGATAGTCAAGTGATGTACTAGACTCTGATAGTCAAGTGATGTACTAGACTCTGATAGTCAAGTGATGTACTAAACTCTGATAGTCAAGTGATGTACTAAACTCTGATAGTCAAGTGATGTACTAGACTTTGATAGTCAAGTGATGTACTAGACTCTGATAGTCAAGTGATGTACTAAACTCTGATAGTCAAGTGATGTACTAGACTCTGATAGTCAAGTGATGTACTAGACTCTGATAGTCAAGTGATGTACTAAACTCTGATAGTCAAGTGATGTACTAAACTCTGATAGTCAAGTGATGTACTAGACTCTGATAGTCAAGTGATGTACTAAACTCTGATAGTCAAGTGATGTACTAGACTCTGATAGTCAAGTGATGTACTAAACTCTGATAGTCAAGTGATGTACTAGACTCTGATAATCAAGTGATGTACTAAACTCTGATAGTCAAGGGATGTACTAGACTCTGATAGTCAAGTGATGTACTAAACTCTGATAGTCAAGTGATGTACTAGACTCTGATAGTCAAGTGATGTACTAAACTCTGATAGTCAAGTGATGTACTAGACTCTGATAGTCAAGTGATGTACTAGACTCTGATAGTCAAGTGATGTACTAAACTCTGATAGTCAAGTGATGTACTAAACTCTGATAGTCAAGTGATGTACTAGACTTTGATAGTCAAGTGATGTACTAGACTCTGATAGTCAAGTGATGTACTAAACTCTGATAGTCAAGTGATGTACTAGACTCTGATAGTCAAGTGATGTACTAGACTCTGATAGTCAAGTGATGTACTAAACTCTGATAGTCAAGTGATGTACTAGACTCTGATAGTCAAGTGATGTACTAAACTGTGATAGTCAAGTGATGTACTAGACTCTGATAGTCAAGTGATGTACTAGACTCTGATAGTCAAGTGATGTACTAGACTCTGATAGTCAAGTGATGTACTAAACTCTGATAGTCAAGTGATGTACTAGACTCTGATAGTCAAGTGATGTACTAAACTGTGATAGTCAAGTGATGTACTAGACTCTGATAGTCAAGTGATGTACTAAACTCTGATAGTCAAGTGATGTACTAAACTCTGATAGTCAAGTGATGTACTAAACTCTGATAGTCAAGTCACATTTATTATTAAATTCCTTTTACTGATGATTGTAGCTATCAACACGAACAACTGGTGTCATGTTTCTAACAGTAATGTAATAGGCTACTTTTTATGAACCATTGATCCGATTTGGGGCTGTGCGTTTTATTAGATCACGGTATATTGTGTGAATAGAATGTGTTTTCCCAGATTATCAAGTAATTATTTGTTTAAGTGACTTTACCACCCTTAACAAATGATGTTTATAACAAAACGGTAATAAGATATGGCGTATGTTATATTAGACTGATTCACTGCATATCTCTTATTCCTAAAGCAACTTACAGCTTCTTCTAAATATAGGATGCCATTGCTCCCTCCCGACTGTCCAACATGAAGGCCGTCTGACTGTATGACGAAGTCGACAGAAAGGGGTTGGTTCTGGGGAGACTTAAACTAAAAGAAACAAATATTCTTAAATAACTGACTTTGTAAAAATACGTTTTCAGTAAGATGTGATGATGAAAAATAATGCTTATTTCCTTAAATATATAAATGTTTTAATACTAAGGAGCGATACGTTAAATTAAAAAGTAACTATACAACTTTGCACAAACTGGGAATGTATGTTATTACGGTGGAAAAATAAATTATTCTTACATTTCTTGACAATTTATTTATCTACTTAAACAATCTTCTTTTTAAGAAAATATGGTTATTTCGTAACAGCTTTTAAAATATGTAAAATTAATTGACGATAGTAAAGTTACAAATATTCTCGCCTTCCTAAAGTTCGTATCCACCTACTGAGGAATATAAAGGTATTCAGTTCCTATTAAGCTACTGAAGTCTTAGAGTTTCGTCAATTTGTATGTTTATTTTCCTATTCTGTAACCAGTCGTCTTCGGGAACGTTCTATAAACTCAAGCTTTATCTAAGACTAGTAATTTCAGAGCTATTTCCTCACCTAAATGAAGTCTTAGAGTTTCGTCAATTTGTATGTTTATTTTCCTATTCTGTAACCAGTCGTCTTCGGGAACGTTCTATCAACTCAAGCTTTATCTAAGACTAGTAATTTCAGAGCTATTTCCTCACCTAAATGAAGTCTTAGAGTTTCGTCAATTTGTATGTTTATTTTCCTATTCTGTAACCAGTCGTCTTCGGGAACGTTCTATCAACTCAAGCTTTATCTAAGACTAGTAATTTCAGAGCTATTTCCTCACCTAAATGAAGTACTGAGTTTCCAATAGTTACTAACCGACAGTTATTACAAAAATGAAGACTAAAGTTTAAAAAAGAAAGGAACAAGTAGCGTGATGGTCGGCACCTTCCAAAAATAGGAAAATGTGACCACGATGGTTGGTACCTTCCAAAAATAGGAGAAGATGTGCGTGATGGTTGATATCTTTTACGAATAAGAAAATGTGACCGCGATGGTCGGTACCTTCCAAAAATAGGAGAAGATGTGCGTGATGATTGGTATCTTTTACGAATAGGAAAATGTGACCGTGATGGTTGGTACCTTCCAAAAATAGGAGAAGATGTGCGTGATGGTTGGGTTGGTATCTTTTATGAATAAGAAAATGTGACCATGATGGTTGGTACCTTCCAAAAAGAGGAAAATATGACCATGATGGTTGGTACCTTCCGAGAAAAAGAAGAGGTTAGCGTAATGGTCGGTACCTTCAAAGAAAAAGAAGAGGTTAGCGTAATGGTCGGTACCTTCAAAGAAAAAGAAGAGGTTAGCGTAATGGTCGGTACCTTCAAAGAAAAGGAAGAGGTTAGCGTGATGGTCGGTACCTTCCGAGAAAAAGAAGAGGTTAGCGTAATGGTCGGTACCTTCAAAGAAAAGGAAGAGGTTAGCGTGATGGTCGGTACCTCCGAGAAAAAGAAGAGGTTAGCGTAATGGTCGGTACCTTCAAAGAAAAGGAAGAGGTTAGCGTGATGGTCGGTACCTCCGAGAAAAGGTTTCATAAGATGAGATCTTGTCATTGTTTTGCCCTCACCATAAATGATTTAAGTGTAAATAATTCAAAATAAAAATCGTTAAAGTTCTAGAGCTTGATTTAGGTAATAAATATTTATTATAGGGACAAATTATTGTTTAAAAAAGAAAATTATGTATAAACGTTGTTAAATAATTGTAAAGTAAATAAATTTTGTTATCTGTTCTTGTTATGAACAAATCTACTACACCAGCTTAAAAGAAGAAAATTACTTTATAAATGACATAACTTCTGAAAAACGTAATTATAACGACTGGAGTAAAAGTTTTAACAATTAATAGAACAATGTATTATAAATATAACTGAGCTTAAACAATAAGTATTATACTATATAATACTAATTAATCTTAGAAAAATCATCACCTAATTCGTCCGTTAAACTAACAAAAAAGTAAACTAGAAAAAATGAAAAAATGTCTTTAACGAATCAAGGCTAGGGATAGGCTGAGCTTAATTTGAAATTAGAAAAATATATTTCTTTCTTCTTTAGGAAATTGTTTGTATAGTTTGATAAATCGATCGCTAACACTAGCCCAAAGCACCGTAAAGTGATTGTTTAATATACTGTCACAGAATTTACTATGAAAATATAAACATGTATTATTCCTATAGATACAGTTTGTTAGAGAGAAATCTTATTTTATTTCATATTTTTATTTATACAAGATTATAAATGCGTTATTCGTACTTTTACAATTATAAAACTTTAATTAATTTTCCAATTGTTTTCTTAAACTTAACGCTTCAGGTAGCTGACATTTAAACATGTTTAAAGCTTCAATACAACTTTTGCATTGTAACTGCATTCATAATTAACTGTTCGATCCAGTCATGCAGAAACATCAAGTTTGTATTGATTTAGTCGATTTAATTAGAGCTTCTAATATTTTACTCTTCGTGGTGAAAATAAGTGAGAATTGAAATCTAACGCGAAATGAACTCTTTATTCATCCAACTATAAAGGTAATATTTTAAAAATACTCCCGACGGATTTCACCCGTATATTTTGTCGCACAGTTTTTGCTAGTTGGGCGCATACATCCATGCATAAAGGTAACAGCGATATCCCCCATTCCGAAACTCCCGAACACATCTCCGTGTTTCCAGCTCAGCTTCTCGCATCATACACGTCTTATAAATATGTGCCACATGACTATAGTCATTCATAATAAGTTCTAACATATAGAAATTTATTTGCGCTAAAAAAATACAGAAATATTTGCGGCTCTATTTATAAAGCCCAGTAATAACTAATTGTAATAAAATTAACTATTAACATTGCAACAATTAGTTATAGAGTGTAACCCCTTCGTTACTATATTTCCTCTATTTTTTTCTTATAAACATATTTTTTATATTCCTAAATTTGCTTCGTTAAATAATATCTAGATTGCTCTCCCAGAACTTAATGCTAAATTACAGGATGAAGCATTTTATTCCCGAAGGACACGATAAAAGAACAATAATCACTATATCACTAATAGTGTAGGTTACCTGCTCGCGGTTTACATGAGGTAGTTCTTTAAGTAATTCGTAGTGATGAGAAATATTCAAACTTTCATAGAGTTGTTATTTTGACATCTAAAACATTTCAATACAAAGAAATTTAATTGTAACTATTTTGTTATTCTTTTTAAAATGTTTTCACAGCAAAATAAGAATGCGTCAGTGTAAAGATCAATAAGTTACACGGTACCAGGGTACTATTATAGTTTGGTGCAGTAGTTCTAACCAAAGTTAACGATTATTTTCATTGTTTACACACAAATAAAAGAATGTTTTCACAGCAAAATAAGAATGCGTCAGTGTAAAGATCAATAAGTTACACGGTACCAGGGTACTATTATAGTTTGGTGCAGTAGTTCTAACCAAAGTTAACGATTATTTTCATTGTTTACACACAAATAAAAGAATGTTTTCACAGCAAAATAAGAATGCGTCAGTGTAAAGATCAATAAGTTACACGGTACCAGGGTACTATTATAGTTTGGTGCAGTAGTTCTAACCAAAGTTAACGATTATTTTCATTGTTTACACACAAATAAAAGAATGTTTTCACAGCAAAATAAGAATGCGTCAGTGTAAAGATCAATAAGTTACACGGTACCAGGGCACTATTATAGTTTGGTGCAGTAGTTCTAACCAAAGTTAACGATTATTTTCATTGTTTACACACAAATAAAAGAATGTTTTCACAGCAAAATAAGAATGCGTCAGTGTAAAGATCAATAAGTTACACGGTACCAGGGCACTATTATAGTTTGGTGCAGTAGTTCTAACCAAAGTTAACGATTATTTTCATTGTTTACACACAAATAAAAGAATGTTTTCACAGCAAAATAAGAATGCGTCAGTGTAAAGATCAACAAGTTACACGGTACCAGGGTACTATTATAGTTTGGTGCAGTAGTTCTAACCAAAGTTAACGATTATTTTCATTGTTTACACACAAATAAAAGAATGTTTTCACAGCAAAATAAGAATGCGTCGGTGTAAAGATCAATAAGTTACACGGTACCAGGGTACTATTATAGTTTGGTGCAGTAGTTCTAACCAAAGTTAACGATTATTTTCATTGTTTACACACAAATAAAAGAATGTTTTCACAGCAAAATAAGAATGCGTCAGTGTAAAGATCAATAAGTTACACGGTACCAGGGTACTATTATAGTTTGGTGCAGTAGTTCTAACCAAAGTTAACGATTATTTTCATTGTTTACACACAAATAAAAGAATGTTTTCACAGCAAAATAAGAATGCGTCAGTGTAAAGATCAACAAGTTACACGGTACCAGGGTACTATTATAGTTTGGTGCAGTAGTTCTAACCAAAGTTAACGATTATTTTCATTGTTTACACACAAATAAAAGAATGTTTTCACAGCAAAATAAGAATGCGTCAGTGTAAAGATCAATAAGTTACACGGTACCAGGGTACTATTATAGTTTGGTGCAGTAGTTCTAACCAAAGTTAACGATTATTTTCATTGTTTACACACAAATAAAAGAATGTTTTCACAGCAAAATAAGAATGCGTCGGTGTAAAGATCAATAAGTTACACGGTACCAGGGTACTATTATAGTTTGGTGCAGTAGTTCTAACCAAAGTTAACGATTATTTTCATTGTTTACACACAAATAAAAAAATGTTTTCACAGCAAAATAAGAATGCGTCAGTGTAAAGATCAATAAGTTACACGGTACCAGGGCACTATTATAGTTTGGTGCAGTAGTTCTAACCAAAGTTAACGATTATTTTCATTGTTTACACACAAATAAAAGAATGTTTTCACAGCAAAATAAGAATGCGTCGGTGTAAAGATCAATAAGTTACACGGTACCAGGGTACTATTATAGTTTGGTGCAGTAGTTCTAACCAAAGTTAACGATTATTTTCATTGTTTACACACAAATAAAAGAATGTTTTCACAGCAAAATAAGAATGCGTCAGTGTAAAGATCAATAAGTTACACGGTACCAGGGCACTATTATAGTTTGGTGCAGTAGTTCTAACCAAAGTTAACGATTATTTTCATTGTTTACACACAAATAAAAGAATGTTTTCACAGCAAAATAAGAATGCGTCAGTGTAAAGATCAATAAGTTACACGGTACCAGGGTACTATTATAGTTTGGTGCAGTAGTTCTAACCAAAGTTAACGATTATTTTCATTGTTTACACACAAATAAAAAAATGTTTTCACAGCAAAATAAGAATGCGTCAGTGTAAAGATCAATAAGTTACACGGTACCAGGGTACTATTATAGTTTGGTGCAGTAGTTCTAACCAAAGTTAACGATTATTTTCATTGTTTACACACAAATAAAAGATTGTTTTCACAGCAAAATAAGAATGCGTCGGTGTAAAGATCAATAAGTTACACGGTACCAGGGTACTATTATAGTTTGGTGCAGTAGTTCTAACCAGAGTTAACGATTATTTTCATTGTTTACACACAAATAAAAGAATGTTTTCACAGCAAAATAAGAATGCGTCAGTGTAAAGATCAACAAGTTACACGGTACCAGGATACTATTATAGTTTGGTGCAGTAGTTCTAACCAACGTTAACGATTATTTTCATTGTTTACACACAAATAAAAGAATGTTTTCACAGCAAAATAAGAATGCGTCAGTGTAAAGATCAATAAGTTACACGGTACCAGGGTACTATTATAGTTTGGTGCAGTAGTTCTAACCAAAGTTAACGATTATTTTCATTGTTTACACACAAATAAAAGAATGTTTTCACTGCAAAATAAGAATGCGTCAGTGTAAAGATCAATAAGTTACACGGTACCAGGGTACTATTATAGTTTGGTGCAGTAGTTCTAACCAAAGTTAACGATTATTTTCATTGTTTACACACAAATAAAAGAATGTTTTCACAGCAAAATAAGAATGCGTCAGTGTAAAGATCAATAAGTTACACGGTACCAGGGTACTATTATAGTTTGGTGCAGTAGTTCTAACCAAAGTTAACGATTATTTTCATTGTTTACACACAAATAAAAGAATGTTTTCACAGCAAAATAAGAATGCGTCAGTGTAAAGATCAATAAGTTACACGGTACCAGGGTACTATTATAGTTTGGTGCAGTAGTTCTAACCAAAGTTAACGATTATTTTCATTGTTTACACACAAATAAAAGAATGTTTTCACAGCAAAATAAGAATGCGTCAGTGTAAAGATCAATAAGTTACACGGTACCAGGGTACTATTATAGTTTGGTGCAGTAGTTCTAACCAAAGTTAACGATTATTTTCATTGTTTACACACAAATAAAAAAATGTTTTCACAGCAAAATAAGAATGCGTCAGTGTAAAGATCAATAAGTTACACGGTACCAGGGTACTATTATAGTTTGGTGCAGTAGTTCTAACCAAAGTTAACGATTATTTTCATTGTTTACACACAAATAAAAGAATGTTTTCACAGCAAAATAAGAATGCGTCAGTGTAAAGATCAATAAGTTACACGGTACCAGGGTACTATTATAGTTTGGTGCAGTAGTTCTAACCAAAGTTAACGATTATTTTCATTGTTTACACACAAATAAAAGAATGTTTTCACAGCAAAATAAGAATGCGTCAGTGAAAAGATCAATAAGTTACACGGTACCAGGGTACTATTATAGTTTGGTGCAGTAGTTCTAACCAAAGTTAACGATTATTTTCATTGTTTACACACAAATAAAAGAATGTTTTCACAGCAAAATAAGAATGCGTCGGTGTAAAGATCAATAAGTTACACGGTACCAGGGTACTATTATAGTTTGGTGCAGTAGTTCTAACCAAAGTTAACGATTATTTTCATTGTTTACACACAAATAAAAGAATGTTTTCACAGCAAAATAAGAATGCGTCAGTGTAAAGATCAATAAGTTACACGGTACCAGGGTACTATTATAGTTTGGTGCAGTAGTTCTAACCAAAGTTAACGATTATTTTCATTGTTTACACACAAATAAAAGAATGTTTTCACAGCAAAATAAGAATGCGTCGGTGTAAAGATCAATAAGTTACACGGTACCAGGGTACTATTATAGTTTGGTGCAGTAGTTCTAACCAAAGTTAACGATTATTTTCATTGTTTACACACAAATAAAAGAATGTTTTCACAGCAAAATAAGAATGCGTCAGTGTAAAGATCAATAAGTTACACGGTACCAGGGTACTATTATAGTTTGGTGCAGTAGTTCTAACCAAAGTTAACGATTATTTTCATTGTTTACACACAAATAAAAGAATGTTTTCACAGCAAAATAAGAATGCGTCAGTGTAAAGATCAATAAGTTACACGGTACCAGGGTACTATTATAGTTTGGTGCAGTAGTTCTAACCAAAGTTAACGATTATTTTCATTGTTTACACACAAATAAAAGAATGTTTTCACAGCAAAATAAGAATGCGTCGGTGTAAAGATCAATAAGTTACACGGTACCAGGGTACTATTATAGTTTGGTGCAGTAGTTCTAACCAAAGTTAACGATTATTTTCATTGTTTACACACAAATAAAAGAATGTTTTCACAGCAAAATAAGAATGCGTCAGTGTAAAGATCAATAAGTTACACGGTACCAGGGTACTATTATAGTTTGGTGCAGTAGTTCTAACCAAAGTTAATGATTATTTTCATTGTTTACACACAAATAAAAGAATGTTTTCACAGCAAAATAAGAATGCGTCGGTGTAAAGATCAATAAGTTACACGGTACCAGGGTACTATTATAGTTTGGTGCAGTAGTTCTAACCAAAGTTAACGATTATTTTCATTGTTTACACACAAATAAAAAAATGTTTTCACAGCAAAATAAGAATGCGTCAGTGTAAAGATCAATAAGTTACACGGTACCAGGGCACTATTATAGTTTGGTGCAGTAGTTCTAACCAAAGTTAACGATTATTTTCATTGTTTACACACAAATAAAAGAATGTTTTCACAGCAAAATAAGAATGCGTCGGTGTAAAGATCAATAAGTTACACGGTACCAGGGTACTATTATAGTTTGGTGCAGTAGTTCTAACCAAAGTTAACGATTATTTTCATTGTTTACACACAAATAAAAGAATGTTTTCACAGCAAAATAAGAATGCGTCAGTGTAAAGATCAATAAGTTACACGGTACCAGGGCACTATTATAGTTTGGTGCAGTAGTTCTAACCAAAGTTAACGATTATTTTCATTGTTTACACACAAATAAAAGAATGTTTTCACAGCAAAATAAGAATGCGTCAGTGTAAAGATCAATAAGTTACACGGTACCAGGGTACTATTATAGTTTGGTGCAGTAGTTCTAACCAAAGTTAACGATTATTTTCATTGTTTACACACAAATAAAAAAATGTTTTCACAGCAAAATAAGAATGCGTCAGTGTAAAGATCAATAAGTTACACGGTACCAGGGTACTATTATAGTTTGGTGCAGTAGTTCTAACCAAAGTTAACGATTATTTTCATTGTTTACACACAAATAAAAGATTGTTTTCACAGCAAAATAAGAATGCGTCGGTGTAAAGATCAATAAGTTACACGGTACCAGGGTACTATTATAGTTTGGTGCAGTAGTTCTAACCAGAGTTAACGATTATTTTCATTGTTTACACACAAATAAAAGAATGTTTTCACAGCAAAATAAGAATGCGTCAGTGTAAAGATCAACAAGTTACACGGTACCAGGGTACTATTATAGTTTGGTGCAGTAGTTCTAACCAAAGTTAACGATTATTTTCATTGTTTACACACAAATAAAAGAATGTTTTCACAGCAAAATAAGAATGCGTCAGTGTAAAGATCAATAAGTTACACGGTACCAGGGTACTATTATAGTTTGGTGCAGTAGTTCTAACCAAAGTTAACGATTATTTTCATTGTTTACACACAAATAAAAGAATGTTTTCACAGCAAAATAAGAATGCGTCAGTGTAAAGATCAATAAGTTACACGGTACCAGGGTACTATTATAGTTTGGTGCAGTAGTTCTAACCAAAGTTAACGATTATTTTCATTGTTTACACACAAATAAAAGAATGTTTTCACAGCAAAATAAGAATGCGTCAGTGTAAAGATCAATAAGTTACACGGTACCAGGGTACTATTATAGTTTGGTGCAGTAGTTCTAACCAAAGTTAACGATTATTTTCATTGTTTACACACAAATAAAAGAATGTTTTCACAGCAAAATAAGAATGCGTCAGTGTAAAGATCAATAAGTTACACGGTACCAGGGTACTATTATAGTTTGGTGCAGTAGTTCTAACCAAAGTTAACGATTATTTTCATTGTTTACACACAAATAAAAGAATGTTTTCACAGCAAAATAAGAATGCGTCAGTGTAAAGATCAATAAGTTACACGGTACCAGGGTACTATTATAGTTTGGTGCAGTAGTTCTAACCAAAGTTAACGATTATTTTCATTGTTTACACACAAATAAAAGAATGTTTTCACAGCAAAATAAGAATGCGTCAGTGTAAAGATCAATAAGTTACACGGTACCAGGGTACTATTATAGTTTGGTGCAGTAGTTCTAACCAAAGTTAACGATTATTTTCATTGTTTACACACAAATAAAAGAATGTTTTCACAGCAAAATAAGAATGCGTCAGTGTAAAGATCAATAAGTTACACGGTACCAGGGTACTATTATAGTTTGGTGCAGTAGTTCTAACCAAAGTTAACGATTATTTTCATTGTTTACACACAAATAAAAGAATGTTTTCACAGCAAAATAAGAATGCGTCGGTGTAAAGATCAATAAGTTACACGGTATCAGGGTACTATTATAGTTTGGTGCAGTAGTTCTAACCAAAGTTAACGATTATTTTCATTGTTTACACACAAATAAAAGAATGTTTTCACAGCAAAATAAGAATGCGTCAGTGTAAAGATCAATAAGTTACACGGTACCAGGGTACTATTATAGTTTGGTGCAGTAGTTCTAACCAAAGTTAACGATTATTTTCATTGTTTACACACAAATAAAAGAATGTTTTCACAGCAAAATAAGAATGCGTCAGTGTAAAGATCAATAAGTTACACGGTACCAGGGTACTATTATAGTTTGGTGCAGTAGTTCTAACCAAAGTTAACGATTATTTTCATTGTTTACACACAAATAAAAGAATGTTTTCACAGCAAAATAAGAATGCGTCAGTGTAAAGATCAATAAGTTACACGGTACCAGGGTACTATTATAGTTTGGTGCAGTAGTTCTAACCAAAGTTAACGATTATTTTCATTGTTTACACACAAATAAAAGAATGTTTTCACAGCAAAATAAGAATGCGTCAGTGTAAAGATCAATAAGTTACACGGTACCAGGGTACTATTATAGTTTGGTGCAG
>JBAIZL010000006.1:89664545-89719545 GCA_036971475.1 Prosapia bicincta | reverse complement strand
ATTAAATGTAAAACTTCACTAATATATTGCAACTCAATTAAATGCAATCCATGGGTTGTAAATAGGAAACGTCAATACGGATAGAGTTCTAAAAGTGGATGTTGCGGACAGCTTTATTGGTTGATCTGATGTGGCGTAGTATGTAAAAGGTTATATTAAATGTAAAACTTCACTAATATATTGCAACTCAATTAAATGCAATCCATGGGTTGTAAATAGGAAACGTCAATACGGAGAGAGTTCTAAAAGTGGATGTTGCGGACATCTTTATTGGTTGATCTGATGTGGCGTAGTATGTAAAAGGTTATATTAAATGTAAAACTTCACTAATATATTGCAACTCAATTAAATGCAATCCATGGGTTGTAAATAGGAAACGTCAATACGGAGAGAGTTCTAAAAGTGGATGTTGCGGACATCTTTATTGGTTGATCTGATGTGGCGTAGTATGTAAAAGGTTATATTAAATGTAAAACTTCACTAATATATTGCAACTCAATTAAATGCAATCCATGGGTTGTAAATAGGAAACGTCAATACGGAGAGAGTTCTAAAAGTGGATGTTGCGGACATCTTTATTGGTTGATCTGGTGTGGCGTAGTATGTAAAAGGTTATATTAAATGTAAAACTTCACTAATATATTGCAACTCAATTAAATGCAATCCATGGGTTGTAAATAGGAAACGTCAATACGGAGAGAGTTCTAAAAGTGGATGTTGCGGACATCTTTATTGGTTGATCTGATGTGGCGTAGTATGTAAAAGGTTATATTAAATGTAAAACTTCACTAATATATTGCAACTCAATTAAATGCAATCCATGGGTTGTAAATAGGAAACGTCAATACGGAGAGAGTTCTAAAAGTGGATGTTGCGGACATCTTTATTGGTTGATCATGATGTGGCGTAGTATGTAAAAGGTTATATTAAATGTAAAACTTCACTAATATATTGCAACTCAATTAAATGCAATCCATGGGTTGTAAATAGGAAACGTCAATACGGAGAGAGTTCTAAAAGTGGATGTTGCGGACATCTTTATTGGTTGATCTGATGTGGCGTAGTATGTAAAAGGTTATATTAAATGTAAAACTTCACTAATATATTGCAACTCAATTAAATGCAATCCATGGGTTGTAAATAGGAAACGTCAATACGGAGAGAGTTCTAAAAGTGGATGTTGCGGACAGCTTTATTGGTTGATCTGATGTGGCGTAGTATGTAAAAGGTTATATTAAATGTAAAACTTCACTAATATATTGCAACTCAATTAAATGCAATCCATGGGTTGTAAATAGGAAACGTCAATACGGAGAGAGTTCTAAAAGTGGATGTTGCGGACAGCTTTATTGGTTGATCTGATGTGGCGTAGTATGTAAAAGGTTATATTAAATGTAAAACTTCACTAATATATTGCAACTCAATTAAATGCAATCCATGGGTTGTAAATAGGAAACGTCAATACGGAGAGAGTTCTAAAAGTGGATGTTGCGGACAGCTTTATTGGTTGATCTGATGTGGCGTAGTATGTAAAAGGTTATATTAAATGTAAAACTTCACTAATATATTGCAACTCAATTAAATGCAATCCATGGGTTGTAAATAGGAAACGTCAATACGGAGAGAGTTCTAAAAGTGGATGTTGCGGACAGCTTTATTGGTTGATCTGATGTGGCGTAGTATGTAAAAGGTTATATTAAATGTAAAACTTCACTAATATATTGCAACTCAATTAAATGCAATCCATGGGTTGTAAATAGGAAACGTCAATACGGAGAGAGTTCTAAAAGTGGATGTTGCGGACAGCTTTATTGGTTGATCTGATGTGGCGTAGTATGTAAAAGGTTATATTAAATGTAAAACTTCACTAATATATTGCAACTCAATTAAATGCAATCCATGGGTTGTAAATAGGAAACGTCAATACGGAGAGAGTTCTAAAAGTGGATGTTGCGGACAGCTCTATTGGTTGATCTGATGTGGCGTAGTATGTAAAAGGTTATATTAAATGTAAAACTTCACTAATATATTGCAACTCAATTAAATGCAATCCATGGGTTGTAAATAGGAAACGTCAATACGGAGAGAGTTCTAAAAGTGGATGTTGCGGACAGCTTTATTGGTTGATCTGATGTGGCGTAGTATGTAAAAGGTTATATTAAATGTAAAACTTCACTAAGCCTTTATTTTCGGCCACCGGAATTGGAAAAGCTCTGGTTGGGCATCTATGAAGGAAATTATGTCAGCAGCAACCTTTAACCCGATTAGACCAAATCTTGTTCTTAGGCTTATTTTTATTTCTTTGTACAATAAAAATAATAAGACAACGAACATAAATGTAATAAATAAGAAGCATGATTTCTTTTAAAAAACTACCATTAAAAGTAAAAATGTTTATGTAATTGTTACAAAACGTAAATTTTGTTTATTTATTAATAAGCATTCTTTTGTTATTCCGTCTAATTAAACTTAGCAAAGCACTAAATTCTTATATCTTAATCAGTCCGTTTAGTTGAACAATCCACTGAGGGAGTGCAAAAGGCGTGTTTAAAAGATATCTGTAAATATTGGATTAGTCAAGTTTTATTTCAGTGATTGAGTGAATATAAAAACACAAGTTTAAAAAAATCATTTATTAAAACACTAAAATATTTGAGGGTAAAAGTATAAAAATATAATTGAGTTTAAGGCAAACAGAAGAATAAACGCATTAACGTGGGATTTTACATGATGTAGACGTTGTTATACACCACTCAGTCTTCAACTTGTGCAAATGTTATACTACGGCAGTCAGTAGTTTTTGTAAATATGTTTCGTCGCTCGTATTGAAATAAAATGAGGCTTCTGTAACCGGGCTGGATAAAATCAACGCACTTTAAACATGATCTAAATGTAAAAAAAGACATTTAGAAAAATAAAAATATATTATCGTGTATATATATCCATTATTAAAAATTATAAAATGAAAATTCCTCGTATTTTACTAACAGGTTTTCTTTATGCGATTATTAAGAATCCTGCATTCTATATAATTAGTCCGTTTTGATGAAATGACATTTCGTATTTATTTATTCTCTTTTAAAGCCACATTTTGCGTTTAGGGATAATTTATTCAGTAATAAAAAAAAACAAATTAAACAAAGAGATACACGAATGCCAGTATTCTTTAAATATCGCGCTATATTACCAGACTATCGCGCTAACATTTCCTTTACAATGTACCGCTTTTTACAAAAATAGTAAACATTTCTCATCATTTAATCTGTTTTAATAAAAACTATTGCAATGAGTTTCTTAAAAAAAACTACACAATATACAGCCAGAGACCCATAAAGGTATTTCTGTCTTTGTGTTTTAACGCTGTGGTTTAACCCACGGTTATTGCCTGATGAGTGGTCATGGAAGAGAAGTTAATGGTTTAATTACAATAAAAATATTGAAAAGAACCCCAATACCACAAAAATAATCAAAAATAACAAATAAAACAAGTTACTTAAGATTAAACCCTTATGTACATTTCGATGACCATGTCATCATCATCAGAGGGTCTTGTTACAAAACACAATCTAGCACACAAGAAGTTACAAACTCATCATTCTAGTTTGTAACTTCTTGTGTGCTAGATTGTGTTTTGTAACAAGACCCTCTGATGATGATGACATGGTCATCGAAATGTACATAAGGGTTTAATCTTAAGTAACTTGTTTTATTTGTTATTTTTGATTATTTTTGTGGTATTGGGGTTCTTTTCAATATTTTTATTGTAATATATTGTACCACTGTGCTCTTGATATTGTGTATTAATGGTTTAAGGTAAGAAGGTGACCTCCCCTGGGAATTCCTGGATGAAGGGGATTTACCGATCGATATCTGCATTAAACAAAACTGTTTGTGAATTTACAATGTTGTTAAGCTGGTCGTTTGAATAGAAAACAGTCATAGTTAACGATTAAATTTGAAATCACGAAGACTTCATTTAGTTGGGTTCAGGTTTATTTCTTTATTCGATTCCTTAATGCGTCCAGATAAACAGTTTCGAAGAACGTCCCCATTCAAAACCAGTGCTGTAAGTAAAATGTGTCGATGAACAAGTACTTCAGATAGTCTAACAGCGTCAACCGTCCGTGATGGTTTCGTATTATATATTTAAGTTTAAAAAAGCTAAAATCTTTACACACACACACAAACTACTTTAAAATAAAACTCACTTAATAAATTTAAGATAAAACAATAATATTAGTTAATTATTGAAGGAAAAACATAATAAAATTATTATAAATCAAGTAAAAGACATATACAAAACTCACAAATTAATCATTTATCGAATCATACGCGTTTCAATGACAAAGTCATCATCAGTAAGTGGTAAGTAGAGTTTGTAGTAGCAACACTCAAAAGAAACCAAACAAACCCAAAATCCAGCTACGCAATACACACACACACGCGCGCGCGCGGACATACATACTAATTTAAACATACGTCACACATTTAAACAAAGTAAAAAACAACTTTAGAAAAATACGAGATATACAAACACTTCGCATCAGATAAAGAAAACATATTAAATGATCACACACATTTTGAATCCAACGGTCTTTTCCATTACATGACACACACAACCATATTAACACACACCTTCTACAGTCATAAATCCTTACTGACAACCTTTGTACCTAACGCGTATGCCGCCAGTAGAGGGTTAGCTTCGTATAAAGTACGATTGTTTCGAAACGCGTCAGCAAGTAAGCCATTACGTATTTACTTAGTTAAGTATTTTTTAATTATAGTATTTTTAAAACTAAACATTGTTTTAAAAATCTATGATAATTTGTGAAATATGTAAAGAATAAAAATGATAAAAAAAGACAATGTTCAAACAAGCGTTGTTGAAAATGTTTCTACAAATATATAAATAAAATCAATTAAATACTGGGAACAATACACACACCACAGAAGAGAATAGCCAGTTCACTTAACAATGGAACATAATAATAAAAATAAAAAAAATACTAGAATCCAGTATTGTATCCAAATGATTGAACCTAAAGACTTTGCGAAATTTAAACTTTATTGTTTTGTGTCCAATTAGCTTTGTTTTATTTCTAGAAAATAACAACACCGGCTCCGCTTGGCACTTGAACGTGAGGGATAGGAAATAATACCTTGAAAATAAAGCCCGAGTCCTTAGTCCGTTTCGGAAACTCTAAGCCACCGTTAATTGACTTCTTCCATAAATTCAGAAATTCCATCTCCCGAGAGATACAGCTTGGGGAGTACAATCCGTAATGAAGGTAGGGTCTCTAGGCGGGATCATTTCGTAATCCACGGGGAAACGTTAGGGTACCAGAGAATAATAATAAGTAATTAATAAATAAAACAAATGTCAAAGGGGAACGTTAAGCAAATAAACAATTGATAAAATGAATTAAAAAATGTACCAAAACGAGATTAAATGTATAAAGAGGGATTATTATTAAATAAAAACATCAATAAAAAAATACATAACTAAAGGAACCTAGTGTTTATAATTGGTAATGACAACGGTGAGGGAGGGATTCATGGAGGAAAAAGCGGTGCTTACAATGTCGTGGGACCACAACAGAAAATAGGGGATGTAGTGATAAATTTCTCAATTTTGCTAACAAGAGAGATCAAGCCACATAATATATACACAAAAACCTCTTAACCACAAACTTTCTTTATTTTACCCTTATGTACATTTCAGTTACCAAGTAACCATCCTCAGAGAGATAACATGCCCAGACTCTGAAGCCACATGTAAAAGAAGACGTGGGAAGGGGAGAAAATTTTAAGCAATACGCCTATGTATCACGCCTTTTCCAACAAAACTAACTAGGGATTGTGGTGATCATTACCCAATGTATTCATGAAAATAAATATTATCAGTACATTTTAAGGCATTCCAATGAATTAAAGAAAATAAAAAATTTTATCAGACCATTTTAAGGCATTTTTATGTATTCATGAAGATAAAACTTGTTATCAGTAGATTTTATGATATTCCAATGTATTAATGAAGAGGAAAAATGTTATCAGAATACTTTATGACATTTCAATGTATTCATGAAGATAAACAATGTTATCAATACACTTTATGACACTCCAATGTATTCATGAAGATGAAAAACGTTATCAGTATAATTTAGATCTATACATTTCTAGATACAATGAAATGTCTTAGTTTCTAGATGCGCTGAAAATGTCAATAATAAATGGTAAGTATGGTATTTTGAAAAAAAAACATTATTGTCAACATTTCCAAATTTTGAAATATGAATTTGGACAAAAATTTAATAAAATTATAAATTTTATTTATGTTTATCAAGATGTCATATGTTGACTGCAGCAGTGAATCCCATCGAGCGACTCCAGCAGAACAAGAACACTACAGCTCTACGGCTGGTTCACAGGGTGCCAGTGGCCCAACTTAAGCGCACGGAGCCTATATATATATATATATATATATATATATATGTAGCAAGTTTTTTGATGCTGATGAAAAAGATACTAATGTTTTGCTTTGGTAATCGTCTCCCGCTATATTTGTCAAAAGATCACCTCTATACTCATCGTAACAGATTCCATTTTAACGGAAAATATCTTCACATCAAACCCTCTGTGACACGTGCAGATTGGACCCTGTGCAGCATGTGTAGAATCTACCAGTGGAAGTCGTCCATGAACATCCCATCTCTGTACTGGAAGTCGGAAGTTACCATCGTTTTAGGGAAAACACATGAATGAATTGTTATTCTATGTAAATATTACTGAAGAAATGCTAAAGATAATAAAATTTTAATAAGCTATTTGTAAAAAATCAGTATTTTGTGAAATTTAAAAATTAAAAATAATTTTATTCATACATGTTTGAAATCAAAGTTTAACATTAAACTCATGTGTAGAGAAAAGCAATATTTTCAAAGATTGAAATGGCATCATAACAGCGTATTTTATTTGCTTCATGGTTTCAAATAAATAAATTCAAAGCTTTGCATTTATGTTCATTCATGTATTTTATCAACTAACTGAATATACACTGTAAAAATTTATTTATTTTAAACAACAGTAAACATAAATGCTCTTCAATTCAAATTAGGAATTTAACCCATACAAAACATAACCATTGTGACATACATATAAAACTATATTACATAGAAAAATGCATTTAAAATCGATTTTTTATTTCCCATAGGCTGATAAATATATATTTATAATCTCAGATAAAAATATTATCACCTTCCTATTTCTTGGAATTGAATTTAAAATGTTAAGCTTGGTTTTAGTTTTTAGTGATAAATTAAAACACATTAGGAATTTTCTATCGATTTAGCTTTAAAATTATGATACATTATTAAGATCCGTTCAATGCCACAATATAGCTAAAGTCCAAATGAACATGTCATATATAGTCAATTTCAACTCAAACTAGTTACCTGTGACGTATTTATTTCAGCAACCAAAATAATTTAATATCCATAGATTTTTAAATTCTTGAATCCGTTTACGTTCACCTAGAAGCAACAAGTGTTAGATAAAATTTTAAAATATATATTTATTGTAATAAAATACAGTATATATAATAAGTATATTAATCACCAATATTATAATATATTTCTCGATATATTTTGATTTATTTTAGTAAACCGTTAACAAACAAACAAATACTTATTTAGGAGGTTTTAGTTTGATGAGGATGTGTTAAAAAGCTCGTGTCTTTGATAACGCCAGCAATATATCTAGAGAAAAGTTCAACATTTTTTAAGTGGGTACATACTTGTTAAAACTGTTTAGTAATAATAATAATTATATTTTAATTCTTGTATTAGGTTTATTACATGTTATTTATTCTTGGTTAGGTTTCAATAGAATTAACATTATCTGGTGATGATTTTGTTTTGAACCGAAATCACCTTCTGCATCTTTGAAACTAATCGTTGTGATCCAAATGCAGTAAGATTTATAGAATATCTGACACTTTTACTAACTTAACGAAATTAGCAGTTCAAGCTGGAGATGGAATAAAATAATAATTTTATTGTTTTAAAACTAATTATTTTGTTGTATTATTATAATAATTGCATTTATATATATATATATATATTTGTAGCTTTGCAATACTGCTTTCTTGTATTCACTTATCACTTTCACTATATGTACTTGAACAAGAATCTTACTTGGTATTGATGCGAGTTAACTTTCAAAGATTGGTCGTATCTCCATCATCGGGCATCACTGAACGGGTATGTAGTAGACTGCGAGTTGTGTGGAATTTCCGTTGTCACAAGGTGTGGTGTACCGTTACTGTTCTATTTTCGGCTTGACTGCATTGTGGGAATCTTTTAAATTTGTCTAGGGGTTAATTTTGTCTATTAGGTTGAATAATTTATCGTTTTTTGATTTTATTTATATCGGAAATTGTATTATATTGGTCAGTGGAGATACGACCAATCTTTGAAAGTTAACTCGCTTAAATATCAAGTAAGATTCTTGTTTAAGTACATATATTGAAAGTTATTATATATATATATATATATATATATATATATATATATATATATATATATATATAAATGAATATTTATATGATGTATGTATAAGCTTTATGCATGGCTTAAACAGTGATCCGATCACCATGAAACTTTGGGAAGCTGTTGAGTACATTCCTGGGAAGGTTTATGACTACTTAATTTTTCCAACATGTAAATTTTAAGTGCCATAATAGCATAAAATATGACTTTCTATCTTATCCTAAGACATTTCATTGAATTCATTTCAAAATTTGTTTGCTACGCAATACTCAAAATCTAAAATTATTTACCAACACATTTCAAACAATATAAAAAAAATATTGTATATCTGAACGCACTTCATCTGTTAACATTCAATCAAGAACTTTTATTGTCACACTTTTCTCGATCGACTACTATAAGTTCAGCTATCATTATGTTATTAAGATACTAAATTAAGTTTAGCTAATGTTAACAGCCCATTCATTGTGGGGCCCTAGGTGGGATATTCTGTTTAATATTTTGCAATAATTTGTTATTTTTAAATTGAAAATCATTCGTAAGCATGTTAAGTGCTTCGCTAAGAGAATCTGAATTTTTCGTGTGCATTAGCGATCCTACGGGTAAGGAGAACTCTTAACCCTAATTTCTGCACATATTCTATTAAAACATCTTTGGCCAATTGTCTTTGAGGCTCTTTATTAATAAAAAATGAGATTTGTAAATTTAATAATTTTTGAATTCTTTCGTAAAACTTAAAGGGTGATTCATTATTTTCTTGTTTTAATTCGGCCATTTCTAAATTTAAAGTAAAGCAATCTCTTTTGTCTGAATAGCTGGTTAACAATACTTTTTTAATCTCATACCAATTATAAGAATTTGAATTTACTACCATTTCTAATGCTTGGCCTTTTAACTTAGCTAGTATAGAAGAAAATAGGTATTCGTTCTGAAAGTCTTCTGGATTTTCAGATACATAAAACTTACTGACTATTTTATCACATACTGATATAAGTCTATTGAGCATAGTGGGCTCTCCATTATACTCAAGAATCATGTCAAGATATTCCTTCTTTAATGTTGGCGTTGCCATTTTAAAATATTATTTTCTTTAAAATAATAAAAATTAAAATCAATGATATAAAATAATATGAAAAGTAATTACTCTACTTTTCTTAATTGTACTTCTTAAGATCTACTTACAAGTTGATCCAAAATACTTTGCTCATTGAACAAATTTTCACTTTTCACGATATTCACTCGTGCTCTTAATAGATATGTACTCTATTAAGTTTTTGTAGATATTCACTCTACTAAAGTTTTCTTGATACCGTTACAGATATTCGCTCTGTAATGAATCGAGTTTTTGCAGTATCTCGGTTAACGATTTAAATCGATAAAAATTATGTTCATTAATTCTCCCGAGACGTCCTACCGACTGCGCCAGTTACGTGTTATATTAAGCTGGAAAGGTTTTTAAAAATGATTTTTATTTTTATAAACCTTTATTGAATTTAGTAAACAATTAATTTAGAAAACTGTTACATAAATTACTTAATAAAACAATTCAATTGATATGCACTCAATTGGAGTGGAAGACGTCTGTTCGATACAGAGGCGAGTTACACACTGGCGGGGATCTGTTCTCACCACCTATATAATACTAAAGCTGCGTAAGCAGGAAATTTCCTAGCACGCATTTTATTATGAAAGGTTCACATAACATATATATATATACATATATATATATATATATATATATATATATATATATATATATATATATATACCATCTCTTAGAAATTGAAAACACACAGTTCAATACGTTTTGTTTTAATAAATTGTATTAAAAAAAATAATAAACTATCATTTCATAGTAAAGGGTTGCTTCATTCAACCAAGACGAAATAGTACTGATAAAATGTTTTTTATTTTTAAAAAAATGTGTTTTGCACGAATACATTATGTTTTTTGTTTAACCTAGCCTGTTGTAATTCTACATTTAGAATTTTTAACATTTTTATAGAACATTACAATTATTCATTAGATGTCCAATTTTCGTCACTTGTATCGACCCTGTGTATAGGAAGTGGCCCTAAGTGTATTTGCTTACTACACGACCGAACGTAATCTCCTTTGCCTAATAGGTGGGACAATGGTATTAATTAAATGCTGAGACCGAACTCTCTGCAACAAAGGATGGTCCTAAAGATACTTCTTTGGATTAGTTACACTCTATCCCTTGACTTCACTTCAATGACTTCGCCTGCTGTACAGTAAATAGATCCCGATGATTACTTATGCTTTAGCTACGACTGTAACTTGTCTGAAAACGTTGGTTGTGAAGTAATAGACAGAAATAAACTCAGCATCTCTCTCTCTCTCTCTCTCTCTCTCTCTCTCTCTTTCTATAGACCCTATATATATACCGCTCACTATAAGGCGATTAACATGAGGATTGGGCAGGTTTTGGAGACCTGGACTCAGGGCCACAACAAAGCAAAAAAGCAAATATTACAAATCATTATATTCCCTAAAGAGTTGAGTGTGTAAAGCTATGTTATGGTATCTACTTCCTTTCTACTCGTATCACTGTATTCTATAGACATTGTGTGGTTTGCTTGACTCTTTCGCATTATTACTCTACAACGATTGTTATTATTTTGAGGTAAATTTTACTTTTTGGCATAAATTTACTAAAACCATAAACCAATGATAATCTTACTTTTTGAAAGGTAAAACTGTTTCTGTTATTAAGTGTAAAGCTATTAACCGTTAGGATGTGGATTGTTCTAAAAAAATTTAAAAAAATATGTTTAAACTTGATTGGATAAATAAAAACATATTTTATTAACGATTGGAAATGTGCACAAGATATACTATATATATATGAGGAAAGAGGGATATAAACTAGACACTTGACTGCGACCGAGTGGAACGGAACCTACTGTAGCAGGTTACGAAGAGCTATCAAGTAAAGGATTGTAGCTATTCACAAATAATGAGCTATTCGTTCTAACATTGTATCTAAATCTAACTTTATGCGTGACTCATAGCTTTGTGAAGCAAATAAAATAATCCTCCACATTGCCTCTAGATGGAAAATCTACATAAGTTGCGTAACAAAATGCTTCCGCCTCAAGCAGAAAGGTTGCGCCGAATCTCACCTTGCTTTCCAGTTAACTGTTTGGAATATCTTATTTTATGTGTATTGTATAAGTGGGAAGCGTAGACGGAAAGTTATTTCCTCGAAAGGGCTGTTTTCATTTAAGTTTCTTGTAGGGAAATTTCAGGAAAAACATATTTAACATGTCGACTAATAAAACAGTTTTCCTCCCACCATGTTTTTTCAGTGATGTGTGTTATCATAATAAAGCAAGTTATATATTTTAGATCTTTCAAGTCAGAAATTTGGTTATATTAACTGGCCGAGTCGTGAATTGCTAAGGGAGTTGTCGATAACACCTTCACAGAGTCGAGGGTGTGGCATGGCCTTTTATTTATATTTACGTACATTTGATCAAGGTAGTGCAATTGTACAGGATATAAAAAATAATTATAAAATTGTAAAAAACAATGTAATCAATATTGTAAAGCAGTGGATCCTGTCTCAGATGGAAATAAGGTGGAATGAACTTGCAGAGAGAGGGACTAAAATTGCTCAAAAACCATCAAAAGTTCTATCACTGCAAGCCAGAATAAAAGGTATTAAAACATCCTACCAACAAGGTTTTAGGAATATGATGGAGGAAAGATTGAAGGACAAGTCCTATAATGTGTTTGAGACGAATAGGACACTCCCGAGAAAAACTTCTATTTCTAACCCTGGCCACAGGGAATGATTGTCTCGCCGGACATCTTAGTAGGATGAAAATATTAGAATCCAACAGGTGCACAATATGTACATGCCAATTACATATTGGTCTATTATGGACAAGGACCACCTCCTGGTCTGCAGTGGAATAGATAAGGAAAGACAACTACAAAGGGACTTACCTGGATTGTATTGGGAGGCAAGATCTCAAATGGCGTAAGCCAAGTGAGAGCCATTAGAAGAAGAAGACATTTGATCTATGTTTATTAATTTTCTTCCGCAATATGACGTCAAGTATTTTGGCTCAGCTGAGAGATTAGGCTTGATAATGTGCGAATCTGATTCAGTTCTAGGCATGAAGTGAAACGAAGAAACATTCATGTAACATTTTTTCTTCTAATAAGATCACCTCTTTACTTTGGTAGATTTGATATTAAGATGGACTTAATACAGATAAACGTAATTCTAGGTATTTTTATTTTAGTTATTCCAAAAGAAGACGTAAAAGATTACAACCGACCCCAAAGAAACATTATTAATTTAATACGTGTAAAACAAACGCTGATAATAAACTTTAGAGTATGCTTTGCTATAAATATTTCTTTTACTTTGTTTTTTTTATGAACGTTTTAAAAATGAAAGATTGTTATTATAAAAGGTGCTAAATACAAGATGTAGCAATTTACGAGCTGTATCTAAGAATCCAGACAAATACATGCCTTCGGTTTGGGACTGATTTACGGTTAGTAAAGATTTCCCGCTACAGGTCGCGAGTGTTATTTATGTCATTCAAAGGGTTAGGTCTATTGCCTGCAGTGGGTGTATGTGCGCGCGCTAGCTTGAGTGCGTGTGCGTGGTTGCCATAGTTTTATACTCATAAGTATATTGGGGTTCGACCAATGTTGTTTTAAGGTATAATTGTTTTAATGGAATGAATCATTACTCACTCATGGTTGATGGAGTAGATATATTTAGTATTTCTAAATTTTAGAATGACTTTAGTTATTTTATTTAGAAATTTTCGAAACAAATATGGAAGCTAAACTAAACTGGAAGTTCCGTGAAGAAAAGAAAAGAAAGAGATGAACTGGAGATCCGGTACAGAAGGCTAGCGTGGCTGGTGGGTCGGTGTGCCGAGATCCGGTACAGAGGGCTAGCGTGGCTGGTGGGTCGATGTGCCGAGGTCCGGTACAGAAGGCTAGCGTGGTTCGTGGGTTGGTGTACCGAGATCCGGTACAGAAGGCTAGCGTGGCTCGTGGGTCGGTGAGCCGAGATCAGCCCATACAATAAAGGGCTGGTGTGAAGAGCATGTGAGAGGAGGGTGGTGCTGCAGCAGTGAATCTCTGCGAGCGACTCCAACAATATAAGAACACAACTGCTCTATGTCTACCTCTCAGTGCGCAGACTTAAGTACCAGCCAATTACTATCAAAATAACAGCCAAATACCAGCCACATAGCATCCAAATACCAGCCACATACCATCAAAATACCAGCCAATTACCAGCCACATAGCATCCAAATACCAGCCACATACCATCAAAATATCAGTAAATCACCAGCCACATAGCAGCCAAATACCAGTAACATACCATCAACATATCAGCCAATTACCAGCCACATAACATCCAAATACCAGCCACATACCATCAAAATATCAGTCAATTACCAGCCACATAACATCCAAATACCAGCCACATACCATCAAAATATCAGTCAATTACCAGCCACATACCATCAAAATATCAGCCAATTACCAGCCACATACCATCCAAATACCAGCCACATACCATCCAAATACCAGCCACATACCATCCAAATACCAGCCACATACCTTCAAAATATCAGTCAATTACCAGCCACAAACCATCGAAATACCAGCCACATACCATCCAAATACCAGCCACATACCATCCAATTACCAGCCACATACCATCCAATTACCAGCCACATACCATCAAAATATCAGCCAATTACCAGCCACATACCATCCAAATACCAGCCACATACCATCCAAATACCAGCAACATACCATCCAAATACCAGCCACATACCATCAAAATATCAGTCAATTACCAGCCACATAACATCCAAATACCAGCCACATACCATCAAAATATCAGTCAATTACCAGCCACATACCATCAAAATATCTGCCAATTACCAGCCACATAGCATCCAAATACCAGCCACATACCATCAAAATATCAGTCAATTACCAGCCACATAGCATCCAAATACCAGCCACATACCATCAAAATATCAGTCAATTACCAGCCACATAGCATCCAAATACCAGCCACATACCATCAAAATATCAGTCAATTACCAGCCACATACCATCAAAATATCAGTCAATTACCAGCCACATAGCATCCAAATACCAGCCACATACCATCAAAATATCAGTCAATTACCAGCCACATAGCATCCAAATACCAGCCACATACCATCAAAATATCAGTCAATTACCAGCGACATAGCATCCAAATACCAGCCACATACCATCAAAATATCAGTCAATTACCAGCCACATACCATCAAAATATCAGCCAATTACCAGCCACATAGCATCCAAATACCAGCACACATACCATCAACATATCAGCCAATTACCAGCCACATACCATCAAAATATCAGTCAATTACCAGCCACATACCATCAAAATATCAGTCAATTACCAGCCACATAGCAGCCAAATACCAGCCACATACCATCAACATATCAGCCAATTACCAGCCACATAACATCCAAATACCAGCCACATACCATCAAAATATCAGTAAATAACCAGCCACATAGCAGCCAAATACCAGTCACATACCATCAACATATCAGCCAATTACCAGCCACATAACATCCAAATACCAGCCACATACCATTAAATATCAGTCAATTACCAGCGACATAGCATCCAAATACCAGCCACATACCATCAAAATATCAGTCAATTACCAGCCACATACCATCAAAATATCAGCCAATTACCAGCAACATAGCATCCAAATACCAGCACACATACCATCAACATATCAGCCAATTACCAGCCACATACCATCAAAATATCAGTCAATTACCAGCCACATAGCATCCAAATACCAGCACACATACCATCAACATATCAGCCAATTACCAGCCACATACCATCAAAATATCAGTCAATTACCAGCCACATACCATCAAAATATCAGTCAATTACCAGCCACATAGCAGCCAAATACCAGTCACATACCATCAACATATCAGCCAATTACCAGCCACATAACATCCAAATACCAGCCACATACCATTAAATATCAGTCAATTACCAGCGACATAGCATCCAAATACCAGCCACATACCATCAAAATATCAGTCAATTACCAGCCACATACCATCAAAATATCAGCCAATTACCAGCAACATAGCATCCAAATACCAGCACACATACCATCAACATATCAGCCAATTACCAGCCACATACCATCAAAATATCAGTCAATTACCAGCCACATAGCATCCAAATACCAGCCACATACCATCAACATATCAGCCAACTACCAGCCACATACCATCAACATATCAGCCAATTACCAGCCACATAGCATCCAAATACCAGCCACATACCATCAAAATATCAGTCAATTACCAGCCACATACCATCAAAATATCAGTCAATTACCAGCCACATAGCAGCCAAATACCAGCCACATACCATCAACATATCAGCCAATTACCAGGCACATAACATCCAAATACCAGCCACATACCATCAAAATATCAGTAAATAACCAGCCACATAGCAGCCAAATACCAGTCACATACCATCAACATATCAGTCAATTACCAGCCACATACCATCAAAATATCAGCCAATTACCAGCCACATACCATCCTAATACCAGCCACATACCATCCAAATACCAGCCACATACCATCTAAATACCAGCCACATACCATCAAAATATCAGTCAATTACCAGCCACATACCATCCAAATACCAGCCACATACCATCCAAATACCAGCCACATACCATCAAAATATCAGCCAATTACCAGCCACATACCAACCAAATACCAGCCACATACCATCCAAATACCAGCCACATATTATCAAAATACCAGCCACATACTATCAAAATACCAGCCACATACCATCCAATTACCAGCCACATACCATCCAAATACCAGCCACATACCATCAAAATATCAGTCAATTACCAGCCACATACCATCAAAATATCAGCCAATTACCAGCCACATACCATCCAAATACCAGCCACATACCATCCAAATACCAGCAGCATACCATCCAAATACCAGCCACATACCATCAAAATATCAGTCAATTACCAGCCACATAACATCCAAATACCAGCCACATACCATCAAAATATCAGTCAATTACCAGCCACATACCATCAAAATATCAGTCAATTACCAGTCACATAGCATCCAAATACCAGCAGCATACCATCCAAATACCAGCCACATACCATCAAAATATCAGTCAATTTCCAGCCACATAACATCCAAATACCAGCCACATACCATCAAAATATCTGTCAATTACCAGCCACATACCATCAAAATATCAGTCAATTACCAGCCACATAGCATCCAAATACCAGCCACATACCATCAAAATATCAGGAAATCACCAGCCACATAGCATCCAAATACCAGCCACATACCATCAAAATATCAGTCAATTACCAGCCACATAACATCCAAATACCAGCCACATACCATCAAAATATCAGTCAATTACCAGCCACATACCATCAAAATATCAGCCAATTACCAGCCACATACCATCCAAATACCAGTAACATACCATCCAAATACCAGCCACATACCATCCAAATACCAGCCACATACCATCCAAATACCAGCCACATACCATCAAAATATCAGTCAATTACCAGCCACATACCGTCCAAATACCAGCCACATACCATCCAAATACCAGCCACATACCATCAACATATCAGCCAATTACCAGCCACATACCATCAAAATATCAGTAAATCACCAGCCACATAGCAGCGAAATACCAGTTACATACCATCAACATATCAGCCAATTACCAGCCACATAACATCCAAATACCAGCCACATACCATCAAAATATCAGTCAATTACCAGCCACATATAATCAAAATATCAGCCAATTACCAGCCACATACCATCCAAATACCAGCCACATACCATCCAAATACCAGCCACATACCATCAAAATATCAGCCAATTACCAGCCACATACCATCCAAATACCAGCCACATACCATCCAAATACCAGCCACATACCATCCAAATACCAGCCACATACCATCAAAATATTAGTCAATTACCAGCCACATACCATCCATAATACCAGCCACATACCATCCAAATACCAGCCACATACCATCCAAATACCAGCCACATACCATCAAAATATCAGCCAATTACCAGCCACATACCATCCAAATACCAGCCACATACCATCCAAATACCAGCCACATACCATCCAAATACCAGCCACATACCTTCAAAAAATATCAGTCAATTACCAGCCACAAACCATCGAAATACCAGCCACATACCATCCAAATACCAGCCACATACCATCCAATTACCAGCCACATACCATCCAATTAGTAGCCACATACCATCAAAATATCAGCCAATTACCAGCCACATACCATCCAAATACCAGCCACATACCATCCAAATACCAGCAACATACCATCCAAATACCAGCCACATACCATCAAAATATCAGTCAATTACCAGCCACATAACATCCAAATACCAGCCACATACCATCAAAATATCAGTCAATTACCAGCCACATACCATCAAAATATCTGCCAATTACCAGCCACATAGCATCCAAATACCAGCCACATACCATCAAAATATCAGTCAATTACCAGCCACATAGCATCCAAATACCAGCCACATACCATCAGAATATCAGTCAATTACCAGCCACATAGCATCCAAATACCAGCCACATACCATCAAAATATCAGTCAATTACCAGCCACATACCATCAAAATATCAGTCAATTACCAGCCACATAGCATCCAAATACCAGCCACATACCATCAAAATATCAGTCAATTACCAGCCACATAGCATCCAAATACCAGCCACATACCATCAAAATATCAGTCAATTACCAGCGACATAGCATCCAAATACCAGCCACATACCATCAAAATATCAGTCAATTACCAGCCACATACCATCAAAATATCAGCCAATTACCAGCCACATAGCATCCAAATACCAGCACACATACCATCAACATATCAGCCAATTACCAGCCACATACCATCAAAATATCAGTCAATTACCAGCCACATACCATCAAAATATCAGTCAATTACCAGCCACATAGCAGCCAAATACCAGCCACATACCATCAAAATATAAGTCAATTACCAGCCACATAACATCCAAATACCAGCCACATAGCATCCACATACCATCAACATATCAGCCAATTACCAGCCACATACCATCAAAATATCAGTAAATCACCAGCCACATAGCAGCGAAATACCAGTTACATACCATCAACATATCAGCCAATTACCAGCCACATACCATCCAAATACCAGCCACATACCATCCAAATACCAGCAGCATACCATCCAAATACTAGCCACATACCATCAAAATATCAGTCAATTACCAGCCACATAACATCCAAATACCAGCCACATACCATCAAAATATTTGTCAATTACCAGCCACATACCATCAAAATATCAGCCAATTACCAGCCACATAGCATCCAAATACCAGCCACATACCATCAAAATATCAGTCAATTACCAGCCACATATAATCAAAATATCAGCCAATTACCAGCCACATAGCATCCAAATACCAGCAGCATACCATCCAAATACCAGCCACATACCATCAAAATATCAGTCAATTACCAGCCACATAACATCCAAATACCAGCCACATACCATCAAAATATTTGTCAATTACCAGCCACATACCATCAAAATATCAGCCAATTACCAGCCACATAGCATCCAAATACCAGCCACATACCATCAAAATATCAGTCAATTACCAGCCACATATAATCAAAATATCAGTCAATTACCAGCCACATACCATCCAAATACCAGCCACAAACCATCAAAATATCAGTCAATTACCAGCCACATAACATCCAGATACCAGCCACATACCATCAAAATATCTGTCAATTACCAGCCACATACCAACAAAATATCAGCCAATTCCCAGCCACATACCATCAAAATATCAGTAAATCACCAGCCACATAGCATCCAAATACCAGCAGCATACCATCCAAATACCAGCCACATACCATCAAAATATCAGTCAATTACCAGCCACATAACATCCAAATACCAGCCACATACCATCAAAATATCAGTCAATTACCAGCCACATACCATCAAAATATCAGCAAATTACCAGCCACATACCATCCAAATACCAGCCACATACCATCAAAATATCAGTCAATTACCAGCCACATACCATCCAAATACCCGCCACATACCATCCAAATACCAGCCACATACCATCAACATATCAGCCAATTACCAGCCACATACCATCAAAATATCAGTCAATTACCAGCCACATAGCATCCAAATACCAGCCACATACCATACACATATCAGCCAACTACCAGCCACATACCATCAACATATCAGCCAATTACCAGCC
Organism: Prosapia bicincta; assembly: GCA_036971475.1. Classification (NCBI taxonomy): domain Eukaryota; kingdom Metazoa; phylum Arthropoda; class Insecta; order Hemiptera; family Cercopidae; genus Prosapia; species Prosapia bicincta. The sequence continues at coordinate 89,699,508 of JBAIZL010000006.1, read as the reverse complement.
ACATAGCATCCAAATACCAGCCACATACCATCAAAATATCAGTCAATTACCATCCACATACCATCAAAATATCAGTCAATTACCAGCCACATAGCAGCCAAATACCAGCCACATACCATCAACATATCAGCCAATTACCAGGCACATAACATCCAAATACCAGCCACATACCATCAAAATATCAGTAAATAACCAGCCACATAGCAGCCAAATACCAGTCACATACCATCAACATATCAGTCAATTACCAGCCACATACCATCAAAATATCAGCCAATTACCAGCCACATACCATCCTAATACCAGCCACATACCATCCAAATACCAGCCACATACCATCTAAATACCAGCCACATACCATCAAAATATCAGTCAATTACCAGCCACATACCATCCAAATACCAGCCACATACCATCCAAATACCAGCCACATACCATCAAAATATCAGCCAATTACCAGCCACATATAATCCAAATACCAGCCACATACCATCCAAATACCAGCCACATACCATCCAAATACCAGCCACATATTATCAAAATACCAGCCACATACTATCAAAATACCAGCCACATACCATCCAATTACCAGCCACATACCATCCAAATACCAGCCACATACCATCCAAATACCAGCCACATACCATCAAAATATCAGTCAATTACCAGCCACATAACATGCAAATACCAGCCACATACCATCAAAATATCAGTCAATTACCAGCCACATACCATCCAAATACCAGCCACATACCATCAAAATACCAGCCACATAGCATCCAAATACCAGCCACATACCATCCAAATACCAGCCACATACCATCAAAATATCAGCCAATTACCAGCCACATAGCATCCAAATACCAGCCACATACCATCAAAATATCAGTTAATCACCAGCCACATAGCATCCAAATACCAGCCACATACCATCAAAATATCAGTCAATTACCAGCCACATAACATCCAAATACCAGCCACATACCATCAAAATATCAGTCAATTACCAGCCACATACCATCAAAATATCAGCCAATTACCAGCCACATACCATCCAAATACCAGCCACATACCATCCAAATACCAGCCACATACCATCCAAATACCAGCCACATACCATCCAAATACCAGCCACATACCATCAAAATATCAGCCAATTACCAGCCACATACCATCCAAATACCAGCCACATACCATCCAAATACCAGCCACATACCATCCAAATACCAGCCACATACCATCAAAATATTAGTCAATTACCAGCCACATACCATCCAAATACCAGCCACATACCATCCAAATACCAGCCACATACCATCAAAATATAAGTCAATTACCAGCCACATAACATCCAAATACCAGCAGCATACCATCCAAATACCAGCCACATACCATCAAAATATCAGTCAATTACCAGCCACATAACATCCAGATACCAGCCACATACCATCAAAATATCTGTCAATTACCAGCCACATACCAACAAAATATCAGCCAATTACCAGCCACATACCATCAAAATATCAGTAAATCACCAGCCACATAGCATCCAAATACCAGCCACATAACATCCAAATACCAGCCACATACCATCAACATATCAGCCAATTACCAGCCACATACCATCAAAATATCAGTCAATTACCAGCCACATAACATCCAGATACCAGCCACATACCATCAAAATATCTGTCAATTACCAGCCACATACCAACAAAATATCAGCCAATTACCAGCCACATACCATCAAAATATCAGTAAATCAGCAGCCACATAGCATCCAAATACCAGCAGCATACCATCCAAATACCAGCCACATACCATCAAAATATCAGTCAATTACCAGCCACATAACATCCAAATACCAGCCACATACCATCCAAATACCAGCCACATACCATCAACATATCAGCCAATTACCAGCCACATACCATCAAAATATCAGTAAATCACCAGCCACATAGCAGCGAAATACCAGTTACATACCATCAACATATCAGCCAATTACCAGCCACATAACATCCAAATACCAGCCACATACCATCAAAATATCAGCCACATACCATCCAAATACCAGCCACATACCATCCAAATACCAGCCACATACCATCAAAATACCAGCCACATACTATCAAAATTTCAGCCACATACCATCCAATTACCAGCCACATACCATCCAAATACCAGCCACATACCATCCAAATACCAGCCACATACCATCAAAATATCAGTCAATTACCAGACACATACCATCAAAATATCAGCCAATTACCAGCCACATACCATCCAAATACCGGCCATATACCATCCAAATACCAGCAGCATACCATCCAAATACCAGCCACATACCATCAAAATATCAGTCAATTACCAGCCACATAACATCCAAATACCAGCCACATACCATCAAAATATCAGTCAATTACCAGCCACATACCATCAAAATATCAGTCAATTACCAGCCACATACCATTCAAATACCAGCCACATACCATCCAAATACCAGCCACATACCATCAAAATATCAGCCACATACCATCCAAATACCAGCCACATACCATCCAAATACCAGCCACATACCATCAAAATACCAGCCACATACCATCCAATTACCAGCCACATACCATCCAAATACCATCCAAATACCGGCCACATACCATCAAAATATCAGTCAATTACCAGCCACATACCATCAAAATATCAGCCAATTACCAGCCACATACCAACCAAATACCAGCAGCATACCATCCAAATACCAGCCACATACCATCAAAATATCAGTCAATTACCAGCCACATAACATCCAAATACCAGCCACATACCATCAAAATATCAGTCAATTACCAGCCACATACCATCAAAATATCAGTCAGTTACCAGCCACATAGCATCCACATACCATCAACATATCAGCCAATTACCAGCCACATACCATCAAAATATCAGTAAATCACCAGCCACATAGCAGCGAAATACCAGTTACATACCATCAACATATCAGCCAATTACCAGCCACATACCATCCAAATACCAGCCACATACCATCCAAATACCAGCAGCATACCATCCAAATACTAGCCACATACCATCAAAATATCAGTCAATTACCAGCCACATAACATCCAAATACCAGCCACATACCATCAAAATATTTGTCAATTACCAGCCACATACCATCAAAATATCAGCCAATTACCAGCCACATAGCATCCAAATACCAGCCACATACCATCAAAATATCAGTCAATTACCAGCCACATATAATCAAAATATCAGCCAATTACCAGCCACATAGCATCCAAATACCAGCAGCATACCATCCAAATACCAGCCACATACCATCAAAATATCAGTCAATTACCAGCCACATAACATCCAAATACCAGCCACATACCATCAAAATATTTGTCAATTACCAGCCACATACCATCAAAATATCAGTCAATTACCAGCCACATAGCATCCAAATACCAGCCACATACCATCAAAATATCAGTCAATTACCAGCCACATACCATCAAAATATCAGTCAATTACCAGCCACATACCATCCAAATACCAGCCACAAACCATCAAAATATCAGTCAATTACCAGCCACATAACATCCAGATACCAGCCACATACCATCAAAATATCTGTCAATTACCAGCCACATACCAACAAAATATCAGCCAATTCCCAGCCACATACCATCAAAATATCAGTAAATCACCAGCCACATAGCATCCAAATACCAGCAGCATACCATCCAAATACCAGCCACATACCATCAAAATATCAGTCAATTACCAGCCACATAACATCCAAATACCAGCCACATACCATCAAAATATCAGTCAATTACCAGCCACATACCATCAAAATATCAGCAAATTACCAGCCACATACCATCCAAATACCAGCCACATACCATCAAAATATCAGTCAATTACCAGCCACATACCATCCAAATACCCGCCACATACCATCCAAATACCAGCCACATACCATCAACATATCAGCCAATTACCAGCCACATACCATCAAAATATCAGTCAATTACCAGCCACATAGCATCCAAATACCAGCCACATACCATACACATATCAGCCAACTACCAGCCACATACCATCAACATATCAGCCAATTACCAGCCACATAGCATCCAAATACCAGCCACATACCATCAAAATATCAGTCAATTACCATCCACATACCATCAAAATATCAGTCAATTACCAGCCACATAGCAGCCAAATACCAGCCACATACCATCAACATATCAGCCAATTACCAGGCACATAACATCCAAATACCAGCCACATACCATCAAAATATCAGTAAATAACCAGCCACATAGCATCCAAATACCAGCCACATACCATACACATATCAGCCAACTACCAGCCACATACCATCAACATATCAGCCAATTACCAGCCACATACCATCCTAATACCAGCCACATACCATCCAAATACCAGCCACATACCATCTAAATACCAGCCACATACCATCAAAATATCAGTCAATTACCAGCCACATACCATCCAAATACCAGCCACATACCATCCAAATACCAGCCACATACCATCAAAATATCAGCCAATTACCAGCCACATATAATCCAAATACCAGCCACATACCATCCAAATACCAGCCACATACCATCCAAATACCAGCCACATATTATCAAAATACCAGCCACATACTATCAAAATACCAGCCACATACCATCCAATTACCAGCCACATACCATCCAAATACCAGCCACATACCATCCAAATACCAGCCACATACCATCAAAATATCAGTCAATTACCAGCCACATAACATGCAAATACCAGCCACATACCATCAAAATATCAGTCAATTACCAGCCACATACCATCCAAATACCAGCCACATACCATCAAAATACCAGCCACATAGCATCCAAATACCAGCCACATACCATCCAAATACCAGCCACATACCATCAAAATATCAGCCAATTACCAGCCACATAGCATCCAAATACCAGCCACATACCATCAAAATATCAGTTAATCACCAGCCACATAGCATCCAAATACCAGCCACATACCATCAAAATATCAGTCAATTACCAGCCACATAACATCCAAATACCAGCCACATACCATCAAAATATCAGTCAATTACCAGCCACATACCATCAAAATATCAGCCAATTACCAGCCACATACCATCCAAATACCAGCCACATACCATCCAAATACCAGCCACATACCATCCAAATACCAGCCACATACCATCCAAATACCAGCCACATACCATCAAAATATCAGTCAATTACCAGCCACATACCATCCAAATACCAGCCACATACCATCCAAATACCAGCCACATACCATCAACATATCAGCCAATTACCAGCCACATACCATCAAAATATCAGTAAATCACCAGCCACATAGCAGCGAAATACCAGTTACATACCATCAACATATCAGCCAATTACCAGCCACATAACATCCAAATACCAGGCCCATACCATCAAAATATCAGTCAATTACCAGCCACATATAATCAAAATATCAGCCAATTACCAGCCACATACCATCCAAATACCAGCCACATACCATCCAAATACCAGCCACATACCATCCAAATACCAGCCACATACCATCAAAATATCAGCCAATTACCAGCCACATACCATCCAAATACCAGCCACATACCATCCAAATACCAGCCACATACCATCCAAATACCAGCCACATACCATCAAAATATTAGTCAATTACCAGCCACATACCATCCAAATACCAGCCACATACCATCCAAATACCAGCCACATACCATCAAAATATAAGTCAATTACCAGCCACATAACATCCAAATACCAGCAGCATACCATCCAAATACCAGCCACATACCATCAAAATATCAGTCAATTACCAGCCACATAACATCCAGATACCAGCCACATACCATCAAAATATCTGTCAATTACCAGCCACATACCAACAAAATATCAGCCAATTACCAGCCACATACCATCAAAATATCAGTAAATCACCAGCCACATAGCATCCAAATACCAGCCACATAACATCCAAATACCAGCCACATACCATCAACATATCAGCCAATTACCAGCCACATACCATCAAAATATCAGTCAATTACCAGCCACATAACATCCAGATACCAGCCACATACCATCAAAATATCTGTCAATTACCAGCCACATACCAACAAAATATCAGCCAATTACCAGCCACATACCATCAAAATATCAGTAAATCAGCAGCCACATAGCATCCAAATACCAGCAGCATACCATCCAAATACCAGCCACATACCATCAAAATATCAGTCAATTACCAGCCACATAACATCCAAATACCAGCCACATACCATCCAAATACCAGCCACATACCATCAACATATCAGCCAATTACCAGCCACATACCATCAAAATATCAGTAAATCACCAGCCACATAGCAGCGAAATACCAGTTACATACCATCAACATATCAGCCAATTACCAGCCACATAACATCCAAATACCAGCCACATACCATCAAAATATCAGCCACATACCATCCAAATACCAGCCACATACCATCCAAATACCAGCCACATACCATCAAAATACCAGCCACATACTATCAAAATTTCAGCCACATACCATCCAATTACCAGCCACATACCATCCAAATACCAGCCACATACCATCCAAATACCAGCCACATACCATCAAAATATCAGTCAATTACCAGACACATACCATCAAAATATCAGCCAATTACCAGCCACATACCATCCAAATACCGGCCATATACCATCCAAATACCAGCAGCATACCATCCAAATACCAGCCACATACCATCAAAATATCAGTCAATTACCAGCCACATAACATCCAAATACCAGCCACATACCATCAAAATATCAGTCAATTACCAGCCACATACCATCAAAATATCAGTCAATTACCAGCCACATACCATTCAAATACCAGCCACATACCATCCAAATACCAGCCACATACCATCAAAATATCAGCCACATACCATCCAAATACCAGCCACATACCATCCAAATACCAGCCACATACCATCAAAATACCAGCCACATACCATCCAATTACCAGCCACATACCATCCAAATACCATCCAAATACCGGCCACATACCATCAAAATATCAGTCAATTACCAGCCACATACCATCAAAATATCAGCCAATTACCAGCCACATACCAACCAAATACCAGCAGCATACCATCCAAATACCAGCCACATACCATCAAAATATCAGTCAATTACCAGCCACATAACATCCAAATACCAGCCACATACCATCAAAATATCAGTCAATTACCAGCCACATACCATCAAAATATCAGTCAGTTACCAGCCACATAGCATCCACATACCATCAACATATCAGCCAATTACCAGCCACATACCATCAAAATATCAGTAAATCACCAGCCACATAGCAGCGAAATACCAGTTACATACCATCAACATATCAGCCAATTACCAGCCACATACCATCCAAATACCAGCCACATACCATCCAAATACCAGCAGCATACCATCCAAATACTAGCCACATACCATCAAAATATCAGTCAATTACCAGCCACATAACATCCAAATACCAGCCACATACCATCAAAATATTTGTCAATTACCAGCCACATACCATCAAAATATCAGCCAATTACCAGCCACATAGCATCCAAATACCAGCCACATACCATCAAAATATCAGTCAATTACCAGCCACATATAATCAAAATATCAGCCAATTACCAGCCACATAGCATCCAAATACCAGCAGCATACCATCCAAATACCAGCCACATACCATCAAAATATCAGTCAATTACCAGCCACATAACATCCAAATACCAGCCACATACCATCAAAATATTTGTCAATTACCAGCCACATACCATCAAAATATCAGCCAATTACCAGCCACATAGCATCCAAATACCAGCCACATACCATCAAAATATCAGTCAATTACCAGCCACATATAATCAAAATATCAGCCAATTACCAGCCACATACCATCCAAATACCAGCCACATACCATCCAAATACCAGCCACATACCATCCAAATACCAGCCACATACCATCAAAATATCAGTCAATTACCAGCCACATACCATCCAAATACCAGCCACATACCATCAAAATACCAGCCACATAGCATCCAAATACCAGCCACATACCATCCAAATACCAGCCACATACCATCAAAATATCAGCCAATTACCAGCCACATACCATCCAAATTCCAGCCACATACCATCCAAATACCAGCTACATAAATCAAAATATCATTCAATTACCAGCCACATAAATCAAAATATCAGTCAATTACCAGCCACATACCATCCAAATACCAGCCACATACCATCCAAATAATAGCCACATACCATCAAAATACAAGCCACATACCATCAAAATATCAGCCACATACCATCCAATTACCAGCCACATACCATCCAAATACCAGCCACATAAATCAAAATATCAGTCAATTACCAGCCACATACCAGCCACATACCATCAAAATATCAGCCAATTACCAGCCACATACCATCCAAATACCAGCCACATACCATCCAAATACCAGCAGCATACCATCCAAATACCACCCACATGCCATCAAAATATCAGTCAATTACCAGCCACAAAACATCCAAATACCAGCCACATACCATCAAAATATCAGTCAATTACCAGCCACATACCATTAAAATATCAGCCAATTACCAGCCACATAGCATCCAAATACCAGCCACATACCATCAAAATATCAGTCAATTACCAGCCACATACCATCAAAATATCAGCCAATTACCAGCCAAATAGCATCCAAATACCAGCAGCATACCATCCAAATACCAGCCACATACCATCAAAATATCAGTCAATTACCAGCCTTATAACATCCAAATACCAGCCACATACCATCAAAATATCAGTCAATTACCAGCCACATACCATCAAAATATCAGCCAATTACCAGTCACATACCATTCAAATACCATCCACATACCATCCAAATACCAGCCACATACCATCCAAATACCAGCCACATACCATCAAAATATCAGTCAATTACCAGCCACATACCATCCAAATACCAGCCACATACCATCGAAATATCAGTCAATTACCAGCCACATACCATCCAAATACCAGCCACATACCATCCAAATACCAGCCACATACCATCCAAATACCAGCCACATACCAACCAAATACCAGCCACATACCAACCAAATACCAGCCACATACCATCAACATATCAGCCAATTACCAGCCACATACCATCAAAATATCAGTAAATCACCAGCCACATAGCAGCGAAATACCAGTCACATAACGTCAACATATCAGCCAATTACCAGCCACATAACATCCAAATACCAGCCACATACCATCAAAATATCAGTCAATTACAAGCCACATATAATCAAAATATCAGCCAATTACCAGCCACATACCATCCAAATACCAGCCACATACCATCCAAATACCAGCCACATACCATCAAAATATCAGTCAATTACCAGCCACATACCATCCAAATACCAGCCACATACCATCAAAATACCAGCCACATAGCATCCAAATACCAGCCACATAGCATCCAAATACAAGCCACATACCATCCAAATACCAGCCACATACCATCAAAATACCAGCCACATACCATCAAAATATCAGCCAATTACCAGCCACATAGCATCCAAATACCAGCCACATACCATCAAAATATCAGTCAATTACCAGCCACATAGCATCCAAATACCAGCCACATACCATCAAAATATCAGTCAATTACCAGCCACATAGCATCCAAATACCAGCCACATACCATCAAAATATCAGTCAATTACCAGCCACATAGCATCCAAATACCAGCCACATACCATCAAAATATCAGTCAATTACCAGCCACATACCATCAAAATATCAGTCAATTACCAGCCACATAGCATCCAAATACCAGCCACATACCATCAAAATATCAGTCAATTACCAGCCACATAGCATCCAAATACCAGCCACATAGCATCCAAATCCTAGCCACATACCACCAAAATATCAGTCAATTACCAGCCACATAGCATCCAAATACCAGCCACATACCATCAAAATATCAGTCAATTACCAGCCACATACCATCAAAATATCAGCCAATTACCAGCCACATACCATCTAAATACCAGCCACATACCATCCAAATACCAGCCACATACCATCCAAATACCAGCCACATACCATCAAAATATCAGTCAATTACCAGCCACATACCATCAAAATATCAGTCAATTACCAGCCACATAGCATCCAAATACCAGCCACATACCATCAAAATATCAGTCAATTACCAGCCACATAGCATCCAAATACCAGCCACATACCATCAAAATATCAGTCAATTACCAGCCACATACCATCAAAATATCAGCCAATTACCAGCCACATAGCATCCAAATACCAGCACACATACCATCAACATATCAGCCAATTACCAGCCACATACCATCAAAATATCAGTCAATTACCAGCCACATACCATCAAAATATCAGTCAATTACCAGCCACATAGCAGCCAAATACCAGCCACATACCATCAAAATATAAGTCAATTACCAGCCACATAACATCCAAATACCAGCAGCATACCATCCAAATACCAGCCACATACCATCAAAATATCAGTCAATTACCAGCCACATAACATCCAGATACCAGCCACATACCATCAAAATATCTGTCAATTACCAGCCACATACCAACAAAATATCAGCCAGTTCCCAGCCACATACCATCAAAATATCAGTAAATCACCAGCCACATAGCATCCAAATACCAGCAGCATACCATCCAAATACCAGCCACATACCATCAAAATATCAGTCAATTACCAGCCACATAACATCCAAATACCAGCCACATACCATCAAAATATCAGTCAATTACCAGCCACATACCATCAAAATATCAGCAAATTACCAGCCACATACCATCCAAATACCAGCCACATACCATCAAAATATCAGTCAATTACCAGCCACATACCATCCAAATACCCGCCACATACCATCCAAATACCAGCCACATACCATCAACATATCAGCCAATTACCAGCCACATACCATCAAAATATCAGTCAATTACCAGCCACATAGCATCCAAATACCAGCCACATACCATACACATATCAGCCAACTACCAGCCACATACCATCAACATATCAGCCAATTACCAGCCACATAGCATCCAAATACCAGCCACATACCATCAAAATATCAGTCAATTACCATCCACATACCATCAAAATATCAGTCAATTACCAGCCACATAGCAGCCAAATACCAGCCACATACCATCAACATATCAGCCAATTACCAGGCACATAACATCAAAATATCAGTAAATAACCAGCCACATAGCAGCCAAATACCAGTCACATACCATCAACATATCAGTCAATTACCAGCCACATACCATCAAAATATCAGCCAATTACCAGCCACATACCATCCTAATACCAGCCACATACCATCCAAATACCAGCCACATACCATCTAAATACCAGCCACATACCATCAAAATATCAGTCAATTACCAGCCACATACCATCCAAATACCAGCCACATACCATCCAAATACCAGCCACATACCATCAAAATATCAGCCAATTACCAGCCACATATAATCCAAATACCAGCCACATACCATCCAAATACCAGCCACATACCATCCAAATACCAGCCACATATTATCAAAATACCAGCCACATACTATCAATATACCAGCCACATACCATCCAATTACCAGCCACATACCATCCAAATACCAGCCACATACCATCCAAATACCAGCCACATACCATCAAAATATCAGTCAATTACCAGCCACATAACATCCAAATACCAGCCACATACCATTAAAATATCAGTCAATTACCAGCCACATACCATCCAAATACCAGCCACATACCATCAAAATACCAGCCACATAGCATCCAAATACCAGCCACATACCATCCAAATACCAGCCACATACCATCAAAATATCAGCCAATTACCAGTCACATACCATCCAAATTCCAGCCACATACCATCCAAATACCAGCTACATAAATCAAAATATCATTCAATTACCAGCCACATACCATCAAAATATCAGCCAATTACCAGCCACATACCATCCAAATACCAGCCACATACCATCCAAATACCAGCAGCATACCATCCAAATACCAGCCACATACCATCAAAATATCAGTCAATTACCAGCCACATAACATCCAAATACCAGCCACATACCATCAAAATATCAGTCAATTACCAGCCACATACCATCAAAATATCAGTCAATTACCAGTCACATAGCATCCAAATACCAGCAGCATACCATCCAAATACCAGCCACATACCATCAAAATATCAGTCAATTTCCAGCCACATAACATCCAAATACCAGCCACATACCATCAAAATATCTGTCAATTACCAGCCACATACCATCAAAATATCAGCCAATTACCAGCCACATAGCATCCAAATACCAGCCACATACCATCAAAATATCAGTTAATCACCAGCCACATAGCATCCAAATACCAGCCACATACCATCAAAATATCAGTCAATTACCAGCCACATAACATCCAAATACCAGCCACATACCATCAAAATATCAGTCAATTACCAGCCACATACCATCAAAATATCAGCCAATTACCAGCCACATACCATCCAAATACCAGCCACATACCATCCAAATACCAGCCACATACCATCCAAATACCAGCCACATACCATCCAAATACCAGCCACATACCATCCAAATACCAGCCACATACCATCAAAATATCAGTCAATTACCAGCCACATACCATCCAAATACCAGCCACATACCATCCAAATACCAGCCACATACCATCAACATATCAGCCAATTACCAGCCACATACCATCAAAATATCAGTAAATCACCAGCCACATAGCAGCGAAATACCAGTTACATACCATCAACATATCAGCCAATTACCAGCCACATAACATCCAAATACCAGGCCCATACCATCAAAATATCAGTCAATTACCAGCCACATATAATCAAAATATCAGCCAATTACCAGCCACATACCATCCAAATACCAGCCACATACCATCCAAATACCAGCCACATACCATCCAAATACCAGCCACATACCATCAAAATATCAGCCAATTACCAGCCACATACCATCCAAATACCAGCCACATACCATCCAAATACCAGCCACATACCATCCAAATACCAGCCACATACCATCAAAATATTAGTCAATTACCAGCCACATACCATCCAAATACCAGCCACATACCATCCAAATACCAGCCACATACCATCAAAATATAAGTCAATTACCAGCCACATAACATCCAAATACCAGCAGCATACCATCCAAATACCAGCCACATACCATCAAAATATCAGTCAATTACCAGCCACATAACATCCAGATACCAGCCACATACCATCAAAATATCTGTCAATTACCAGCCACATACCAACAAAATATCAGCCAATTACCAGCCACATACCATCAAAATATCAGTAAATCACCAGCCACATAGCATCCAAATACCAGCCACATAACATCCAAATACCAGCCACATACCATCAACATATCAGCCAATTACCAGCCACATACCATCAAAATATCAGTCAATTACCAGCCACATAACATCCAGATACCAGCCACATACCATCAAAATATCTGTCAATTACCAGCCACATACCAACAAAATATCAGCCAATTACCAGCCACATACCATCAAAATATCAGTAAATCAGCAGCCACATAGCATCCAAATACCAGCAGCATACCATCCAAATACCAGCCACATACCATCAAAATATCAGTCAATTACCAGCCACATAACATCCAAATACCAGCCACATACCATCCAAATACCAGCCACATACCATCAACATATCAGCCAATTACCAGCCACATACCATCAAAATATCAGTAAATCACCAGCCACATAGCAGCGAAATACCAGTTACATACCATCAACATATCAGCCAATTACCAGTCACATAACATCCAAATACCAGCCACATACCATCAAAATATCAGCCACATACCATCCAAATACCAGCCACATACCATCCAAATACCAGCCACATACCATCAAAATACCAGCCACATACTATCAAAATATCAGCCACATACCATCCAATTACCAGCCACATACCATCCAAATACCAGCCACATACCATCCAAATACCAGCCACATACCATCAAAATATCAGTCAATTACCAGCCACATACCATCAAAATATCAGCCAATTACCAGCCACATACCATCCAAATACCGGCCATATACCATCCAAATACCAGCAGCATACCATCCAAATACCAGCCACATACCATCAAAATATCAGTCAATTACCAGCCACATAACATCCAAATACCAGCCACATACCATCAAAATATCAGTCAATTACCAGCCACATACCATCAAAATATCAGTCAATTACCAGCCACATACCATTCAAATACCAGCCACATACCATCCAAATACCAGCCACATACCATCAAAATATCAGCCACATACCATCCAAATACCAGCCACATACCATCCAAATACCAGCCACATACCATCAAAATACCAGCCACATACCATCCAATTACCAGCCACATACCATCCAAATACCATCCAAATACCGGCCACATACCATCAAAATATCAGTCAATTACCAGCCACATACCATCAAAATATCAGCCAATTACCAGCCACATACCATCCAAATACCAGCCACATACCATCCAAATACCAGCAGCATACCATCCAAATACCAGCCACATACCATCAAAATATCAGTCAATTACCAGCCACATAACATCCAAATACCAGCCACATACCATCAAAATATCAGTCAATTACCAGCCACATACCATCAAAATATCAGTCAGTTACCAGCCACATAGCATCCACATACCATCAACATATCAGCCAATTACCAGCCACATACCATCAAAATATCAGTAAATCACCAGCCACATAGCAGCGAAATACCAGTTACATACCATCAACATATCAGCCAATTACCAGCCACATACCATCCAAATACCAGCCACATACCATCCAAATACCAGCAGCATACCATCCAAATACTAGCCACATACCATCAAAATATCAGTCAATTACCAGCAACATAACATCCAAATACCAGCCACATACCATCAAAATATCAGACAATTACCAGCCACATACCATCAAAATATCAGTCAATTACCAGCCACATAGCATCCAAATACCAGCAGCATACCATCCAAATACCAGCCACATACCATCAAAATATCAGTCGATTACCAGCCACATAACATCCAAATACCAGCCACATACCATCAAAATATTTGTCAATTACCAGCCACATACCATCAAAATATCAGCCAATTACCAGCCACATAGCATCCAAATACCAGCCACATACCATCAAAATATCAGTCAATTACCAGCCACATATAATCAAAATATCAGCCAATTACCAGCCACATACCATCTAAATACCAGCCACATACCATCCAAATACCAGCCACATACCATCCAAATACCAGCCACATACCATCAAAATATCAGTCAATTACCAGCCACATACCATCCAAATACCAGCCACATACCATCAAAATACCAGCCACATAGCATCCAAATACCAGCCACATACCATCCAAATACCAGCCACATACCATCAAAATATCAGCCAATTACCAGCCACATACCATCCAAATTCCAGCCACATACCATCCAAATACCAGCTACATAAATCAAAATATCATTCAATTACCAGCCACATAAATCAAAATATCAGTCAATTACCAGCCACATACCATCCAAATACCAGCCACATACCATCCAAATAATAGCCACATACCATCAAAATACAAGCCACATACCATCAAAATATCAGCCACATACCATCCAATTACCAGCCACATACCATCCAAATACCAGCCACATAAATCAAAATATCAGTCAATTACCAGCCACATACCAGCCACATACCATCAAAATATCAGCCAATTACCAGCCACATACCATCCAAATACCAGCCACATACCATCCAAATACCAGCAGCATACCATCCAAATACCACCCACATGCCATCAAAATATCAGTCAATTACCAGCCACAAAACATCCAAATACCAGCCACATACCATCAAAATATCAGTCAATTACCAGCCACATACCATTAAAATATCAGCCAATTACCAGCCACATAGCATCCAAATACCAGCCACATACCATCAAAATATCAGTCAATTACCAGCCACATACCATCAAAATATCAGCCAATTACCAGCCACATAGCATCCAAATACCAGCAGCATACCATCCAAATACCAGCCACATACCATCAAAATATCAGTCAATTACCAGCCTTATAACATCCAAATACCAGCCACATACCATCAAAATATCAGTCAATTACCAGCCACATACCATCAAAATATCAGCCAATTACCAGTCACATACCATCCAAATACCATCCACATACCATCCTAATACCAGCCACATACCATCCAAATACCAGCCACATACCATCTAAATACCAGCCACATACCATCAAAATATCAGTAAATTACCAGCCACATACCATCCAAATACCAGCCACATACCATCCAAATACCAGCCACATACCATCAAAATATCAGCCAATTACCAGCCACATACCAACCAAATACCAGCCACATACCATCCAAATACCAGCCACATATTATCAAAATACCAGCCACATACTATCAAAATACCAGCCACATACCATCCAATTACCAGCCACATACCATCCAAATACCAGCCACATACCATCAAAATATCAGTCAATTACCAGCCACATACCATCAAAATATCAGCCAATTACCAGCCACATACCATCCAAATACCAGCCACATACCATCCAAATACCAGCAGCATACCATCCAAATACCAGCCACATACCATCAAAATATCAGTCAATTACCAGCCACATAACATCCAAATACCAGCCACATACCATCAAAATATCAGTCAATTACCAGCCACATACCATCAAAATATCAGTCAATTACCAGTCACATAGCATCCAAATACCAGCAGCATACCATCCAAATACCAGCCACATACCATCAAAATATCAGTCAATTTCCAGCCACATAACATCCAAATACCAGCCACATACCATCAAAATATCTGTCAATTACCAGCCACATACCATCAAAATATCAGTCAATTACCAGCCACATAGCATCCAAATACCAGCCACATACCATCAAAATATCAGGAAATCACCAGCCACATAGCATCCAAATACCAGCCACATACCATCAAAATATCAGTCAATTACCAGCCACATAACATCCAAATACCAGCCACATACCATCAAAATATCAGTCAATTACCAGCCACATACCATCAAAATATCAGCCAATTACCAGCCACATACCATCCAAATACCAGCCACATACCATCCAAATACCAGCCACATACCATCCAAATACCAGCCACATACCATCCAAATACCAGCCACATACCATCAAAATATCAGTCAATTACCAGCCACATACCGTCCAAATACCAGCCACATACCATCCAAATACCAGCCACATACCATCAACATATCAGCCAATTACCAGCCACATACCATCAAAATATCAGTAAATCACCAGCCACATAGCAGCGAAATACCAGTTACATACCATCAACATATCAGCCAATTACCAGCCACATAACATCCAAATACCAGCCACATACCATCAAAATATCAGTCAATTACCAGCCACATATAATCAAAATATCAGCCAATTACCAGCCACATACCATCCAAATACCAGCCACATACCATCCAAATACCAGCCACATACCATCCAAATACCAGCCACATACCATCAAAATATCAGCCAATTACCAGCCACATACCATCCAAATACCAGCCACATACCATCCAAATACCAGCCACATACCATCCAAATACCAGCCACATACCATCAAAATATTAGTCAATTACCAGCCACATACCATCCAAATACCAGCCACATACCATCCAAATACCAGCCACATACCATCCAAATACCAGCCACATACCATCAAAATATCAGCCAATTACCAGCCACATACCATCCAAATACCAGCCACATACCATCCAAATACCAGCCACATACCATCCAAATACCAGCCACATACCTTCAAAAAATATCAGTCAATTACCAGCCACAAACCATCGAAATACCAGCCACATACCATCCAAATACCAGCCACATACCATCCAATTACCAGCCACATACCATCCAATTAGTAGCCACATACCATCAAAATATCAGCCAATTACCAGCCACATACCATCCAAATACCAGCCACATACCATCCAAATACCAGCAACATACCATCCAAATACCAGCCACATACCATCAAAATATCAGTCAATTACCAGCCACATAACATCCAAATACCAGCCACATACCATCAAAATATCAGTCAATTACCAGCCACATACCATCAAAATATCTGCCAATTACCAGCCACATAGCATCCAAATACCAGCCACATACCATCAAAATATCAGTCAATTACCAGCCACATAGCATCCAAATACCAGCCACATACCATCAGAATATCAGTCAATTACCAGCCACATAGCATCCAAATACCAGCCACATACCATCAAAATATCAGTCAATTACCAGCCACATACCATCAAAATATCAGTCAATTACCAGCCACATAGCATCCAAATACCAGCCACATACCATCAAAATATCAGTCAATTACCAGCCACATAGCATCCAAATACCAGCCACATACCATCAAAATATCAGTCAATTACCAGCGACATAGCATCCAAATACCAGCCACATACCATCAAAATATCAGTCAATTACCAGCCACATACCATCAAAATATCAGCCAATTACCAGCCACATAGCATCCAAATACCAGCACACATACCATCAACATATCAGCCAATTACCAGCCACATACCATCAAAATATCAGTCAATTACCAGCCACATACCATCAAAATATCAGTCAATTACCAGCCACATAGCAGCCAAATACCAGCCACATACCATCAAAATATAAGTCAATTACCAGCCACATAACATCCAAATACCAGCAGCATACCATCCAAATACCAGCCACAAACCATCAAAATATCAGTCAATTACCAGCCACATAACATCCAGATACCAGCCACATACCATCAAAATATCTGTCAATTACCAGCCACATACCAACAAAATATCAGCCAATTCCCAGCCACATACCATCAAAATATCAGTAAATCACCAGCCACATAGCATCCAAATACCAGCAGCATACCATCCAAATACCAGCCACATACCATCAAAATATCAGTCAATTACCAGCCACATAACATCCAAATACCAGCCACATACCATCAAAATATCAGTCAATTACCAGCCACATACCATCAAAATATCAGCAAATTACCAGCCACATACCATCCAAATACCAGCCACATACCATCAAAATATCAGTCAATTACCAGCCACATACCATCCAAATACCCGCCACATACCATCCAAATACCAGCCACATACCATCAACATATCAGCCAATTACCAGCCACATACCATCAAAATATCAGTCAATTACCAGCCACATAGCATCCAAATACCAGCCACATACCATACACATATCAGCCAACTACCAGCCACATACCATCAACATATCAGCCAATTACCAGCCACATAGCATCCAAATACCAGCCACATACCATCAAAATATCAGTCAATTACCATCCACATACCATCAAAATATCAGTCAATTACCAGCCACATAGCAGCCAAATACCAGCCACATACCATCAACATATCAGCCAATTACCAGGCACATAACATCCAAATACCAGCCACATACCATCAAAATATCAGTAAATAACCAGCCACATAGCAGCCAAATACCAGTCACATACCATCAACATATCAGTCAATTACCAGCCACATACCATCAAAATATCAGCCAATTACCAGCCACATACCATCCTAATACCAGCCACATACCATCCAAATACCAGCCACATACCATCTAAATACCAGCCACATACCATCAAAATATCAGTCAATTACCAGCCACATACCATCCAAATACCAGCCACATACCATCCAAATACCAGCCACATACCATCAAAATATCAGCCAATTACCAGCCACATATAATCCAAATACCAGCCACATACCATCCAAATACCAGCCACATACCATCCAAATACCAGCCACATATTATCAAAATACCAGCCACATACTATCAAAATACCAGCCACATACCATCCAATTACCAGCCACATACCATCCAAATACCAGCCACATACCATCCAAATACCAGCCACATACCATCAAAATATCAGTCAATTACCAGCCACATAACATGCAAATACCAGCCACATACCATCAAAATATCAGTCAATTACCAGCCACATACCATCCAAATACCAGCCACATACCATCAAAATACCAGCCACATAGCATCCAAATACCAGCCACATACCATCCAAATACCAGCCACATACCATCAAAATATCAGCCAATTACCAGCCACATAGCATCCAAATACCAGCCACATACCATCAAAATATCAGTTAATCACCAGCCACATAGCATCCAAATACCAGCCACATACCATCAAAATATCAGTCAATTACCAGCCACATAACATCCAAATACCAGCCACATACCATCAAAATATCAGTCAATTACCAGCCACATACCATCAAAATATCAGCCAATTACCAGCCACATACCATCCAAATACCAGCCACATACCATCCAAATACCAGCCACATACCATCCAAATACCAGCCACATACCATCCAAATACCAGCCACATACCATCAAAATATCAGTCAATTACCAGCCACATACCATCCAAATACCAGCCACATACCATCCAAATACCAGCCACATACCATCAACATATCAGCCAATTACCAGCCACATACCATCAAAATATCAGTAAATCACCAGCCACATAGCAGCGAAATACCAGTTACATACCATCAACATATCAGCCAATTACCAGCCACATAACATCCAAATACCAGGCCCATACCATCAAAATATCAGTCAATTACCAGCCACATATAATCAAAATATCAGCCAATTACCAGCCACATACCATCCAAATACCAGCCACATACCATCCAAATACCAGCCACATACCATCCAAATACCAGCCACATACCATCAAAATATCAGCCAATTACCAGCCACATACCATCCAAATACCAGCCACATACCATCCAAATACCAGCCACATACCATCCAAATACCAGCCACATACCATCAAAATATTAGTCAATTACCAGCCACATACCATCCAAATACCAGCCACATACCATCCAAATACCAGCCACATACCATCAAAATATAAGTCAATTACCAGCCACATAACATCCAAATACCAGCAGCATACCATCCAAATACCAGCCACATACCATCAAAATATCAGTCAATTACCAGCCACATAACATCCAGATACCAGCCACATACCATCAAAATATCTGTCAATTACCAGCCACATACCAACAAAATATCAGCCAATTACCAGCCACATACCATCAAAATATCAGTAAATCACCAGCCACATAGCATCCAAATACCAGCCACATAACATCCAAATACCAGCCACATACCATCAACATATCAGCCAATTACCAGCCACATACCATCAAAATATCAGTCAATTACCAGCCACATAACATCCAGATACCAGCCACATACCATCAAAATATCTGTCAATTACCAGCCACATACCAATAAAATATCAGCCAATTACCAGCCACATACCATCAAAATATCAGTAAATCAGCAGCCACATAGCATCCAAATACCAGCAGCATACCATCCAAATACCAGCCACATACCATCAAAATATCAGTCAATTACCAGCCACATAACATCCAAATACCAGCCACATACCATCCAAATACCAGCCACATACCATCAACATATCAGCCAATTACCAGCCACATACCATCAAAATATCAGTAAATCACCAGCCACATAGCAGCGAAATACCAGTTACATACCATCAACATATCAGCCAATTACCAGCCACATAACATCCAAATACCAGCCACATACCATCAAAATATCAGCCACATACCATCCAAATACCAGCCACATACCATCCAAATACCAGCCACATACCATCAAAATACCAGCCACATACTATCAAAATTTCAGCCACATACCATCCAATTACCAGCCACATACCATCCAAATACCAGCCACATACCATCCAAATACCAGCCACATACCATCAAAATATCAGTCAATTACCAGACACATACCATCAAAATATCAGCCAATTACCAGCCACATACCATCCAAATACCGGCCATATACCATCCAAATACCAGCAGCATACCATCCAAATACCAGCCACATACCATCAAAATATCAGTCAATTACCAGCCACATAACATCCAAATACCAGCCACATACCATCAAAATATCAGTCAATTACCAGCCACATACCATCAAAATATCAGTCAATTACCAGCCACATACCATTCAAATACCAGCCACATACCATCCAAATACCAGCCACATACCATCAAAATATCAGCCACATACCATCCAAATACCAGCCACATACCATCCAAATACCAGCCACATACCATCAAAATACCAGCCACATACCATCCAATTACCAGCCACATACCATCCAAATACCATCCAAATACCGGCCACATACCATCAAAATATCAGTCAATTACCAGCCACATACCATCAAAATATCAGCCAATTACCAGCCACATACCAACCAAATACCAGCAGCATACCATCCAAATACCAGCCACATACCATCAAAATATCAGTCAATTACCAGCCACATAACATCCAAATACCAGCCACATACCATCAAAATATCAGTCAATTACCAGCCACATACCATCAAAATATCAGTCAGTTACCAGCCACATAGCATCCACATACCATCAACATATCAGCCAATTACCAGCCACATACCATCAAAATATCAGTAAATCACCAGCCACATAGCAGCGAAATACCAGTTACATACCATCAACATATCAGCCAATTACCAGCCACATACCATCCAAATACCAGCCACATACCATCCAAATACCAGCAGCATACCATCCAAATACTAGCCACATACCATCAAAATATCAGTCAATTACCAGCAACATAACATCCAAATACCAGCCACATACCATCAAAATATCAGACAATTACCAGCCACATACCATCAAAATATCAGTCAATTACCAGCCACATAGCATCCAAATACCAGCAGCATACCATCCAAATACCAGCCACATACCATCAAAATATCAGTCAATTACCAGCCACATAACATCCAAATACCAGCCACATACCATCAAAATATTTGTCAATTACCAGCCACATACCATCAAAATATCAGCCAATTACCAGCCACATAGCATCCAAATACCAGCCACATACCATCAAAATATCAGTCAATTACCAGCCACATATAATCAAAATATCAGCCAATTACCAGCCACATACCATCCAAATACCAGCCACATACCATCCAAATACCAGCCACATACCATCCAAATACCAGCCACATACCATCAAAATATCAGTCAATTACCAGCCACATACCATCCAAATACCAGCCACATACCATCAAAATACCAGCCACATAGCATCCAAATACCAGCCACATACCATCCAAATACCAGCCACATACCATCAAAATATCAGCCAATTACCAGCCACATACCATCCAAATTCCAGCCACATACCATCCAAATACCAGCTACATAAATCAAAATATCATTCAATTACCAGCCACATAAATCAAAATATCAGTCAATTACCAGCCACATACCATCCAAATACCAGCCACATACCATCCAAATAATAGCCACATACCATCAAAATACAAGCCACATACCATCAAAATATCAGCCACATACCATCCAATTACCAGCCACATACCATCCAAATACCAGCCACATAAATCAAAATATCAGTCAATTACCAGCCACATACCAGCCACATACCATCAAAATATCAGCCAATTACCAGCCACATACCATCCAAATACCAGCCACATACCATCCAAATACCAGCAGCATACCATCCAAATACCACCCACATGCCATCAAAATATCAGTCAATTACCAGCCACAAAACATCCAAATACCAGCCACATACCATCAAAATATCAGTCAATTACCAGCCACATACCATTAAAATATCAGCCAATTACCAGCCACATAGCATCCAAATACCAGCCACATACCATCAAAATATCAGTCAATTACCAGCCACATACCATCAAAATATCAGCCAATTACCAGCCACATAGCATCCAAATACCAGCAGCATACCATCCAAATACCAGCCACATACCATCAAAATATCAGTCAATTACCAGCCTTATAACATCCAAATACCAGCCACATACCATCAAAATATCAGTCAATTACCAGCCACATACCATCAAAATATCAGCCAATTACCAGTCACATACCATCCAAATACCATCCACATACCATCCAAATACCAGCCACATACCATCCAAATACCAGCCACATACCAGCAAAATATCAGTAAATTACCAGCCACATACCATCCAAATACCAGCCACATACCATCGAAATATCAGTCAATTACCAGCCACATACCATCCAAATACCAGCCACATACCATCCAAATACCAGCCACATACCATCCAAATACCAGCCACATACCAACCAAATACCAGCCACATACCAACCAAATACCAGCCACATACCATCAACATATCAGCCAATTACCAGCCACATACCATCAAAATATCAGTAAATCACCAGCCACATAGCAGCGAAATACCAGTCACATAACGTCAACATATCAGCCAATTACCAGCCACATAACATCCAAATACCAGCCACATACCATCAAAATATCAGTCAATTACAAGCCACATATAATCAAAATATCAGCCAATTACCAGCCACATACCATCCAAATACCAGCCACATACCATCCAAATACCAGCCACATACCATCAAAATATCAGTCAATTACCAGCCACATACCATCCAAATACCAGCCACATACCATCAAAATACCAGCCACATAGCATCCAAATACCAGCCACATAGCATCCAAATACAAGCCACATACCATCCAAATACCAGCCACATACCATCAAAATACCAGCCACATACCATCAAAATATCAGCCAATTACCAGCCACATAGCATCCAAATACCAGCCACATACCATCAAAATATCAGTCAATTACCAGCCACATAGCATCCAAATACCAGCCACATACCATCAAAATATCAGTCAATTACCAGCCACATAGCATCCAAATACCAGCCACATACCATCAAAATATCAGTCAATTACCAGCCACATAGCATCCAAATACCAGCCACATACCATCAAAATATCAGTCAATTACCAGCCACATACCATCAAAATATCAGTCAATTACCAGCCACATAGCATCCAAATACCAGCCACATACCATCAAAATATCAGTCAATTACCAGCCACATAGCATCCAAATACCAGCCACATAGCATCCAAATACCAGCCACATACCACCAAAATATCAGTCAATTACCAGCCACATAGCATCCAAATACCAGCCACATACCATCAAAATATCAGTCAATTACCAGCCACATACCATCAAAATATCAGCCAATTACCAGCCACATACCATCTAAATACCAGCCACATACCATCCAAATACCAGCCACATACCATCCAAATACCAGCCACATACCATCAAAATATCAGTCAATTACCAGCCACATACCATCAAAATATCAGTCAATTACCAGCCACATAGCATCCAAATACCAGCCACATACCATCAAAATATCAGTCAATTACCAGCCACATAGCATCCAAATACCAGCCACATACCATCAAAATATCAGTCAATTACCAGCCACATACCATCAAAATATCAGCCAATTACCAGCCACATAGCATCCAAATACCAGCACACATACCATCAACATATCAGCCAATTACCAGCCACATACCATCAAAATATCAGTCAATTACCAGCCACATACCATCAAAATATCAGTCAATTACCAGCCACATAGCAGCCAAATACCAGCCACATACCATCAAAATATAAGTCAATTACCAGCCACATAACATCCAAATACCAGCAGCATACCATCCAAATACCAGCCACATACCATCAAAATATCAGTCAATTACCAGCCACATAACATCCAGATACCAGCCACATACCATCAAAATATCTGTCAATTACCAGCCACATACCAACAAAATATCAGCCAGTTCCCAGCCACATACCATCAAAATATCAGTAAATCACCAGCCACATAGCATCCAAATACCAGCAGCATACCATCCAAATACCAGCCACATACCATCAAAATATCAGTCAATTACCAGCCACATAACATCCAAATACCAGCCACATACCATCAAAATATCAGTCAATTACCAGCCACATACCATCAAAATATCAGCAAATTACCAGCCACATACCATCCAAATACCAGCCACATACCATCAAAATATCAGTCAATTACCAGCCACATACCATCCAAATACCCGCCACATACCATCCAAATACCAGCCACATACCATCAACATATCAGCCAATTACCAGCCACATACCATCAAAATATCAGTCAATTACCAGCCACATAGCATCCAAATACCAGCCACATACCATACACATATCAGCCAACTACCAGCCACATACCATCAACATATCAGCCAATTACCAGCCACATAGCATCCAAATACCAGCCACATACCATCAAAATATCAGTCAATTACCATCCACATACCATCAAAATATCAGTCAATTACCAGCCACATAGCAGCCAAATACCAGCCACATACCATCAACATATCAGCCAATTACCAGGCACATAACATCAAAATATCAGTAAATAACCAGCCACATAGCAGCCAAATACCAGTCACATACCATCAACATATCAGTCAATTACCAGCCACATACCATCAAAATATCAGCCAATTACCAGCCACATACCATCCTAATACCAGCCACATACCATCCAAATACCAGCCACATACCATCTAAATACCAGCCACATACCATCAAAATATCAGTCAATTACCAGCCACATACCATCCAAATACCAGCCACATACCATCCAAATACCAGCCACATACCATCAAAATATCAGCCAATTACCAGCCACATATAATCCAAATACCAGCCACATACCATCCAAATACCAGCCACATACCATCCAAATACCAGCCACATATTATCAAAATACCAGCCACATACTATCAAAATACCAGCCACATACCATCCAATTACCAGCCACATACCATCCAAATACCAGCCACATACCATCCAAATACCAGCCACATACCATCAAAATATCAGTCAATTACCAGCCACATAACATCCAAATACCAGCCACATACCATTAAAATATCAGTCAATTACCAGCCACATACCATCCAAATACCAGCCACATACCATCAAAATACCAGCCACATAGCATCCAAATACCAGCCACATACCATCCAAATACCAGCCACATACCATCAAAATATCAGCCAATTACCAGTCACATACCATCCAAATTCCAGCCACATACCATCCAAATACCAGCTACATAAATCAAAATATCATTCAATTACCAGCCACATACCATCAAAATATCAGCCAATTACCAGCCACATACCATCCAAATACCAGCCACATACCATCCAAATACCAGCAGCATACCATCCAAATACCAGCCACATACCATCAAAATATCAGTCAATTACCAGCCACATAACATCCAAATACCAGCCACATACCATCAAAATATCAGTCAATTACCAGCCACATACCATCAAAATATCAGTCAATTACCAGTCACATAGCATCCAAATACCAGCAGCATACCATCCAAATACCAGCCACATACCATCAAAATATCAGTCAATTTCCAGCCACATAACATCCAAATACCAGCCACATACCATCAAAATATCTGTCAATTACCAGCCACATACCATCAAAATATCAGCCAATTACCAGCCACATAGCATCCAAATACCAGCCACATACCATCAAAATATCAGTTAATCACCAGCCACATAGCATCCAAATACCAGCCACATACCATCAAAATATCAGTCAATTACCAGCCACATAACATCCAAATACCAGCCACATACCATCAAAATATCAGTCAATTACCAGCCACATACCATCAAAATATCAGCCAATTACCAGACACATACCATCCAAATACCAGCCACATACCATCCAAATACCAGCCACATACCATCCAAATACCAGCCACATACCATCCAAATACCAGCCACATACCATCCAAATACCAGCCACATACCATCAAAATATCAGTCAATTACCAGCCACATACCATCCAAATACCAGCCACATACCATCCAAATACCAGCCACATACCATCAACATATCAGCCAATTACCAGCCACATACCATCAAAATATCAGTAAATCACCAGCCACATAGCAGCGAAATACCAGTTACATACCATCAACATATCAGCCAATTACCAGCCACATAACATCCAAATACCAGGCCCATACCATCAAAATATCAGTCAATTACCAGCCACATATAATCAAAATATCAGCCAATTACCAGCCACATACCATCCAAATACCAGCCACATACCATCCAAATACCAGCCACATACCATCCAAATACCAGCCACATACCATCAAAATATCAGCCAATTACCAGCCACATACCATCCAAATACCAGCCACATACCATCCAAATACCAGCCACATACCATCCAAATACCAGCCACATACCATCAAAATATTAGTCAATTACCAGCCACATACCATCCAAATACCAGCCACATACCATCCAAATACCAGCCACATACCATCAAAATATAAGTCAATTACCAGCCACATAACATCCAAATACCAGCAGCATACCATCCAAATACCAGCCACATACCATCAAAATATCAGTCAATTACCAGCCACATAACATCCAGATACCAGCCACATACCATCAAAATATCTGTCAATTACCAGCCACATACCAACAAAATATCAGCCAATTACCAGCCACATACCATCAAAATATCAGTAAATCACCAGCCACATAGCATCCAAATACCAGCCACATAACATCCAAATACCAGCCACATACCATCAACATATCAGCCAATTACCAGCCACATACCATCAAAATATCAGTCAATTACCAGCCACATAACATCCAGATACCAGCCACATACCATCAAAATATCTGTCAATTACCAGCCACATACCAACAAAATATCAGCCAATTACCAGCCACATACCATCAAAATATCAGTAAATCAGCAGCCACATAGCATCCAAATACCAGCAGCATACCATCCAAATACCAGCCACATACCATCAAAATATCAGTCAATTACCAGCCACATAACATCCAAATACCAGCCACATACCATCCAAATACCAGCCACATACCATCAACATATCAGCCAATTACCAGCCACATACCATCAAAATATCAGTAAATCACCAGCCACATAGCAGCGAAATACCAGTTACATACCATCAACATATCAGCCAATTACCAGCCACATAACATCCAAATACCAGCCACATACCATCAAAATATCAGCCACATACCATCCAAATACCAGCCACATACCATCCAAATACCAGCCACATACCATCAAAATACCAGCCACATACTATCAAAATATCAGCCACATACCATCCAATTACCAGCCACATACCATCCAAATACCAGCCACATACCATCCAAATACCAGCCACATACCATCAAAATATCAGTCAATTACCAGCCACATACCATCAAAATATCAGCCAATTACCAGCCACATACCATCCAAATACCGGCCATATACCATCCAAATACCAGCAGCATACCATCCAAATACCAGCCACATACCATCAAAATATCAGTCAATTACCAGCCACATAACATCCAAATACCAGCCACATACCATCAAAATATCAGTCAATTACCAGCCACATACCATCAAAATATCAGTCAATTACCAGCCACATACCATTCAAATACCAGCCACATACCATCCAAATACCAGCCACATACCATCAAAATATCAGCCACATACCATCCAAATACCAGCCACATACCATCCAAATACCAGCCACATACCATCAAAATACCAGCCACATACCATCCAATTACCAGCCACATACCATCCAAATACCATCCAAATACCGGCCACATACCATCAAAATATCAGTCAATTACCAGCCACATACCATCAAAATATCAGCCAATTACCAGCCACATACCATCCAAATACCAGCCACATACCATCCAAATACCAGCAGCATACCATCCAAATACCAGCCACATACCATCAAAATATCAGTCAATTACCAGCCACATAACATCCAAATACCAGCCACATACCATCAAAATATCAGTCAATTACCAGCCACATACCATCAAAATATCAGTCAGTTACCAGCCACATAGCATCCACATACCATCAACATATCAGCCAATTACCAGCCACATACCATCAAAATATCAGTAAATCACCAGCCACATAGCAGCGAAATACCAGTTACATACCATCAACATATCAGCCAATTACCAGCCACATACCATCCAAATACCAGCCACATACCATCCAAATACCAGCAGCATACCATCCAAATACTAGCCACATACCATCAAAATATCAGTCAATTACCAGCAACATAACATCCAAATACCAGCCACATACCATCAAAATATCAGACAATTACCAGCCACATACCATCAAAATATCAGTCAATTACCAGCCACATAGCATCCAAATACCAGCAGCATACCATCCAAATACCAGCCACATACCATCAAAATATCAGTCGATTACCAGCCACATAACATCCAAATACCAGCCACATACCATCAAAATATTTGTCAATTACCAGCCACATACCATCAAAATATCAGCCAATTACCAGCCACATAGCATCCAAATACCAGCCACATACCATCAAAATATCAGTCAATTACCAGCCACATATAATCAAAATATCAGCCAATTACCAGCCACATACCATCCAAATACCAGCCACATACCATCCAAATACCAGCCACATACCATCCAAATACCAGCCACATACCATCAAAATATCAGTCAATTACCAGCCACATACCATCCAAATACCAGCCACATACCATCAAAATACCAGCCACATAGCATCCAAATACCAGCCACATACCATCCAAATACCAGCCACATACCATCAAAATATCAGCCAATTACCAGCCACATACCATCCAAATTCCAGCCACATACCATCCAAATACCAGCTACATAAATCAAAATATCATTCAATTACCAGCCACATAAATCAAAATATCAGTCAATTACCAGCCACATACCATCCAAATACCAGCCACATACCATCCAAATAATAGCCACATACCATCAAAATACAAGCCACATACCATCAAAATATCAGCCACATACCATCCAATTACCAGCCACATACCATCCAAATACCAGCCACATAAATCAAAATATCAGTCAATTACCAGCCACATACCAGCCACATACCATCAAAATATCAGCCAATTACCAGCCACATACCATCCAAATACCAGCCACATACCATCCAAATACCAGCAGCATACCATCCAAATACCACCCACATGCCATCAAAATATCAGTCAATTACCAGCCACAAAACATCCAAATACCAGCCACATACCATCAAAATATCAGTCAATTACCAGCCACATACCATTAAAATATCAGCCAATTACCAGCCACATAGCATCCAAATACCAGCCACATACCATCAAAATATCAGTCAATTACCAGCCACATACCATCAAAATATCAGCCAATTACCAGCCACATAGCATCCAAATACCAGCAGCATACCATCCAAATACCAGCCACATACCATCAAAATATCAGTCAATTACCAGCCTTATAACATCCAAATACCAGCCACATACCATCAAAATATCAGTCAATTACCAGCCACATACCATCAAAATATCAGCCAATTACCAGTCACATACCATCCAAATACCATCCACATACCATCCAAATACCAGCCACATACCATCCAAATACCAGCCACATACCATCAAAATATCAGTCAATTACCAGCCACATACCATCCAAATACCAGCCACATACCATCGAAATATCAGTCAATTACCAGCCACATACCATCCAAATACCAGCCACATACCATCCAAATACCAGCCACATACCATCCAAATACCAGCCACATACCAACCAAATACCAGCCACATACCAACCAAATACCAGCCACATACCATCAACATATCAGCCAATTACCAGCCACATACCATCAAAATATCAGTAAATCACCAGCCACATAGCAGCGAAATACCAGTCACATAACGTCAACATATCAGCCAATTACCAGCCACATAACATCCAAATACCAGCCACATACCATCAAAATATCAGTCAATTACAAGCCACATATAATCAAAATATCAGCCAATTACCAGCCACATACCATCCAAATACCAGCCACATACCATCCAAATACCAGCCACATACCATCAAAATATCAGTCAATTACCAGCCACATACCATCCAAATACCAGCCACATACCATCAAAATACCAGCCACATAGCATCCAAATACCAGCCACATAGCATCCAAATACAAGCCACATACCATCCAAATACCAGCCACATACCATCAAAATACCAGCCACATACCATCAAAATATCAGCCAATTACCAGCCACATAGCATCCAAATACCAGCCACATACCATCAAAATATCAGTCAATTACCAGCCACATAGCATCCAAATACCAGCCACATACCATCAAAATATCAGTCAATTACCAGCCACATAGCATCCAAATACCAGCCACATACCATCAAAATATCAGTCAATTACCAGCCACATAGCATCCAAATACCAGCCACATACCATCAAAATATCAGTCAATTACCAGCCACATACCATCAAAATATCAGTCAATTACCAGCCACATAGCATCCAAATACCAGCCACATACCATCAAAATATCAGTCAATTACCAGCCACATAGCATCCAAATACCAGCCACATAGCATCCAAATACCAGCCACATACCACCAAAATATCAGTCAATTACCAGCCACATAGCATCCAAATACCAGCCTCATACCATCAAAATATCAGTCAATTACCAGCCACATACCATCAAAATATCAGCCAATTACCAGCCACATACCATCTAAATACCAGCCACATACCATCCAAATACCAGCCACATACCATCCAAATACCAGCCACATACCATCAAAATATCAGTCAATTACCAGCTACATACCATCAAAATATCAGTCAATTACCAGCCACATAGCATCCAAATACCAGCCACATACCATCAAAATATCAGTCAATTACCAGCCACATAGCATCCAAATACCAGCCACATACCACCAAAATATCAGTCAATTACCAGCCACATAGCATCAAAATACCAGCCACATACCATCAACATATCAGTCAATTACCAGCCACATACCATCAAAATATCAGCCAATTACCAGCCACATAGCATCCAAATACCAGCCATATACCATCAACATATCAGCCAATTACCAGCCACATACCATTAACATATCAGCCAATTACCAGCCACATCGCATCCAAATACCAGCCACATACCATCAAAATATCAGTCAATTACCAGCCACATACCATCAAAATATCAGTCAATTACCAGCCACATAGCAGCCAAATACCAGCCACATACCATCAACATATCAGCCAATTACCAGCCACATAACATCCAAATACCAGCCACATACCATCAAAATATCAGTAAATCACCAGCCACATAGCAGCCAAATACCAGTCTAATATCATCAACTTATCAGCCAATTACCAGAAACATAACATCCAAATACCAGCCACATACCATCAAAATATCAGTCAATTACCAGCCACATAACATCCAAATACCAGCCACATACCATCAAAATATCAGTCAATTACCAGCCACATACCATCAAAATATCAGCCAATTACCAGCCACATACCATCTAAATACCAGTCACATACCATCCAAATACCAGCCACATACCATCCAAATACCAGCCACATACCATCAAAATATCAGTCAATTACCAGCCACATAGCATCCAAATACCAGCCACATACCATCAACATATCAGCCAATTACCAGCCACATACCATCAACATATCAGCCAATTACCAGCCACATAGCATCCAAATACCATCCTCATACCATCAAAATATCAGTCAATTACCAGCCACATACCATCAAAATATCAGTCAATTACCAGCCACATAGCAGCCAAATACCAGCCACATACCATCAACATATCAGCCAATTACCAGCCACATAACATCCAAATACCAGCCACATACCATCAAAATATCAGTAAATCACCAGCCACATAGCAGCCAAATACCAGCCACATACCATCCAAATACCAGCCACATACCATCAAAATACCAGCCACATACCATCAAAATATCAGTCAATTACCAGCCACATACCATCAAAATATCAGCCAATTACCAGCCACATACCATCCAAATACCAGCCACATACCTTCCAAATACCAGCAACATACCATCAAAATACCAGCCACATACCATCAAAATATCAGTCAATTACCAGCCACATACCATCAAAATATCTGCCAATTACCAGCCACATAGCATCCAAATACCAGCCACATACCATCAAAATATCAGTCAATTACCAGCCACATAGCATCCAATTACCAGCCACATACCATCAAAATATCAGTCAATTACCAGCCACATAGCATCCAAATACCAGCCACATACCATCAAAATATCAGTCAATTACCAGCCACATAGCATCCAAATACCAGCCACATACCATCAAAATATCAGTCAATTACCAGCCACATACCATCAAAATATCAGTCAATTACCAGCCACATACCATCAAAA